>OW121741.1:58105626-58311336 GCA_933228675.1 Stomorhina lunata | reverse complement strand
AGTAGAAGCTATGACTATATTGGATATGTCAAGAATCAGCCCGATATCGGAGATATAGATTTTTAAAAATTTTCATTTTTCATTTATATTATATGGAAAAATTGGTAATTTTCAAGTCGATCCAATCAATATTTAGAGAAGACATGAATCGGGGTAGCGAAAGACAGGAAGTAGCCCAGGACTAGTAGAAGCTATGACTATATTGGATATGTCAAGAATCAGCCCGATATCGGAGATATAGATTTTTAAAAATTTTCATTTTTCATATATATTATATGAAAAAATTGGTAACTTTCAAGTCGATCCCATCAATATTTAGAGAAGACATGAATCGGGGTAGCGAAAGACAGGAAGTAGCCCAGGACTAGTAGAAGCTATGACTATATTGGATATGTCAAGAATCAGCCCGATATCGGAGATATAGATTTTTAAAAATTTTCATTTTTCATTTATATTATATGGAAAAATTGGGAATTTTCAAGTCGATCCAATCAATATTTAGAGAAGACATGAATCGGGGTAGCGAAAGACAGGAAGTAGCCCAGGACTAGTAGAAGCTATGACTATATTGGATATGTCAAGAATCAGCCCGATATCGGAGATATAGATTTTTAAAAATTTTCATTTTTCACATATATTATATGAAAAATTGGGAATTTTCAAGTCGATCCAATCAATATTTAGAGAAGACATGAATCGGGGTAGCGAAAGACAGAAAGTAGCCCAGGACTAGTAGAAGCTATGACTATATTGGATATGTCAAGAATCAGCCCGATATCGGAGATATAGATTTTTAAAAATTTTCATTTTTCATTTATATTATATGGAAAAATTGGTAATTTTCAAGTCGATCCAATCAATATTTAGAGAAGACATGAATCGGGGGTAGCGAAAGACAGGAAGTAGCCCAGGACTAGTAGAAGCTATGACTATATTGGATATGTCAAGAATCAGCCCGATATCGGAGATATAGATTTTTAAAAATTTTCATTTTTCATATATATTATATGAAAAAATTGGTAACTTTCAAGTCGATCCCATCAATATTTAGAGAAGACATGAATCGGGGTAGCGAAAGACAGGAAGTAGCCCAGGACTAGTAGAAGCTATGACTATATTGGATATGTCAAGAATCAGCCCGATATCGGAGATATAGATTTTTAAAAATTTTCATTTTTCATATATATTATATGAAAAATTGGGAATTTTCAAGTCGATCCAATCAATATTTAGAGAAGACATGAATCGGGGTAGCGAAAGACAGGAAGTAGCCCAGGACTAGTAGAAGCTATGACTATATTGGATATGTCAAGAATCAGCCCGATATCGGAGATATAGATTTTTAAAAATTTTCATTTTTCATTTATATTATATGGAAAAATTGGGAATTTTCAAGTCGATCCAATCAATATTTAGAGAAGACATGAATCGGGGTAGCGAAAGACAGGAAGTAGCCCAGGACTAGTAGAAGCTATGACTATATTGGATATGTCAAGAATCAGCCCGATATCGGAGATATAGATTTTTAAAAATTTTCATTTTTCACATATATTATATGAAAAATTGGGAATTTTCAAGTCGATCCAATCAATATTTAGAGAAGACATGAATCGGGGTAGCGAAAGACAGAAAGTAGCCCAGGACTAGTAGAAGCTATGACTATATTGGATATGTCAAGAATCAGCCCGATATCGGAGATATAGATTTTTAAAAATTTTCATTTTTCATATATATTATATGAAAAATTGGGAATTTTCAAGTCGATCCAATCAATATTTAGAGAAGACATGAATCGGGGTAGCGAAAGACAGGAAGTAGCCCAGGACTAGTAGAAGCTATGACTATATTGGATATGTCAAGAATCAGCCCGATATCGGAGATATAGATTTTTAAAAATTTTCATTTTTCATTTATATTATATGGAAAAATTGGGAATTTTCAAGTCGATCCAATCAATATTTAGAGAAGACATGAATCGGGGTAGCGAAAGACAGGAAGTAGCCCAGGACTAGTAGAAGCTATGACTATATTGGATATGTCAAGAATCAGCCCGATATCGGAGATATAGATTTTTAAAAATTTTCATTTTTCACATATATTATATGAAAAATTGGGAATTTTCAAGTCGATCCAATCAATATTTAGAGAAGACATGAATCGGGGTAGCGAAAGACAGAAAGTAGCCCAGGACTAGTAGAAGCTATGACTATATTGGATATGTCAAGAATCAGCCCGATATCGGAGATATAGATTTTTAAAAATTTTCATTTTTCATTTATATTATATGGAAAAATTGGGAATTTTCAAGTCGATCCAATCAATATTTAGAGAAGACATGAATCGGGGTAGCGAAAGACAGGAAGTAGCCCAGGGACTAGTAGAAGCTATGACTATATTGGATATGTCAAGAATCAGCCCGATATCGGAGATATAGATTTTTAAAAATTTTCATTTTTCATATATATTATATGAAAAAATTGGTAACTTTCAAGTCGATCCAATCAATATTTAGAGAAGACATGAATCGGGGTAGCGAAAGACAGGAAGTAGCCCAGGACTAGTAGAAGCTATGACTATATTGGATATGTCAAGAATCAGCCCGATATCGGAGATATAGATTTTTAAAAATTTTCATTTTTCACATATATTATATGAAAAATTGGGAATTTTCAAGTCGATCCAATCAATATTTAGAGAAGACATGAATCGGGGTAGCGAAAGACAGAAAGTAGCCCAGGACTAGTAGAAGCTATGACTATATTGGATATGTCAAGAATCAGCCCGATATCGGAGATATAGATTTTTAAAAATTTTTCATTTTTCATTTATATTATATGGAAAAATTGGGAATTTTCAAGTCGATCCAATCAATATTTAGAGAAGACATGAATCGGGGTAGCGAAAGACAGGAAGTAGCCCAGGGACTAGTAGAAGCTATGACTATATTGGATATGTCAAGAATCAGCCCGATATCGGAGATATAGATTTTTAAAAATTTTCATTTTTCACATATATTATATGAAAAATTGGGAATTTTCAAGTCGATCCAATCAATATTTAGAGAAGACATGAATCGGGGTAGCGAAAGACAGAAAGTAGCCCAGGACTAGTAGAAGCTATGACTATATTGGATATGTCAAGAATCAGCCCGATATCGGAGATATAGATTTTTAAAAATTTTCATTTTTCATTTATATTATATGGAAAAATTGGTAATTTTCAAGTCGATCCAATCAATATTTAGAGAAGACATGAATCGGGGTAGCGAAAGACAGGAAGTAGCCCAGGACTAGTAGAAGCTATGACTATATTGGATTTGTCAAGAATCAGCCCGATATCGGAGATATAGATTTTTAAAAATTTTCATTTTTCATATATATTATATGAAAAATTGGGAATTTTCAAGTCGATCCAATCAATATTTAGAGAAGACATGAATCGGGGTAGCGAAAGACAGGAAGTAGCCCAGGACTAGTAGAAGCTATGACTATATTGGATATGTCAAGAATCAGCCCGATATCGGAGATATAGATTTTTAAAAATTTTCATTTTTCATTTATATTATATGGAAAAATTGGTAATTTTCAAGTCGATCCAATCAATATTTAGAGAAGACATGAATCGGGGTAGCGAAAGACATGAAGTAGCCCAGGACTAGTAGAAGCTATGACTATATTGGATATGTCAAGAATCAGCCCGATATCGGAGATATAGATTTTTAAAAATTTTCATTTTTCATATATATTATATGAAAAATTGGGAATTTTCAAGTCGATCCAATCAATATTTAGAGAAGACATGAATCGGGGTAGCGAAAGACAGAAAGTAGCCCCAGGACTAGTAGAAGCTATGACTATATTGGATATGTCAAGAATCAGCCCGATATCGGAGATATAGATTTTTAAAAATTTTCATTTTTCATATATATTATATGAAAAATTGGGAATTTTCAAGTCGATCCAATCAATATTTAGAGAAGACATGAATCGGGGTAGCGAAAGACAGAAAGTAGCCCAGGACTAGTAGAAGCTATGACTATATTGGATATGTCAAGAATCAGCCCGATATCGGAGATATAGATTTTTAAAAATTTTCATTTATATTATATGGAAAAATTGGTAATTTTCAAGTCGATCCAATCAATATTTAGAGAAGACATGAATCGGGTAGCGAAAGACAGGAAGTAGCCCAGGACTAGTAGAAGCTATGACTATATTGGATATGTCAAGAATCAGCCCGATATCGGAGATATAGATTTTTAAAAATTTTCATTTTTCATATATATTATATGAAAAAATTGGTAACTTTCAAGTCGATCCCATCAATATTTAGAGAAGACATGAATCGGGGTAGCGAAAGACAGGAAGTAGCCCAGGACTAGTAGAAGCTATGACTATATTGGATATGTCAAGAATCAGCCCGATATCGGAGATATAGATTTTTAAAAATTTTCATTTTTCATATATATTATATGAAAAATTGGGAATTTTCAAGTCGATCCAATCAATATTTAGAGAAGACATGAATCGGGGGTAGCGAAAGACAGGAAGTAGCCCAGGACTAGCAGAAGCTATGACTATATTGGATATTGTCAAGAATCAGCCCGATATCGGAGATATAGATTTTTAAAAATTTTCATTTTTTCATTTATATTATAATGGAAAAATTGGGAATTTTCAAGTCGATCCAATCAATATTTAGAGAAGACATGAATCGGGGTAGCGAAAGACAGGAAGTAGCCCAGGACTAGTAGAAGCTATGACTATATTGGATATGTCAAGAATCAGCCCGATATCGGAGATATAGATTTTTAAAAAATTTTCATTTTTCACATATATTATATGAAAAATTGGGAATTTTCAAGTCGATCGAATCAATATTTAGAGAAGACATGAATCGGGGTAGCGAAAGACAGAAAGTAGCCCAGGACTAGTAGAAGCTATGACTATATTGGATATGTCAAGAATCAGCCCGATATCGGAGATATAGATTTTTAAAAATTTTAATTTTTCATTTATATTATATGGAAAAATTGGTAATTTTCAAGTCGATCCAATCAATATTTAGAGAAGACATGAATCGGGGTAGCGAAAGACAGGAAGTAGCCCAGGACTAGTAGAAGCTATGACTATATTGGATATGTCAAGAATCAGCCCGATATCGGAGATATAGATTTTTAAAAATTTTCATTTTTCATATATATTATATGAAAAATTGGGAATTTTTCAAGTCGATCCAATCAATATTTAGAGAAGACATGAATCGGGGTAGCGAAAGACAGGAAGTAGCCCAGGACTAGTAGAAGCTATGACTATATTGGATATGTCAAGAATCAGCCCGATATCGGAGATATAGATTTTTAAAAATTTTCATTTTTCATTTATATTATATGGAAAAATTGGGAATTTTCAAGTCGATCCAATCAATATTTAGAGAAGACATGAATCGGGGTAGCGAAAGACAGGAAGTAGCCCAGGACTAGTAGAAGCTATGACTATATTGGATATGTCAAGAATCAGCCCGATATCGGAGATATAGATTTTTAAAAATTTTCATTTTTCATATATATTATATGAAAAATTGGGAATTTTCAAGTCGATCCAATCAATATTTAGAGAAGACATGAATCGGGGTAGCGAAAGACAGAAAGTAGCCCAGGACTAGTAGAAGCTATGACTATATTGGATATGTCAAGAATCAGCCCGATATCGGAGATATAGATTTTTAAAAATTTTCATTTTTCATATATATTATATGAAAAAATTGGTAACTTTCAAGTCGATCCCATCAATATTTTGAGAAGACATGAATCGGGGTAGCGAAAGACAGGAAGTAGCCCAGGACTAGTAGAAGCTATGACTATATTGGATATGTCAAGAATCAGCCCGATATCGGAGATATAGATTTTTAAAAATTTTCATTTTTCATATATATTATATGAAAAATTGGGAATTTTCAAGTCGATCCAATCAATATTTAGAGAAGACATGAATCGGGGTAGCGAAAGACAGGAAGTAGCCCAGGACTAGTAGAAGCTATGACTATATTGGATATGTCAAGAATCAGCCCGATATCGGAGATATAGATTTTTAAAAATTTTCATTTTTCATTTATATTATATGGAAAAATTGGGAATTTTCAAGTCGATCCAATCAATATTTAGAGAAGACATGAATCGGGGTAGCGAAAGACAGGAAGTAGCCCAGGACTAGTAGAAGCTATGACTATATTGGATATGTCAAGAATCAGCCCGATATCGGAGATATAGATTTTTAAAAATTTTCATTTTTCACATATATTATATGAAAAATTGGGAATTTTCAAGTCGATCGAATCAATATTTAGAGAAGACATGAATCGGGGTAGCGAAAGACAGAAAGTAGCCCAGGACTAGTAGAAGCTATGACTATATTGGATATGTCAAGAATCAGCCCGATATCGGAGATATAGATTTTTAAAAATTTTAATTTTTCATTTATATTATATGGAAAAATTGGTAATTTTCAAGTCGATCCAATCAATATTTAGAGAAGACATGAATCGGGGTAGCGAAAGACAGGAAGTAGCCCAGGACTAGTAGAAGCTATGACTATATTGGATATGTCAAGAATCAGCCCGATATCGGAGATATAGATTTTTAAAAATTTTCATTTTTCATATATATTATATGAAAAATTGGGAATTTTCAAGTCGATCCAATCAATATTTAGAGAAGACATGAATCGGGGGTAGCGAAAGACAGGAAGTAGCCCAGGACTAGTAGAAGCTATGACTATATTGGATATGTCAAGAATCAGCCCGATATCGGAGATATAGATTTTTAAAAATTTTCATTTTTCATTTATATTATATGGAAAAATTGGGAATTTTCAAGTCGATCCAATCAATATTTAGAGAAGACATGAATCGGGGTAGCGAAAGACAGGAAGTAGCCCAGGACTAGTAGAAGCTATGACTATATTGGATATGTCAAGAATCAGCCCGATATCGGAGATATAGATTTTTAAAAATTTTCATTTTTCACATATATTATATGAAAAATTGGGAATTTTCAAGTCGATCCAATCAATATTTAGAGAAGACATGAATCGGGGTAGCGAAAGACAGAAAGTAGCCCAGGACTAGTAGAAGCTATGACTATATTGGATATGTCAAGAATCAGCCCGATATCGGAGATATAGATTTTTAAAAATTTTCATTTTTCATTTATATTATATGGAAAAATTGGTAATTTTCAAGTCGATCCAATCAATATTTAGAGAAGACATGAATCGGGGTAGCGAAAGACAGGAAGTAGCCCAGGACTAGTAGAAGCTATGACTATATTGGATATGTCAAGAATCAGCCCGATATCGGAGATATAGATTTTTCAAAATTTTCATTTTTCACATATATTATATGAAAAATTGGGAATTTTCAAGTCGATCCAATCAATATTTAGAGAAGACATGAATCGGGGTAGCGAAAGACAGAAAGTAGCCCAGGACTAGTAGAAGCTATGACTATATTGGATATGTCAAGAATCAGCCCGATATCGGAGATATAGATTTTTAAAAATTTTCATTTTTCATTTATATTATATGGAAAAATTGGTAATTTTCAAGTCGATCCAATCAATATTTAGAGAAGACATGAATCGGGGTAGCGAAAGACAGGAAGTAGCCCAGGACTAGTAGAAGCTATGACTATATTGGATATGTCAAGAATCAGCCCGATATCGGAGATATAGATTTTTACAAATTTTCATTTTTCATATATATTATATGAAAAATTGGGAATTTTCAAGTCGATCCAATCAATATTTAGAGAAGACATGAATCGGGGTAGCGAAAGACAGGAAGTAGCCCAGGACTAGTAGAAGCTATGACTATATTGGATATGTCAAGAATCAGCCCGATATCGGAGATATAGATTTTTAAAAATTTTCATTTTTCATTTATATTATATGGAAAAATTGGGAATTTTCAAGTCGATCCAATCAATATTTAGAGAAGACATGAATCGGGGTAGCGAAAGACATGAAGTAGCCCAGGACTAGTAGAAGCTATGACTATATTGGATATGTCAAGAATCAGCCCGATATCGGAGATATAGATTTTTAAAAATTTTCATTTTTCACATATATTATATGAAAAATTGGGAATTTTCAAGTCGATCCAATCAATATTTAGAGAAGACATGAATCGGGGTAGCGAAAGACAGAAAGTAGCCCAGGACTAGTAGAAGCTATGACTATATTGGATATGTCAAGAATCAGCCCGATATCGGAGATATAGATTTTTAAAAATTTTCATTTTTCATATATATTATATGAAAAATTGGGAATTTTCAAGTCGATCCAATCAATATTTAGAGAAGACATGAATCGGGGTAGCGAAAGACAGAAAGTAGCCCAGGACTAGTAGAAGCTATGACTATATTGGATATGTCAAGAATCAGCCCGATATCGGAGATATAGATTTTTAAAAATTTTCATTTTTCACATATATTATATGAAAAATTGGGAATTTTCAAGTCGATCCAATCAATATTTAGAGAAGACATGAATCGGGGTAGCGAAAGACAGAAAGTAGCCCAGGACTAGTAGAAGCTATGACTATATTGGATATGTCAAGAATCAGCCCGATATCGGAGATATAGATTTTTAAAAATTTTCATTTTTCATTTATATTATATGGAAAAATTTTTAATTTTCAAGTCGATCCAATCAATATTTAGAGAAGACATGAATCGGGGTAGCGAAAGACAGGAAGTAGCCCAGGACTAGTAGAAGCTATGACTATATTGAATATGTCAAGAATCAGCCCGATATCGGAGATATAGATTTTTAAAAATTTTCATTTTTCATATATATTATATGAAAAAATTGGTAACTTTCAAGTCGATCCAATCAATATTTAGAGAAGACATGAATCGGGGTAGCGAAAGACAGGAAGTAGCCCAGGACTAGTAGAAGCTATGACTATATTGGATATGTCAAGAATCAGCCCGATATCGGAGATATAGATTTTTAAAAATTTTCATTTTTCATATATATTATATGAAAAATTGGGAATTTTCAAGTCGATCCAATCAATATTTAGAGAAGACATGAATCGGGGTAGCGAAAGACAGGAAGTAGCCCAGGACTAGTAGAAGCTATGACTATATTGGATATGTCAAGAATCAGCCCGATATCGGAGATATAGATTTTTAAAAATTTTCATTTTTCATTTATATTATATGGAAAAATTGGGAATTTTCAAGTCGATCCAATCAATATTTAGAGAAGACATGAATCGGGGTAGCGAAAGACATGAAGTAGCCCAGGACTAGTAGAAGCTATGACTATATTGGATATGTCAAGAATCAGCCCGATATCGGAGATATAGATTTTTAAAAATTTTCATTTTTCACATATATTATATGAAAAATTGGGAATTTTCAAGTCGATCCAATCAATATTTAGAGAAGACATGAATCGGGGTAGCGAAAGACAGAAAGTAGCCCAGGACTAGTAGAAGCTATGACTATATTGGATATGTCAAGAATCAGCCCGATATCGGAGATATAGATTTTTAAAAATTTTCATTTTTCATATATATTATATGAAAAATTGGGAATTTTCAAGTCGATCCAATCAATATTTAGAGAAGACATGAATCGGGGTAGCGAAAGACAGAAAGTAGCCCAGGACTAGTAGAAGCTATGACTATATTGGATATGTCAAGAATCAGCCCGATATCGGAGATATAGATTTTTAAAAATTTTCATTTTTCACATATATTATATGAAAAATTGGGAATTTTCAAGTCGATCCAATCAATATTTAGAGAAGACATGAATCGGGGTAGCGAAAGACAGAAAGTAGCCCAGGACTAGTAGAAGCTATGACTATATTGGATATGTCAAGAATCAGCCCGATATCGGAGATATAGATTTTTAAAAATTTTCATTTTTCATTTATATTATATGGAAAAATTTGTAATTTTCAAGTCGATCCAATCAATATTTAGAGAAGACATGAATCGGGGTAGCGAAAGACAGGAAGTAGCCCAGGACTAGTAGAAGCTATGACTATATTGAATATGTCAAGAATCAGCCCGATATCGGAGATATAGATTTTTAAAAATTTTCATTTTTCATATATATTATATGAAAAAATTGGTAACTTTCAAGTCGATCCAATCAATATTTAGAGAAGACATGAATCGGGGTAGCGAAAGACAGGAAGTAGCCCAGGACTAGTAGAAGCTATGACTATAGTGGATATGTCAAGAATCAGCCCGATATCGGAGATATAGATTTTTAAAAATTTTCATTTTTCACATATATTATATGAAAAATTGGGAATTTTCAAGTCGATCCAATCAATATTTAGAGAAGACATGAATCGGGGTAGCGAAAGACAGAAAGTAGCCCAGGACTAGGAGAAGCTATGACTATATTGGATATGTCAAGAATCAGCCCGATATCGGAGATATAGATTTTTAAAAATTTTCATTTTTCATTTATATTATATGGAAAAATTGGGAATTTTCAAGTCGATCCAATCAATATTTAGAGAAGACATGAATCGGGGTAGCGAAAGACAGGAAGTAGCCCAGGACTAGTAGAAGCTATGACTATATTGGATATGTCAAGAATCAGCCCGATATCGAAGATATAGATTTTTAAAAATTTTAATTTTTCATATATATTATATGAAAAAATTGGTAATTTTCAAGTCGATCCAATCAATATTTAGAGAAGACATGCATTGGGGTAGCGAAAGACAGGAAGTAGCCCAGGACTAGTAGAAGCTATGACTATATTGGATATGTCAAGAATCAGCCCGATATCGGAGATATAGATTTTTACAAATTTTAATTTTTCATATATACTATATGGAAAAATTGGGAATGTTCAAGTCGATCCAAACAATATTTAGAGAAGACATGAATCGGGGTAGCGAAAGACAGGAAGTAGCCCAGGACTAGTAAAAGGTATGACCATATCGGATATGTCAAGTTTTGGGCCGATATCGGAGATATACATTTTTGAAAATTTTAATTTTTCATATATTTCATATGAAAAAATAGAAATTTTCAAGTCGATATATTTCATACTTAGAGAAAACATGAATCGGGGTAGCGAAAGACAGGAAGTAGCCCACGACTAGTAGAAGGAATGACCATATCGGATATGTCAAGTTTTGGGCCGATATCGGAGATATACATTTTTGAAAATTTTAATTTTTCATATATTTCATATGAAAAAATAGAAATTTTCAAGTCGATATATTTCATACTTAGAGAAAACATGAATCGGGGCAGCGAAAGACAGGAAGTAGCCCAGGACTAGTAGAAAGTATGACCATATTGGATATGTCAAGTTTTGGGCCGATATCGGAGATATAAATTTTCGAAAATTTTCACTTTTCATATATTTTATATGAAAAAATTGAAATTTTCAAGTCGATATATTTCATATTTAGAGAAAACATGAATCGGGGTAGCGAATGACAGAAACTAGCCTAGGACTAGTAGAAGCTATGACCATATCGGATATGTCAAGTTTTGGGCCGATATCGGAGATATACATTTTTGAAAATTTTAATTTTTCATATATATCATAAATTTTTGAAAATTTTAATTTTTCATATATATCATATGAAACAAGTAAGAGTGGTATATTCGGCTTTGCCGAATCTTGGATACCCTTCACCAATGGTGCTGCAAAAGTACTTAATGTAATTCCTAGCAAAATTTGGTTATACTAGTATTATATGCAAAGAGTCTTTAAAATTAAGAGTCGGAAAAAGAAAAGCTTTTCGGTGGCGTCATCATCTAGGATAGTTATGCACCCAAAGGTTAGGTTGGGCAGGTGGCTGATGTCTAGGGAAGCTTCACTTGGGTTCTAAAGTGGTCCCTTTGTGAAAGATAATGATTACTAGACTACAAGTAGAGAATACATATTTAAGCCAGCCAGTAGCTTCGAAATAAAATATACACATATTTTACGAACATTTAATAAAGTTCGATAGACCAGATAAACCATGCAGAAAAGATGCTTCAAAATGTAGATGCCCTTACATTTGCAATAGCACATCGATTTGATGAAGTTTAAGTATTCTGGCATGCAACCCAAAAACACTGTGCCCAGTGAGGGTTGTGCACTTTAATTCGTACGAATTATCCCACCAGTAAAAGTTCTTGATTAGTTATGTAAAACTCTGAAGTTAGCGGACTGATTTAGGTCAAAGCTTTAACAATGATAAGCCTTAAAATTATAGGGTATACACTCTTAGTTTTAGATACATACGTGAAATATATAGCTATTGAATGGATGGATATCAGCTTTGTCGGAAAAGTTATTAAAGATTTACTTATTAATCTGAAGTTAGTTAATTAATTAAAATGAACACTTCATCAATAATATTTGGGATGTATTGTTCTTTCGATCTGTCCGATGGATGTTTGGAAAGTTTTGCTCTAGTTCCTTGTGCAATTTTAATGTGATTTAATTTATCAGCATTAAATCGATTCCCGGTCGGGGTTATATGGGAGATTTCACTAAATGTGAATAGAGCTCCCCCATTTTCAATATCGAACTTTTCAAGAGATCAGAAATACTTTTGTCAAATGTTGTCCCTCTAAAAAGTTTATTTTAGACGCTATCGCCCTGAATATCAATATTGTACAACGTCTTTATACTAAATGTCATCATCGTATCTTAGCCGAAGTTATACGGGATCAATTGTCAAACGTGAATGGATTTCTCCCAATTGCATTTAAAAAATTTAAATTGTCGTTGATATGTGAGATACTTACATACATATGTAGGTTTTGAACGGATATCATTGCATTTTTGTACTTCCTAGGAAGATTACCTATAATTTGATATATAATACATTCTCAAATGTTATCATAATGTTCAAAAGTCAGACACAAAATTAAGATTAATGCAGAGTGTCTGTCTGCTAAAATCAGATTTGTGGAGCTCCTGGATCTTACACAAAATTTTAGGATATTGTCCCACCCTGAATTTTATCATTGTCGATCAAAACACCATCGCTTAAACGCTAAATTATATCTACCACAAATTACCGAATGCATCAGGATTTAGGTAATCCCCTGCGAAGGACGCTATTTAATTTCATCAAAATAAACACCTGAGATATCGACAAAACAGGAGCTCCAAAAACTTGACTACAACAGAAAAAATTACATACAGGTAGACGGACGGACAAAAAAACAGACGGGCGGACGGACGGACGGAGGTCGCGAAATCGATTCTCCTGCCGATTCAAAGTTGATCGGTACAGTTTGAATGGTATTCGTAATCAGATTTGTGGAGTATAGATTTTAGAAAATCCTCACACAAAGAACGATGTCAAATTTCATCACAATCGGTCCATAAACACCTGAGATATCGCTGAAACAATACTTACGAAATGTAAACAAAATTTCTTAGACACGTACTCTGAGCAATTTGCTGTACATCAAATGTAGTGTTATTGCGATATCTCAATTGTTTACGGACCGCTTTTGATAAAATTTAATAACGTGCTTGGCGGGGGAATTTCCTAAAATCTGATATAAAATTTATGTAGGTCCGTACTAAAGGAGGATGGTTTTTCCTATTTCTGCATTTCATTTTTTCAACAAACATTCTCTAATGCGAACTTTGGGCAATTTGCGATACATCAAATTCAATGTTTTGGCGATATCTCAGTTGTTTATGGACCGATTTTGATAAAATTTTACAGAGTGTTTTGGGAAACTATTTCCTACAATCTGATATATAATATATTATCACATGTACACCAGGAGTATCTTTTTTCTCTTGTTATTTAAAAGTGTGTTTCAATCAAAAATTTTAAAATTTTCGTCTAATTTTTGGTATTTTTTCGATATTTTCGGTGTTTATAAACCGATTTTAATGAAATTTAATAGCGTTCATTGCGGGAGAATTTCCTAAAATCTAATATATAATTTATGTAAGTCCATCCTCCAGGGGCTTCAGAAACTTGATTTCAACAGACAGACAGACAGACGGACGGACAGACAGACAGACAGACAGACAGACGGACATCGCTTAATCGATTCTCCTCCCGATTCTGAGTCGATCGGTATAATTTTTATGGGGTCTACGATCACTAATAAAAAAATTACAAACGGAATCACAAACTTATAATACCCTTTCACCTATTGGTGAAGGGTATAAAAATAGAAATTTTCAAAAATGTATATCTCCGATATCGGCCCAAAACTTGACATATCCGATATGGTCATAGCTTCTACTAGTCCTGGGCTACTTCCTGTCTTTCGCTACCCCGATTCATGTCTTCTCTAAATATTGATTGGATCGACTTGAAAATTCCCAATTTTTCCATGTAATATAAATGAAAAATGAAAATTTTTAAAAATCTATATCTCCGATATCGGGCTGATTCTTGACATATCCAATATAGTCATAGCTTCTACTAGTCCTGGGCTACTTCCTGTCTTTCGCTACCCCGATTCATGTCTTCTCTAAATATTGATTGGATCGACTTGAAAATTCCCAATTTTTCCATGTAATATAAATGAAAAATGAAAATTTTTAAAAATCTATATCTCCGATATCGGGCTGATTCTTGACATATCCAATATAGTCATAGCTTCTACTAGTCCTGGGCTACTTTCTGTCTTTCGCTACCCCGATTCATGTCTTCTCTAAATATTGATTGGATCGACTTGAAAATTCCCAATTTTTCATATAATATATGTGAAAAATGAAAATTTTTAAAAATCTATATCTCCGATATCGGGCTGATTCTTGACATATCCAATATAGTCATAGCTTCTACTAGTCCTGGGCTACTTCCTGTCTTTCGCTACCCCGATTCATGTCTTCTCTAAATATTGATTGGATCGACTTGAAAATTCCCAATTTTTCATATAATATATATGAAAAATGAAAATTTTTAAAAATCTATATCTCCGATATCGGGCTGATTCTTGACATATCCAATATAGTCATAGCTTCTACTAGTCCTGGGCTACTTCCTGTCTTTCGCTACCCCGATTCATGTCTTCTCTAAATATTGATTGGATCGACTTGAAAATTACCAATTTTTCCATATAATATAAATGAAAAATGAAAATTTTTAAAAATCTATATCTCCGATATCGGGCTGATTCTTGACATATCCAATATAGTCATAGCTTCTACTAGTCCTGGGCTACTTTCTGTCTTTCGCTACCCCGATTCATGTCTTCTCTAAATATTGATTGGATCGACTTGAAAATTACCAATTTTTCCATATAATATAAATGAAAAATGAAAATTTTTAAAAATCTATATCTCCGATATCGGGCTGATTCTTGACATATCCAATATAGTCATAGCTTCTACTAGTCCTGGGCTACTTCCTGTCTTTCGCTACCCCGATTCATGTCTTCTCTAAATATTGATGGGATCGACTTGAAAATTACCAATTTTTTCTATAATATATATGAAAAATGAAAATTTTTAAAAATCTATATCTCCGATATCGGGCTGATTCTTGACATATCCAATATAGTCATAGCTTCTACTAGTCCTGGGCTACTTCCTGTCTTTCGCTACCCCGATTCATGTCTTCTCTAAATATTGATGGGATCGACTTGAAAATTACCAATTTTTTCATATAATATATATGAAAAATGAAAATTTTTAAAAATCTATATCTCCGATATCGGGCTGATTCTTGACATATCCAATATAGTCATAGCTTCTACTAGTCCTGGGCTACTTCCTGTCTTTCGCTACCCCGATTCATGTCTTCTCTAAATATTGATTGGATCGACTTGAAAATTACCAATTTTTTCATATAATATATATGAAAAATGAAAATTTTTAAAAATCTATATCTCCGATATCGGGCTGATTCTTGACATATCCAATATAGTCATAGCTTCTACTAGTCCTGGGCTACTTCCTGTCTTTCGCTACCCCGATTCATGTCTTCTCTAAATATTGATTGGATCGACTTGAAAATTCCCAATTTTTTCATATAATATATATGAAAAATGAAAATTTTTAAAAATCTATATCTCCGATATCGGGATGATTCTTGACATATCCAATATAGTCATAGCTTGTACTAGTCCTGGGCTACTTCCTGTCTTTCGCTACCCCGATTCATGTCTTCTCTAAATATTGATGGGATCGACTTGAAAATTACCAATTTTTTCTATAATATATATGAAAAATGAAAATTTTTAAAAATCTATATCTCCGATATCGGGCTGATTCTTGACATATCCAATATAGTCATAGCTTCTACTAGTCCTGGGCTACTTCCTGTCTTTCGCTACCCCGATTCATGTCTTCTATAAATATTGATTGGATCGACTTGAAAATTCCCAATTTTTTCATATAATATATATGCAAAATGAAAATTTTTAAAAATCTATATCTCCGATATCGGGCTGATTCTTGACATATCCAATATAGTCATAGATTCTACTAGTCCTGGGCTACTTCCTGTCTTTCGCTACCCCGATTCATGTCTTCTCTAAATATTGATTGGATCGACTTGAAAATTCCCAATTTTTCCAAAATGAAAAATGAAAATTTTTTAAAATCTATATCTCCGATATCGGGCTGATTCTTGACATATCCAATATAGTCATAGCTTCTACTAGTCCTGGGCTACTTCCTGTCTTTCGCTACCCCGATTCATGTCTTCTCTAAATATTGATGGGATCGACTTGAAAATTACCAATTTTTTCATATAATATATATGAAAAATGAAAATTTTTAAAAATCTATATCTCCGATATCGGGCTGATTCTTGACATATCCAATATAGTCATAGCTTCTACTAGTCCTGGGCTACTTCCTGTCTTTCGCTACCCCGATTCATGTCTTCTCTAAATATTGATGGGATCGACTTGAAAATTACCAATTTTTTCATATAATATGTATGAAAAATGAAAATTTTAAAAAATCTATATCTCCGATATCGGGCTGATTCTTGACATATCCAATATAGTCATAGCTTCTACTAGTCCTGGGCTACTTCCTGTCTTTCGCTACCCCGATTCATGTTTTCTCTAAATATCGGAAATATCGTCATGAATATTCTTGTTATAGATTACATTTTTTTATATGAAAATAATTTGTAAATCTTTTTTTGTTTTTGTTAGATTTTAGTTTAAAATGTTTTTGATTGAAAAATAATAAAATTTTTACAAAAATTTATTTTTTGTTGCTATTTTTTGTAAAAAAATAAATATGTCTATTTTCAAAATCAGCTTAACAGTGTGTGGAACGTATTTAACATAGGTATCTTCACACCCTTTAAAATGTTTTGCAAAATTATCGACTTTTTTCGGAAACCCTCCCATTAAAGATTTTACAGTTGCTTCTGATACCTTTTTGTGTGTTCCACCTGCGCTTAAAATCGGACATGTTCTTGGAAATCTTTCCTGTGTTCTTCAATTCCTTTTTTACCAGAGCCCAATACCTTTCCAAAGGCCGAAGTTCTGGACAGTTAGGTGGATTTGCCTCTCGTGGTACAAAAATGACATTATTCTTTGAGTACCACTCAAGTGCCTTTTTTCCATAATGGCATGATGCCAAATCGGTCCAAAAAAATGTAGTCACTCTGTGCTCTCTTAAAAAGGGTAACAACCGTTTTTGTAGGCACTCCTTTATATAAATTTCTGTGTTTATTGTGCCAGATGCCACAAATACGTAAAGTATTTGTATTTCTTTTGCCACAACTGCAAATAGCTTGCCACACGAGAAACTTCTTAGGGAATTTTGTTTGTTTTTTTGTGCGAAACTCTTGCCGAACATTGCCCCGTTTATCAGCAACATAAAAATATTGACTAGGAAGTTGAGAAAAGTCTGCCAGTACGTATGTTTCATCATCCATCACACAACAGGTGTATTTTTTTTATAAAATCAGACTTCAATTTTTTCGCTCGTTTTTTTGCTTCTAAGTTCTTTATAGCATTGCGATCTGGAACCTTTTGGACTTTGTATGTCTTCAGTCCAGCATAAGCTTTGACTCTATGTGCAAAATTCGTAGAACATTTCACCGTACGAGCTGCTTTTCTTAAAGAAGTTTTAGGCGCTCTTCGAAAGAGTCGCTCGAATTCTTTTTTCAATGCTCAGGTTTTCCTTATACCGTCTGATGGCATTAGAAACCGTTAGAGGGTCAACTTTCAAATTTTTAGCTATTTTTTTAAAAGTCCATGACGGATTTTTTTGAAATGTTTTAATTATATTTTCACGAACTTTTTTCGCAGTCCATTTTGATTGAAATAACTATTGAAAATTAATAATTTCTAAAATAATAGTATCTGACATATCTATAGAAACTAACTTGATCAAAAAATAAATTATTTCTTGCACTATGGATAAATTTTGTCTAAAATAGTAAATGCATTCAATTCAACACTTTACAAAAAAAAAAACTATTACTCGCTTGAACTCAGAAAAAAAATTGTTTCTATCTGAAAAAGAGTAGCGACGGCGACCTCGTAGAAAAATAATTAGCCAATTCACAGTCTCTGCTATTGTGTGCTATTGTGTGCTATTGTCCTATTGTCATAAATATTTATGACTGTCATAAAAATTTTGTTGGTATTTCCCATTAAAAAATATTATATCACAATATCACTTTGAAACCTATGTTTACACACCGTGCTATTTAATTCAGTGATGCCACGCTCATATTTCAGCGTTTTTTGTTTGAAAAAATTGGCATGATTGATCTTATCAAATTTTTTCTGTTGACAGATAATTTCGCACCAAAATTAAAACAAAAACAATTACGATTTTTTTTTTAACAAAAAAATCGAAATCAAATACATAATACAAATTTGGAAATGGAATCTGACAATGTGGTAAGTTCTTGTTGTTTTTCTTTTTCTGTGACGTCTATCAAAATATACAATGGTTAATATACGACAGGTGTTCACAGTAGTGCTATTTGACCCTATGTAGCATCACTCAAGTCCATCATTACCAACAAGAACATTTCTGGCTAATTTTAAATAAAAGAATATCATGTTACCATTCAACGATCAACACACTTAATGACTATTGCTGCTACAGCATATTAAACTGAAAACACACAGTCAAACTGTTACTGTATCAATTGTTCAACAGTCAACTCTTTTGGTGTTGTACAACTGATCGTTGTAATATATATTACAAATCTAGCCATGAGTGTTCTGTCTGTCGCTACACTACCCACTGTATATAGAATTGCTAAATAAGCAATTATTTACTATAAATTTCGATGATTATTTTCAATAAAGAACATTCTTTGCTTAAATACTTGTAGTGCTACTAGTTAGCACCATATCTGCAAAGAATTACCATAAATAAAATTATATATATTTATTTTGAACCTAAACCAATCTACATGGCGATCCTGCCAGTTTTGGAGTGCTAAATTATATGCACCCAAAACTAAACTAAACAGGACAATTAAGGAGTAAAATTTATTATTTATTTTCTGTTCCTGACGGACAGCAGAGTTTCCGTCAGAGGAGGATACCGCCTGGCCAAAAGGCAATGAACGGGCCGAAGGCGATAACGATAGAAGAATACAGGGCCCGCACCAAAAAACCGGTAGAAGAAAAACACCGTCTCCTAAGGGAAAAAGCATTTTTGCTTAAGGAAATAAATAGAGAACCCCCTCCAAAATGGGAAGACGCCACTCGGCTCTGGGCTAGATTGGACACCTTGGAAAAATTAATAAAGGACCATATTAAAACTAAGTAATTTATTTATATATATAAATATATATATAAAATATATATATATATTTTAAAGGAAGTGCATTTTATATGCACTCCGTAGGTCGGTAGGCGTTAACCGCCATTGACATCTTTTTTTTTTTTAAATACATATCTAAAATTAAGACAAATTTTTCTAAGAATATTAAAAAAAAAATAATAATAATAATTATAATAATAACAAAAAAAATACAAAATTTTTTTTTAAATAAGTTTTATCCAAAAATTGTAAATTTCATAGGGATCCATATTGGAACAAAATGTGTCAAAGTCAAACAAAACTAGACAGACCTTCAGCCAATGTTATAAATGAGGTTGAACTAACATAAAATCAGATAGATTTAAAAACAGTAGAAATTTGCCTCATAATTATAGTAATACTACAAGGGTTAAATTTTGCATTACGTATTTATAGGATGCATAGCCGTCAGCTAAAAAAGAGGTATACTAGCAGAGCTAATGAATTGGATAAAATTTAAATTTTTTATTCCAAACGTAAGTAATGTATAAGTATATTCATGAATTGGCAAAGTATTCTAAACAAATGTAGGGATACTAAAGCAACATTTGAAAAATCCTACAAATGTATTAACATAGAAAGACCTATAAAGGACGACACACTACAGAAACATTTTGATACTTTATTAGATTGCCTTGAAAAAATCAGAGTAATTTTAAATGTAAACTATGACCAACTGACGTCTACTCACAAAACTGCCGCAGAAGCATTCTTTTTTGACATTAGGAACAAGATATTGACAATAGCATCAAAGAAAAACTTTAAAATAGAATTACCAGAAACTTTACACGAAGAAATATCAATTAAAAATATAACCTTAAAACAAGAAACACATAGCAAAATGACCCAAACAACAGTAGAATTTCTAAATACCGCCTCAAGGCTAATACCCGATTTCGACGGTAAGCCTGAAAATTTAAGATCATTCCTTGATGCTCTCACACTGGTAGATTCATTAGTAGACACACATGGTAACGTGGCTGTATGTCTTATAAAAACGAAACTAAAAGGAACTGCGAGAAACCTTATTAGTACTGAGTCTTCAATCACTGAAATTGTGACTAAACTCAAAGCATCTGTGAAGGGAGAATCAGTTGAAGTTCTGTCCGCTAAACTAATGAACATCAAACAAAATAGTAAAACTGCAAATGCATATTGTGCTGAGATAGAGGTTATGACAAAATCATTAGAAAATGCGTATATATCCGATGGCTTGTCATGTGAATTGGCCAATAAATATTCCACACAAGTCGCTGTAAAAGCAATGACTAGAAACTGTACCATCGATAAGGTAAAACTAATCATGGAAGCAAGTCAATTTAACAGCATGAATGAAGCAATTGGAAAATTTGTTAACAGCTGCACTGAAGCCACTGGACAACAGAATGCAGTTTTATACTTCGGACAAAGACCTAACCGAATAAACTATCGGGGAAATAACAGACGATACCGTGGAGGATATAATTATCCACGTTATAACAACAATAATAACAGACACAATACACAAAGACCTCAAAATACTAATGGAAATAGAAACCAGTCAAATCATAACTACAGAGGTAGGAACCGAAATTACATACATGTAACAGGTTCAAATGAAGATAGTTCGGGAAACTCCGAAGACCCCCAAGGATCAACCCAGTCAATAACAAAGTGTATAATTTAAACCTCAGCTTATGTTTCTTTATTCGAATTAATGCAAATCTTTTTAACACTACAATAACACTACTAGTCGACACAGGTGCCGACATTTCACTCGTAAAGCTAAGGAATCTTGACTTAAATCAAATAAATACACATAAAACAACAACAATTAGCGGAATAGGACATGGTCAAATACGGTCGCTAGGAAAAGTATTTTTAGAAATGAAGGTAAAGAACTTTATAGTGCCACATTATTTCCAAGTAGTAGAAAATAATTTTCCTATACCATGTGATGGAATCATTGGTATGGACTTTATTAAAAGATACAATTGCATATTGGATTTTAATGATGAAAATGACAATTTTATCCTACGTCCATCTAATTTGACACATGGTATAACTATACAAATAAACAATAACCACAACGAAATTTCATTACCGCCAAGGTCGGAAGTAATTCGACAAATTAATTTCGTAGCTCTTGAAAATGATATAATAATACCAAACCAAGAAGTATCACCAGGTGTTTTTATCCCAAACATGTTAGTAAAATCGAGTAATGCATTTATTCGATTTTTGAATACTACAAATAACATAGTTACAATTAAACAGGATAACATACAAACAGAAAATATCTATGACTACCAGATAATCACACAAAATTTAAACCAAAAAGAGGACAGAAATTCTAAAGTTATGAACTTACTAATGAAAAATTTTCCAGATCAATTTAAGACAACGTTAACTAAACTTTGCACAGAATATAGCGATATTTTTGGTTTGGAAACAGAAGCAATATCAACTAATAATTTCTATGAGCAAACTCTGAGGTTAAAAGATACGCAACCAGTATACATTAAAAACTACCGTATACCAAATTCACATAAAGATGAAATCAACAATCAAGTTAAAACGCTAATAGAGAACAACATAGTTGAACCTTCATTCTCAGAATATAACAGTCCAATTCTATTGGTCCCAAAGAAATCACTTCCAGGTTCAAACGAAAAGAGATGGCGACTCGTGATAGATTATAGGCAAATAAATAAAAAATTAATATCCGACAAATTTCCATTGCCTAGAATCGACGATATCCTCGACCAACTTGGCAGAGCAAAATACTTTTCTTGTTTAGATTTAATGTCAGGTTTTCACCAAATCACTTTGGAGAAAAACTCGAGAGACTTGACGTCGTTCTCAACAAACAATGGTTCATATAGATTTACTAGACTACCCTATGGCTTAAAAATAGCGCCCAATTCTTTTCAAAGGATGATGACACTTGCATTTAGTGGTTTAAAACCAGACCAGTCATTCCTATATATGGACGACTTGGTCGTATTAGGATGTTCTGAGAAGCATATGCTTTCCAATTTACGTGATGTATTTAATATTTGCCGCAAATACAATCTAAAGTTACACCCTGAGAAATGTTCATTTTTTTATGAGAGAGGTTACCTATCTGGGTCACAAGTGTACTGATAAAGGAATACTACCAGACGACAGCAAATACTCGGTAATCGAAAATTATCCAACGCCGAAGGATGCGGATAGCGCGAAAAGGTTCGTCGCCTTTTGTAACTATTACCGAAGATTTATTAAAAATTTCTCTGAGTATTCCAGACATCTTACACGCTTATCTAGAAAAGGTGTACCGTTTGAATGGACAAATGATTGCGACTTCGCATTCAAATACTTAAAGAAAGCATTAATGAGTCCAACTCTGCTCCAATATCCTAATTTTTCTAAGGAATTTTGCATAACAACAGATGCAAGTAAACATGCGTGTGGTGCAATCCTTGCTCAAGAATATGAGGGCAAACAGCTACCAATATCATACGCTTCAAAAACATTTACCAAGGGAGAAAGTAATAAGTCAACCATTGAGCAAGAATTAACTGCCATACATTGGGCTATCACACATTTTAGGCCATATATCTATGGAAAACATTTCTTAGTCCGAACAGACCACCGACCTCTTTCATACTTGTTCTCAATGAAAAATCCCAGTTCTAAGCTAACAAGAATAAGACTAGATCTGGAAGAGTATGATTTCACAGTTGAATACCTTCGGGGGAAAGAAAATTATATCGCCGACGCATTGTCTCGAATTTCAATAAATGATTTGAAAGAAATTAACGAAAGAGTATCAAGTGCATTAAAAGTCACGACAAGATCGATGACAGAACATAAAGATAGTAGAAATCTAATAAATCAGCATGAAACAAAAAAAATTGATGAGCCCAAAATATATACACCCATTAAGAATACTGACGTCAGAAAATATTATAAGTTGAAGATTTTTCCTAATAAAAGCTATATTAAAAAAGGAAAATCCATTTTTGCTAGCATAAAAATTGATGATTTGTTTACTAAAGAGAAATTTGACATAAGACAATTCTTCTCTAGGCTCGAAGAAGTGGCCAGTAAATTAAGCATTAATAAAATACAAATAGCACCAAGTGAGAAAATATTTGAATATATATCAGCTGAAGATTTTAAAAGTATGGGCAATAATGTGTTACATAAAATTAAAATAGCGCTATTAAACAAAGTAACCATAATCAATAATAAGAATGCCAAGGCAATTCTAGAAGTAATGCTGAAATACCACGATGACCCGATTGAAGGAGGACATTGTGGGGTGTTTAGAACCACTGAAAAAATAAAAAGACACTTTTACTGGAAGAATATGACAAAAGATATTGCCAAATACGTAAAAGCATGTCACAAATGTCAAGTTGCGAAAACTACCAAACATATTAAAAGTCCGATGATTCTCACAGAAACACCTGTCAAGCTATTTGATACGGTGTATATAGATACAATCGGACCGTTTCCCAGATCAATAAGTGGAAACGAATATGCAATCACATTAATATGCGACTTAACGAAATATTTGGTAACGGTATCAATACCTGATAAATCGGCAAGAACTGTCGCTAAAGCAATATTTGAAAACTTTGTTCTTACCTATGGACCGATGAAGACGTTCATTTCGGACATGGGTACAGAATACAAAAACGCTATACTGACTGAACTTTGTAACCTATTGAAAATTGAAAAATTAACTTCAACAGCACATCATCACCAAACTGTAGGGACAATAGAAAGAACTCATAGAACTTTTAATGAGTACGTACGTTCATACATATCAATAAATAAAGACGATTGGGATGAGTGGCTTAGGTATTTTACATACTGTTTTAATACAACGCCATCAACTGTACATAATTACTGTCCTTATGAACTGATTTTCAGTAAAGTTCCAAACAATTTTAAAGATTTCAATGAAGTAGATAGAGTTACACCACTATATAATGTAGATAATTATGCCAAAGAGGCCAAATATAGATTAGAAGTATCACTTAAGAGAGCAAAACAATTACTAGACATAAATAAAATTAGGCAAAAAAAGATATGATAAGAATAAATTTGATTACAACTTTAAAATAGGAGATTTTGTTCTATTAAAAAATGAAGCAGGACATAAACTGGAGGAATCCTATAAAGGTCCATATGAAATTAAAAATCTAGACTTAAGAAACAATGTAACTATAGTAGATAAGAAAACACAAAATAAACAAATAGTCCATAAGAATAGACTTAAGCTATACAATAAAAATATTTAATTTAACTGAGAGCTCCAGTAAAATCTAGAAAACTTGTAATTATAATCATAAAATAAAACAAAAAAAAAAGAAAAAAAATAACATATTAAACTAAATATATATTAAGCATTATTTTCAAATTTTGTAAAAGAATGTCCATAGAACTTTAAGTTATATGAACATTCTTCCGTAAAAGGGAGGTGTAGCATGACTCAAGTCCATCATTACCAACAAGAACATTTCTGGCTAATTTTAAATAAAAGAATATCATGTTACCATTCAACGATCAACACACTTAATGACTATTGCTGCTACAGCATATTAAACTGAAAACACACAGTCAAACTGTTACTGTATCAATTGTTCAACAGTCAACTCTTTTGGTGTTGTACAACTGATCGTTGTAATATATATTACAAATCTAGCCATGAGTGTTCTGTCTGTCGCTACACTACCCACTGTATATAGAATTGCTAAATAAGCAATTATTTACTATAAATTTCGATGATTATTTTCAATAAAGAACATTCTTTGCTTAAATACTTGTAGTGCTACTAGTTAGCACCATATCTGCAAAGAATTACCATAAATAAAATTATATATATTTATTTTGAACCTAAACCAATCTACACCTAAATAGCACTTTAGTAGACATAGTGAATTGGCTAAATATGAAATTAAATTAGAAAATACTAATTTATGTTACTCTCAAAAATAACAGTATTTAAAAACCAAGTGTTCTGTTCGTGATATTTTGTATAAAATATATATATGCAAAAATATATAAAAAAAAAAATAATTTTTGCAAAATTGTTTTTGTGGAATGCTCCAGCAGTGGTAACTTAGAAGTGAAGTAGAAGTAATTCGTCATAAAGTACTTATATTATTTTTAAGTGTATTTATAAAATCGTTTAAAAATAAAAATCATTATCAAAGATCGAAAAAAATTCTTAAGATAATTGTTAGTCTAATTTGTTGTTCTATCAAATATTCTTTATCCAATTAAATATTAAAAAAATTTAATTATTTTCGGTCCCTGTTAAAGAATTATTACATATAGAGTATTGAAAAGTGCAACAAAAATTCGCATACCTTATAATAACTAACTCCGGTAGAACTACACTAAGAACTGCTCATTTTATATTGACTGCATTTAAATCTCCAATTAGTTTGTCTATTCCTCCTTTATCCAGACCTAAAATTCAACCAACACTTTTTAGATGATTTGTTGCAAATACAATATAAAGCAGGAAAGTGAACGTAACACACAGCTTTCGGAGATTCTGAAAGAGCAATGAGGAAATTTAGACACACAATAAAACAAATCTGAAATATTATTATCTTTAACATTTCTCTCTTTTCCCATATCTCCTAATTATTATGAAATTTCTCTCCTTTTCTAAAAATTTTCTTACAAAACACAAAAATGTAAGAACATTTTATACAATAATGTATTTATAAAAAATGTTTTGGCGTTTTTCTGCAAAAAAAACTAAGCTAAGAACTGATGGAACTTCAAATTGCTTTTTTGTTGGTTTACTGTGAGATGTCAAAATTTTAAATACATATAGAAAGGCCGATTTATTTACTCTGTATGTAGTACTTTTATTTACTTTACTATTTATTATATATAGCTAATAACCATTTATATTTTGTATCCCATTTCTTTATTAATCTATCGCATATGTTCTGACGAACGCAAATCGCTTAACTTTTGCGATTACGATTTGAAATCGCAAAACGCAAACGCCAGAGTTTTAGAGATCAAGGCCAAGAAATTGTGCTACTTCTGCTGGATGAGTCCAAGAATCCTCAGGACTAAATGAAGTAGGGTTGGCGGTACAGTTGAAAATGTGGAGGGTATCATGAGGACCCTGACCATAAGCTGGGCATACGTTGGGGACGGCACGGTCTATGCGGGACCAAAAGATATTTAATCTATTGATATAATCCGATCTCAGTTGAGCCAGAACGACTCTTGTTTTCCGCGGCAGATTCTTTTCGTCTTCTGCTATGGACGGTGGGCGACCTCCTAATACAACAGTCTTGCGATAACCTGAAATCGCGGAGTTGGTGGCGTCTTTATGAATGTTGCTTAATGCTGCCATGTACGAAATAGGATCTGAAGGTGCAAGTACATATCTTCGTATGGGAAGATTACAACTGGACCTTGTTTCTACATCGCAATTTATGCGCGACAGTAGTGGCATGTGCTGACGAAGTAAAAAGGTTGTCGAGTGTGACTCCCAGGATTTTCGGGTGGTTCAATGTTGGAATTGGTACACCGTCGATCTCGACGCCAAGTTGTATGCTGACTTCTTTTGTCCAGGTGGTAAATAGGGTCGCTGAAGATTTAGTTGGTTGTATCTTAAGGTTACGTTCAGTGAACAAATTGTGGATGATACTGAGATAACGATTCACCTTACCGAACAGGTCTTCCACATTATGGCCGGTTGCTATCACTTCAACGCCTTGCGGTGGAGCTGGGAGTTTAGAGAGCTAGAAGTTAAAAAGGAGTGGCGACAGGACTCCGCAATGAGGAACTCCCTGTTTGACTCTACGGTGTTTTGAACGCTGGTAGTTGGTTGGTAAGCTGGGGGAGAAGTAGAGCCTCGATTGTTTTCGCGACTGGACTGGAGGGATACCGGTCTGCACGATGATCCCTCATTGGCGAGTTTCCCAGGATTTAATATTGGGATCACTCTACCCACTTTCCAGACATCGGGTATAGTGAGGCTGGTCATAGATAGATTTATGAAACCTGTCAAGAACTCGACTCCCCACTCGCCTAGGCGTTTAAGCATCAGCATGGAAATTCCGTCAGAGCCAATTGCCTTTGAAGGCTTAGCTGTACGGATGGCCTTTGCAACTTCCGCAGCCGCAAAAAGTTGTGGTGTGTCCGAGACTGGGAGATCATGCAGTTTGCTAACAATACGCCTTGTCTCTCTCGGGGTGCTCAATAAATAATCGGCTAAAAGCACGCGAGCACGCTTTCGGGTGGGATATTTTTTTTTTATTTAGCTTAATTTTGCTATTTTTTACAAGTTTGTAATTTTTAATTAAAATTTTTTACAATCTTTTTCATAAAAAGAAATGTATATTTATTCATTTAAAATTTCATTCACTAAAATTTATGCCTAATATATTCAATGATTCTACGTTTAAATAAAAATAAGTTATTTTCATTCTTTAATTCATGAGGCATTTCATTAAAAATTTTAAGTCCCTTATAGAATAATGTATTTTGGGCAAAAGATGTTGAGGCAAAAAAGGGTCTAAAATCATTGGCGTTCCTCAAATTATATGGTTGGGCACTAGCTACGTTGACCAAATATTTATTCATATACTGCGGCAACATTCCTTGTTGAATTTTAAATATGAATATGAGCACATTCATCACCAGGCGTTGAGTGCTGTATTAGGACCAGCACTCAGGGGATGACCCCTACTTCTGCAATGTTGAAACTAAGAAAATAGGTTATGGGAGGGGGATAGGTGGAGTAGTGTTTGTGGACATTTGATTTGAACTTTCCTATATTGCAACTGACTGGGAAAACTTCTGCGGGAAGCAAATTCCACATAAGAACGAATTTTCTCTGTAGTGTGTTGTTCTGTCTACCGGCCAATCTCCTACGAAGGGATGAGCTCTAACAGAAAGACGTGTATTGCGTATGAACGTTCGAGTATCGGGAACGAGTTCCTTGATTTCGTTAGAGCACATTCCAAAGTAATAACGATAGAACAGTGTGACGCAAATCACATTGCTACGGTGCTCCAGTAAATCAATAGAGTTGGATACCCTACTTTCACCGATGAGCACTCTCGCTCTCTCCTGTACTCGGTCGAGAAGCTCCAAAACAGACTTTGAAGCACCGGCCCATACATGAGAGTTGTATTCCATTTTCGGTCGGATATAGGTGATGTAAATAGTGAGAATGTCAGATGAAGTGAAGTATCTCTTATACCGTTTTAGAAAACCGAGGCACTTGAATGCTTCTTTCGACACTTGAAAATTGTGATTTGTCCAAGGGACATCACATTGAATTATCATGCCCAGAACATCAAGAGCATCTGATTCCTCAATATTTACACCGCCTATTAATACAGATGGGGTAACATGATTTGCCGTGCGTTTATGTGTAAGCATACAGCATTGAGTTTTCCGCGCATTAAAATCAACTCTATTCGCACCACCCCATTCTGAAACTATTTCTAAATCGCGGCTTAATGATTCATTCATGTTTTGTCTCATAGCGCCAACCTCTAAAAGGCTTGGTCTATGCTTGAATGAATATGAATGTTACTAGAGTAGATAGGATTGGAAGTTTGGCGTAGAATGTCATTTATAAAGATAAGAAATAGTGTAGGAGAAAGAACAGAGCCTTACGGTACCCCTTAATTAATCTTGAACTCGATGAGATGCGATCCCATCTACAACGACTCGTATAGTGCGATCTCTGAGGAAGCTCGATATAAATCGAGAATAGTTATTACCGACAACAAAAGTTTTGATAGAAGTGCTCCGTGCCACATCAAACGCCTTGGAAATATCCAGAGCCACAACTTTACTTTCGCCAAAACGCTGTATTGATTGACACCACTTTTCCGATAGGAAGGCTAGCAGGTCTCCCGTAGAGCGTCCAAAACATCCCCTACGAAATCCATACTGGCGGTCGCTTAGTAGGTTGTTAGATTCTAGATATTTTACAAGATGGTGATTTACCATACTCTCCATTACTTTGGAGAGTGCAGAATTAGGTTGAGTACTTTCCGGCAAGCGAGAATTACTTGCGAATAATTCAGCTAAAAGGTTAGCTTTATCAACCGGGTCTGTGAATGTTTGACCATCCTTTAAAAGAAAAGAAATTTAAGAACTAGCATTATTCTCAGTAACTGGATTTTGGTTATTACGCCAGATTTTGAAAGCAACTCCTCGGGATCTGACTGCCTGTTTATACGTCTGATTGAACCAAGTTTTTAACTTAGGTTTAACCAAAATATTTTTTACTGGGAGGAACATTTTCATTCCCAGCTTAATAACATTGGATACTATTTCCGCCGAGGCACAGACATTATTGTCGAGGAAACAAAGTTTCCAGTTAAAGTGCCTATAAAATTCGTTGAGCTCAGCCCAACGACCTTTTTCGTATAAGACAGTTGGCTGTTTGTGAAACGTTACGAAGTGCGGAGAACGAAAAAGAGGCGGAAATGGTACAGTGATCGGAATTTCCAAGAGGCGCAAGAACCTTGACTTCATACTTGTCAGGGTGTGAAGTCAGGAAAAGGTCAAGGGTGTTTTGTTAGTGCCATTCAACACACGGAATATGTGTTGGTTCATTCACCAGTTGCGCTAGGTGATTATGCGCTTCGAATAGCTCAACATATTGGCCTTCAGAAGTCGTGTGGCTCGAATGGCGAAGCCAAGATGAATTGTGAACATTGAAATCACCAGCAATTACGATTTCACTGTTCGGGCAAATCTCGAGGATCTTCGATATTGAGTCGGAAAGGGCATCGAAGCCCGATAAAGTTGTGTCCCTATCCGCGTTTGGGCTTCTGTAAAGAAACCCGAAGTGCAAAAGATGCGCCCTGATTCTGAACTTAACCCATAGACAGTTAAATTCGGTATCATGCGTGCCTAATGATTTCTGGCACTGGTACGCAACTTCATCGCGAATGTACATAGCAACGCCCCTATGAAGGTTAAAAAGCGATAGGAAGGTATATGAAAATCCTGTGGATCAGCATTCTCAGATACCTGGGTTTCACACAAGATGAAAACATCCGGCCGATGGAGTCAAATGTGTGCATAAACAGAGAAGAAATTTGCCCTTAGCCCACGTATGTTACAGAAGTTTATACTAAACCGATCTGCCATTACAATATACCAAAATTCAAATCAATAGTCTATTTATGATGAAAATTCCAAAGATGATTGATTGTTGCCAACAATACTATCCAGTGGTCAGTGTTATACCTTCACCACTGAAAAGGGAGAGGAAAAAAACACAATGACAATTGACGATGGGGTCATAAAAGCCCTGATCTGGTCATTGTATTAAGAAAACGGCCCGTAGTGTCAGCACTGGTGCAATGTGCCAACACTGATTATTATAATTTTTTCAGGAGAGTAGCGGTTTTGTTTGTTTCATTGTTGTTATATTTGAGAGATATTATATTGGAGTTTATTATTCTTGTGTTGATTTGGGTGTTTTTATTGTGGATTTTTGCACTTTGTTTATTTACCCTTCACCAATAGGTGAAAGGGTATTATAAGTTTGTGATTCCGTTTGTAATTTTTATTAGTGATCGTAGACCCCATAAAAATTATACCGATCGACTCAGAATCGGGAGGAGAATCGATTAAGCGATGTCCGTCTGTCTGTCTGTTGAAATCAAGTTTCTGAAGCCCCTGGAGGATGGACTTAAATAAATTATATATCAGATTTTAGGAAATTCTCCCGCAATGAACGCTATTAAATTTCATTAAAATCGGTGTATAAACACCGAAAATATCGAAAAAATACCAAAAATTAGACGAAAATTTTAAAATTTTTGATTGAAACACACTTTTAAATAACAAGATAAAAAAGATACTCCTGGTGTACATGTGATAATATGTTATATATCAGATTGTAGGAAAGTTTCCCAAAGCACTCTGTAAAATTTTATCAAAATCGGTCCATAAACAACTGAGATATCGCCAAAACAATGAATTTAATGTATCGTAAATTGCCCAAAGTTCGCATTAGAGAATGTTTGTTGAAAAAATGAAATGCAGAAATAGGAAAAACCATCCTCCTTTAGCACGGACCTGCATAAATTTTATATCAGATTTTAGGAAATTCCCCCGCCAAGCACGTTATTAAATTTTATCAGAAGCGGTCCATAAACAATTGAGATATCGCCATAACACTACATTTGATGTACAGCAAATTGCCCAAAGTACGTGTCTAAGAAATTTTGTTTATATTTTGTAAGTATTGTTTTAGCATGCCAGAATACTTAAACTTCATCAAATCGATGTGCTATTGCAAATGTAAGGGCATCTACATTTTGAAGCATCTTTTCTGCATGGTTTATCTGGTCTATCGAACTTTATTAAATGTTCGTAAAATATGTGTCTATTTTATTTCGAAGCTACTGGCTGGCTTAAATATGCATTCTCTACTTGTAGTCTAGTAATCATTATCTTTCACAAAGGGACCACTTTAGAACCCAAGTGAAGCTTCCCTAGACATCAGCCACCTGCCCAACCTAACCTTTGGGTGCATAACTATTCTAGATGATGACGCCACCGAAAAGCTTTTCTTTTTCCGACTCTTAATTTTAAAGGCTCTTTGCATATAATACTAGTATAACCAAATTTTGCTTGGAATTACATTAAGTACTTTTGCAGCACCATTGGTGAGGGGTATCCAAGATTCGGCAAAGCCGAAAATACCACTCTTACTTGTTTGTTTATTTATTTTTAAAAAATATGAATATTTTTGAATTATTCGACACAGTTCTTTATGTTTTTCTTATTTAAGTATTTTATTATTCTATTACCACGATATAAATTTATCTTTACCGATGGCTCCAAATCAGAAAACACGGTTAGCTACAGTGTCACATCAGACCAAGAAGTGATCAAAACATCCATCTTGTTACCACACAGTTCCATTCTATCTGCAGAACTGATTGCAATATTCCAAGCAGTAAAATATATAGATAACAAAATTGGAAAATATGCAATATGCACCGATTCAATGTCAGCCTTAAAAATGGTTATGAATATAAACAACAACAACCAATATATTTCGTACATAAGAAGCTCCCTGATTTTGAAGCAAAACGATTTAATCCTGATATGGACCCCAGGACACTGCAACATTGAAGGCAATGAATACGCCGATGCAATTGCGAAAAATTCATTAAGGGCTCCACTTTTTATTACAGAAAATTACAATAAGATAGATACATTAAAATTCATTAAAAATAGTTTTATAGAACAAGACAATACCTACTTACATACATCACACTGGTACAAAACCATAAACTATAATAAAATAAATATATTCAAATTCAGTAACCCGGAAATAAATAAACTAAACAGAATTGACCTAGTCAAATTTTTAAGAATTCGCTTAGGACATACCAAACTCACCCATGGGTTTCTTTTAAATATCAGCAATATACCTAATTGCAACTGTAATGTCCTACGTCCGCTTACCCCTGAACATATACTAGCTAATTGTCCCCAATATCTAAACACAAGAAGACTAACATTCCACAACATAAACCCCCTAAATCTCATATCAAATCCAACAATAGACAATATTAATCTTGTAATTAATTTTCTAAAAAGAAACAATATATATAACTATATTTAACATGTACACAATATTGTAAAACCATTGGAGCCTAAGGCCATAGCAGCTAGTGCTCTTTATCATAAGACGATATTCAGACGAGGACGTAAATCAGACGAGAGACGTAAAAAAATGCGCGTTGACAGGACGGACACTCAAACACTACTGATATCACGGTTCAGCTGGCCGATCCTGGGATCATCCGGGTTGGTATTGCGGATCGCATCACGCTCATCTGCTAATCGCACTGCTTCTGCTGGGAAGTGCGGCCTCACTACGGGTATTCTTCCAGCAGGGATGAAGCGAGCGGCTGCAGCGTTGATGGTTACGCGGAACTCCCTCTTTGCGTCGTGCATGTTCAACATGACACTCCTTGTCATGTTGAAGTCCTGAACAATTCCTGAGGTGACACCAGCCCAAACCAGTTCCACAATAGCTGGGTTTGCATATGGTACAGGGGGTTCTGGCACACTGTGCAGATCCATGGTATGGGATTTGTTTCAACTCCGGAACGGACCAAAGGATGCGGAGCAGCACTGCCGGAATTCGTTGCTAAAAACTAAAAATTATAAATATGTTGTTGCTGAGTAGACAGCCCTTGGCCGAGAAACCTAGGATCATTCCGGTATGTAGAACCGGCGTCGTGGGAATGAGACGCCTATAATTCACGTCGGTATATTTTTTAGAAGCTTCACAAAATAATAAATAATAGTAAACGACATTCCGTTAAATATCTCTTAAACTATTGGAGATAGCTTAGTACGTAGCTACGTCACAAAACGTGGTTTAATCAGACGTGTAAAACTACTTTCAGATCTAGGGAGGAAGCATTTAGAATCTGGAGAAACAATAAAACTCCAATAACTGATTTGCTGCGCAAAAGGTCAAGGTCTTCGTGTGCCAAGGTACTTAGTCGTGAAAAATCTCTATACGAGCAGCGTCTTTGTATCAAAGTTCTTACTGTCCCTAAGTAAAAGCTTTTGGTCGGTAAGGAACAATGCTAGTTCATCAATTCCAACTCTTTTAAAGGATAACCAATCATTTACTAATCCGGTTGATAAAGCAAACCTTATGACTGAATTATTTGCAAGTAATTCACACTTGTCCGTGATCGAAAGAGTATCAGTAACTATGCCTAACATATTCTTTCAATCTCGTGCTGCTAAAAGGGTTTTAGCGGATCTTAACATATATAAGTCTCCTGGGCCGGATGGCATACCAGCACTGGTCGTGAACCATTGCTCTTCGATGTTAGCTCGTCCATTAGCCAACCTTTTTAGCACCTTATACCATGCCGGTGAGTTTCCTGTGTTGGAAGGTTGCTACTGTAACGCCAATCCCCAAAAAGGTGAGGCTAGCAACCCCAAAAATGACCGCCCAATAGTAATTTGTTCCGCGCTTTCCAAAGTGATGGATAGTATACTAAACCATCATTTAGTTAAATATTTGGGGCCTAAACGGAAGCATCGATTTCGTAGGGGCCGCTCTACGGGTGATGTATTAGCCTTTTTATCGGAAAAATGATGCCGTTCTATTCACCGTTTTGGCGAAAGTAAAGTTATAACTCATGACATTTCTAAGGCGTTAGATAGAGTGTGGCATGGAGCACTTCTATCAAAACTTATTGCTTTTGGTGTAGGTAACAATTTCTCTCGGTTTATATCGAGCTTTCTCAGAGATCGCACTATAAGATCTGTTATAGATGGGATATCTTCCGACAAGTTCAAGATAAATTAGGGGCTACCACAAGGCTCCGTTCTTTCTCTTACTCTATTTCTTATTTTTCTAAATGACCTATGTCAAACTTAAAATCCTATGATGATCCTCATTGTAGGATTAAAGATGATCTTTGGGAGCTGATTGAAGCCCGACTGATTGATAGTATTGGTATTTTTAAAGGGCCGAAGGACGCCATATCATTCAAGGGTGCGGAATGGTAGAGAGGGGTGAAGATCGTTAACTGCGATAATGCGAGGTCTTTTGACTTTCTAAAAACTGTGGTTAACGGCTGCGCCGATCTCTGTCCGTCCGCCAAACTTGACGTGATTTTGGCTTCGGTCCTCCCGGTTCGGCAGGTCGTGATAGCGTGGTTCCCACGTCCGGTAAGGAAGGTGGAAACCATACTGGCAGTCCTCCAGAACCAAAATAATTTCCTCACATCTGGTTGGAGATTTTTATCTTCCGTCAGCTGTGAGGGAAACAGCGGCAAGGATATCAAGTTCACCGTGGACAAGATATCCCTTGACAAATTAAAGTCGACAAGGGGCGTTGTCAACTTCGGTATTGGAACCGTCAAGTTTAGGTTTTCTAAACATGGGGGATCCAAAGAAGCTGCTAGTGGTGCAGTTAAACCTACACCACTGTGAAGCGGCTCCGGCCGAAATGACAAGGCTACTTGTCGACTCCGATGTAGATGTGACCTTGATCCGGGAACCCTGGATTCGCGAGAACAGAGTTCAAGGACTTAAGGTCGCAGGCTACACCTTATTTGTCTCAAACACGGGCGACAAGGTGAGAACCTGTATCTTAGCTAGGAATACATTAAACTTACGTTTACTTAATTCTTACAGTGGTGGGGATCTAACCGTTGTCGCGAGTAAAGCCGCATGCAAGAATGTCCTCACTGTGGCTTCAGCCTACTTCCCGTATGAGGCAGAGGACCCTCCGAGTAGCGAGGTGAGGCAGTTGGTAGAGTCCATGAAAAACAACACCTTCATCATGGGCTGTGACGCCAATGCCCATCACTTCCAATGGGGTAGTAGCAACATCAACGAGCGCGGTGAGTCAGTCTTTGATTTCATTACTAATAACCATCTTAGGATCTGCAATAGGGGCAAAGCGCCCACTTTCAGGACAAAAGATAGGGAGGAAGTATTAGACATCACACTGACAAACGCGAAGGATAATCTTATCGAAAACTGGAAGATATCAAGGGAATGTTTTCTGACCATTGCTTGATCTCCTTTTCTGTCAATTTTAAGAGAGTCAAACCGAGTCCCTATAGGAATCCCCGAAAAACAAATTGGGAGTCCTTTAGGAGTTCTTCGGACACCATGGTGCGTAATATTCCACTTAGAATCTACTCTGAGGCGGAAACGAACGCTGTGGTGACAAAGCTCACGGAAAGTTATATAACTAGCTATGAACATAGCTGCCCATTAACCTTCCCGCGCAAGCGCAAACAGCCTAACTGGTAGACGAAGGATCTCAAGAACCTTAGGACAAGTGTTAGAAGACTGTTTAATAAGGCCAAACTTACTCGCAGTGATGAGGATTGGTCTTCTTATAGAGTGAGTTTCAACATGTATAAGAGCGATCTCTCAACATGGTTAACTTACTGTGAGACCATCGATTCTATAAATGAGCTGTCGAGACTTAGGAAATTACTATCCAAGGAGCCAATGGTCCCCGGATTTATCCTAAAGCCTGATGGCATTTGGACTGAATCTAGCCCTGAGACACTCGGACTCCTTTTTGACACTCACTTCCCGGTAACCGGAATCCAGATCTGATTAATCATGAGCCTTCTATGAAGCGATTGGACTCAATACCGAACAATCTGATAGACGAGATAGTCATTTCAGACAGAATTAAATGGGCCGTAAGTACGTTCTTTCCGTACAAGTCACTGGCCGTCAATGTCATTCTAAAAAGACTTGACCAGCTAGGGAGAAAGGTCGTAGCCTACGCCGATGACTTAGTATTGCTCGTATCTGGCAAGTTCCCAGATACAATAAGTGATATTATACAATCGGTTCTGGGAGAACTTTCCTCCTGGGCCAGTAATAAAGGACTGGGGATTAACCCCGACAAGACGGAGTTGGTCCTTTTCACCAGAAGGTATAAGGTTGAAAGCTTCAAACTTTCTGTGCTGAATGGTGTAGAGTTAAGACTGTCGCAGGAAGCCAAATTTCTAGGGATTATCTTGGACAGTAAGTTATCTTGGAAGATAAACACACAGGAAAGGATGAAAAAAGGGCTAAACGCATACTACTTCTGCAGGAATTCCGTGGGTAAAAAATGGGGCTTAAGACCGATAGTTGTGTATTGGATTTACACAATAATTGTAAGGCCTGTTTTAACATATCGATGCCTCACTTTCTCAACCTCGTATCTTAAAAAAATGCGGTTTTCACTTTTTCATATCAAACGGTTGCTATTTTTTTGTTCTATTAATGCAACAACTTATTATCTCAATACGTTGTCTCAATTCTGTAAATATTAATAAAATATATCTCGTATCTCAATCACCCCAATTTCCATAACTGCGTCAAACTCTTATCTTAATATGTGCAGTTGTTAAATAGTTAAAAATTTAAAAAAACTACTTTGCATCTCTTTATTCTATCCTTTTTCACAATAGAATTGAAGTGAGTATGTACATTAGGGTGTCCCTTATATGGCAAAAAAAATTTTTTTTTAGAATTTCGAAACGCATACCCTCCAATTTTTTTATAAATGCTAAAATGTACTTAAATATAAAATTTCGTATCTGTAGCATGATTGCAACCCGTGGCGACCGAGCTCTAAATTTTAATAAAAAACTAATTAAAATGCAACAAATAAAGTAAATATGAGTAAAACTAAAAAAATATCAATACAAACTTTTATTTAAATATTTACAAATTATAATAATAATGAATTAGGGTAACTTCTCTTTAGTGTAGTTTTTTTACAGTCTGGATACAGATTTCTATGTTCCTGAACACAACGCAACAAAAACTGTTTTTGCTCTTCTTCAGCCGTGATAAGACCATTAAAATCTTGCATTAATTTAACAGCTCTTTCAGCAGTGTCATTTACGACCTTCAAACGACTTAATCGTCTTCTAGCTTCCAAAAAAGCAGGATTGTCACCCCACGAAGATACGTCTTCCCAAAGAAAACTGTCATCGATCTGTAGTCAAGATAGAAATCGTTTGCTTCTTTGAGTCACAAAATCATCCAGCGTCATATCTGAAATAAAGAAAAAACCATTAAAATAAGCAAAAACTAAACCACAAAACTTTGAAAAAGAAACAAGAAAATATTAAGTACTTACCAAACAAATTTTGCGTAATTTCTTCCTTCGATGGGACATAGCGTTTTGAGGAATCTGAACTTTCGTCTCTGTTTAAATTATTAATCATTTTTGTCTTGGTTTTGGTGTCAACTTCTTCATCAAAAGTGATAACATGACTGTTTCTTCACACAAATACCATAAATGATGAATAAACTTGCTTATTGATGCCTTGGAACTTGTCGCGTCTACTTTTTCATATTCTTTTAGAGCTTTCAAAAAGGACAAGTCTTGGTTAGGTGCTTTAACTGCCATTGTACATTCGAGCCAAGGTTTGGTATGCAAGGTGACGATAAATAAACAAACATCTTGTATAGAATTTTTGTCCTTTGCAGTAATTTTAAGTTGCGATTGAAGCAAACATATTTTTATAGAATAGATTGCTCTCGATATCCATCGATCTTGATGCAAAGCTCCGGGGGGCCTGAGTTTTAGTTTATTCTCTGTGTCTCCTCCTAAGAACACAACGCATAGTTCAACCAATTCGCGGTAATCGTCTCTAACAAAAGATTTTTCCAGTTCAGTCTTATAAAAAGTTAACAAAGATGTAATGTTTGTCTTAGCAATATGTGCTTTAACGAAATTTAGAGGTGACTCAATGTTATCAGTGTTAATATTTTTCCAATTATCTCTTAACTTTTTGAAAATTGGAACATCTTTAAGGACCAACTCATAAACATGATGAAGACAAGCAAAAAGCAGCAATTCCCTTTCTAAAGTCTGTTCCAGAATAGCACAAGCTCCACTGAAATGACCAGTATTGGAAGCTGTTGTATCGCAGCACATTATCTGTACTTTGTCATGGAGGGTCCAGTCAAAGAGAGCAGTTGAAATGGCTTCAGCTTGATGTTTTCCAGAAGAACTCTCTAATTTCGGTACTGCAAGAAGCTGTTCTCTATCGTCAAATGAAGCAATAATTGGCAAGCGTTCTTCTTTTGAACTTGGTACATGTAATCCAGGTAATAGTTTTCCATCCCAATGAACTGTGACTACGTCAGGCAAATTATTCTTTAAGTCAGTTTTTATTGCTTCTGCCCTGGATTTTCTCGCTTGAGTACGAATTCGCTGAATCGAGGATTTGTTTATAGGGAAATCATCGCTGTTCGAACCAAGCGCTTCTACAACCGCATGGAGAATGTAAACTGAGTCCCTTATGCTTAATTGGCATCGATCTAAAGCTGCTACCAGTTTAGGAGTTATTAAACTTTTCGTGCCTCTTTTAAAACTTTTTTCAGGGCAAGGAATCTGAGTACTAAGTTCAGAGTTCGAAATCTGTTCCTCATCCGAATTCTCAAGACATTCCAAGTTATCTATCGAAGAAGTAGATGCAACAGCCAATAGCTCCCTTTGTTTTACCTTTCTTTCTTCTTCTTCCAATTTTCACGATTCTTGAAAGTCAACTGAGTTTCCTTACAGTTTTTTTGCAGCTCCCTCCAAACATGATATAAATCAACAAGTTTCTTCACGCAGTTACTGATTGCCTTCGTAGGAATTCTGGCTTTTTCCCAAAATATAATGCACTCTCTTATAACAAGATTCGCACTTTCACTAACAGTCAGCTTGACTTCACGAATATTGTAAAATAAAACGGTGAGAACTTGTCGATTAGGTGGTAATTTTGCACCATTTATCTGGTGGCTTGGCAGTCCGATAAGGAAAATATTTTGTTTATCACTTCGTAATTCGACTGACATTTTTTTAATAATAAAACCGCACTTTATGAAACACACTATTGGAATAGCAAATTACCATCGAAAAAAGACATTAATTTGCCAGCTGAGTAAAAAGGGGAATTACCTTTTTAATAGACATATATAATATATATGAAAGCTCATTTTCTTGAAAGGAATGAATACGAAAGCTGCATCATGATATAATAATCAAAGCTATCTTAACAATATTTTGTCACGATATGAAAATCACTTTTATAAAATCTATATAGTTATGTATAGTTATTTTGACAAAATTGAGAAAATTTATACATACACATGTATTAACTAAAAAATTCCAAAAAAAAAGGAGTTAAAAATGTATTTTGGAACAGCGAAGCGGGCCAGGTTCTGCTAGTTTCATATTAAATATAAATTAACATTATTAAAAATTACTAAAATAAAAAACACAACAGTAAAATATTAAAAAATATTAAAAATTGAATAAAATACGTACAAATTATAATGACTTATACCAATATTGACCAAAAATTACCCATACTTACAACAATTAACTTTGTCGCAAGTCGGCACGGGTTATCATTCTAATATCAAAGTAAATTTTTTTCTGGAGCCTTCTATGATTATTTCGAAACTTTTTAGCGGGTATGCGCAAAAAAATATTGAGGTCTAAAAATAAGGGACACCCTAATGTACATATATTAGTTAGGAAGTAAGTGACCTATGCCGTATGCCGTATGACATATGACATATATTTTTTTTTTTGTATTATTATTTTTTTAGTTATGATCTTCGCTTTGCTTGGTAAAAATCTAATTCTGAGGAATTTTAGTTTTTATTGTAAAATGAGTGATACAATAGCTGTTCTTGACGTTGATACAGGTTGTTTTGTTTTCAAGAATCTTTGCCAAGAACCTGAAACACAACAAACTGGAAACGAAATTTTGGATGAAGAAACAGGACATTTTGTCTCAGTGAATTCTGATCAGTGTAGCATTTCCTCCAAATCCGATTTTTCAGCAAGTGAAAGCGAGTACCAGCCCAGCACTGATTCAGATTTTTCTGGCAATGTATCTCCTTCTGTATTGTTTGATGAATCCTCTGGGGTAATTAAAATTAAAAGAGCACGTAAAGGCCAGGGAAATAAGCAAAACTGGGATAGAAACCGTAAAAAACTCAAGAGAATGCGTGGCCAGGAGTATTCATCGATAAAGCGGAGCAAAGAATGGAATGGAATAATGGAAATTAGAAAAGAAAGAACTTTAAAGGCTCGTTGCCGTTCGGAAATATGTGCAAAAAAATTCGGTAAGCAGTGCAACGAAATTACAAAAGATGATAATAAGAAGGATATTTTTAAAATATTTTGGTCACTGTCTTGGGAATAGAAAAAAGCGTATGTCGTTGCAATGGTGTCACATAAACCAGTCACTTTGAGAACAACTGGTACTTTTTCTCGGCGAGTAAACACATTAGTCTACACATTGAAAATTTCTGGGGAGATCAAGGTTGTTTGTAAAAAAATGTTTTTGTGTACACTCTCTCTGGGTGAATAGAGCGTGTCTAAATGGGTTACTGGCAATCTAAATGCAAGCAACGTTGGCATGTTAAAGAAAAGTGGACCAGTCAATCGTCGAAGCAAAACAAACATCGCCAAAGTAAATCACGTAAACTTTTTTCTACAAAATTTGCCTAAAATGCCATCACATTATTGCCGACAGAGTACAACTAAAGAATATATAGACATTCAGTACAAGACTTGGGCAGAACTGTACACAGATTTTGAAAAATATTTGATGGATCGCAACATCGATAAGGCTGAGAAGGCAACGTACAAATGCTTCTTAGACGCAGTACACAAGGCCAATATTGGTATATACAGACCCAAGAAAGATCAATGTGATATCTGCTTTAGTTATAAAAATAAAAACGTCCCAGAAGATGAATACCAACTTCACATAACAAGTAAGGAGCGCGCCAGGAAAGAAAAAGCCGAAGACAAGAAACGTTGTTCAAGAGGTGATATTCAAATGTTAACGGTGGACTTGCAAGCAGTGCAAACAATTCCTCTACTTTCAACTGGAGCAAACTACTTTAAAACAAAACTGTGTGTGCACCAATTCACAATTTATAATGAAGTTGACAAAAATGTTGCTTGTTACGTATGGCATGAAGCGGAAGGCGGCATGGACTCGAATGTATTTACCTCTTGTTTGCTGGCCTATTTACAGGATTTGAAAGACAAATCAAAGCCTATAATAATTTACAGCGACGGGTGCTGTGCCCAAAATCGTAATACGAGACTTGCGAATGCCTTGCAATATTATGCAATTACTCACCAAGCAGAAATTGAGCAAAAATACTTGGTAGTTGGCCACACTCAAATGGAGTGCGATTCTGTGCATGCCTCCATAGAGCGAAAGAAGAAAGGAAGAGAATTATATGTACCAGCTGATTTCAAGATGGTTATAAAACAATCCAGATTGTTGTACATTATTTAGACCATACATTTTTCAGAGATTTCTCTTCACTCGATTACTTAAAGTCAATTCGACCAGGCACCAAAAAAGGTGACCCATGCGTTATAAATTTGCGAGCTCTCAAATATACCTTTAATGATGGAGTTCAATACAAATTATGTTTTGATGTAGATTGGCAACTATTACCTCATCGTAAATTGCGACCACAAGTGCAGCACAATGATAACATTTTAGTACCACGTCTCTACAATCAACAACTACCTATTCCAAAAAGAAAATATGACGACTTGCAAAACTTAAAACGTATGATTCCAGCCGACTATCATTCATTTTACGATAATTTGCCACACCAAGGATATTATTATTTATGAATTCTTTTTTTTTATTTATTAATTCTTTGTTTTTTATTTTTTTTTTCCTTTCTTGAAAATAAAACATTCATTCTATATTAAATATTGTTTTCATTGCATAATTTTGGTATAATGGCGTTATTTCTTTCTATAGCTATAAGTGCAACAAACGAGTAACTTATTCATCAAGTATCAAGAATTAAAATTACTGTTAGTGCAGCAAACTCGTATCTCAATAAATGCGTTTCATGCTTAAACTAAAGATTAGTATATTATTTCTACTAATATACATAGATGTAGCCAATTCCTTAATAATTGCACTTGAAGTTTTACTCAAACACCGAAGTATAAAAGGATAAACCGTTTTTTCTCTCTCCTGAAAAGTTGTATTTTTTAAGATACGAGGTTGAGAAGTAAGGCATCGATATGGTTGTGCAGTATGGTGGGAAGCAGTTAGCAAAGGTTCTTTTCTAGCTTATCTCAACAAGGTACAACGTTGTGCTAGTATTGGTATAACCGGTGCCCTTAAAAGCACACCTCAAGCAGCCCTAGACATCATGCTGTCATTATACTCCCTTGATATCTTCATAAAGGGGATGGCTATGAGAAGTCTAGTAAGGCTGTACGAGTCGGGTATGCTTAGATACAGGCATGTAGGACACTCCAGTATCCTGAGCTTAACAGGCTCCTTGGGGTTGGAGTCAGGTCTACCACGATCTGACTATTTAGTCAAGGAGCTACCGTTTAGCTCAGCACCAGAGATCGTAATCCCTGATAGATCCGACTGGAAGGGGCAAACAGTACTTTTTCAAGGCTTTTCGATCTTCACGGATGGCTCTAAAATGGATTGCGGGACTGGATCTGGGGTTTTCCTGTAGGACCAAAATGTTAGGAAATTCTTTAGACTCGCGGATGAGTGCAGTGTCTTCCAGGCAGAGATTTTTGCCATCTGGAAGGCTACAGAGCTTATTCAGGGTCTTATAGCTGTAAACAATGAGGTGACAATATATGTCGATAGCCAGACAGCGCTCAAGGCGTTGCTGGGTTATAGTGTTACCTCCAAACTAGTCAAAAAATGCAGGAAAGCTCTTCTTGAGCTATCTCTTTGCTATAGGATTCCTTGCTGACCTACAGGATCTACAACAGTGTAGGTTGAATGATATTGTAGGGTTCATCACAGGTTTCAACTGGCCTAGATAGGGCAGTCTTCTCTACAACTTTCTACTATCTTTTCTCTCGTTTGACACCTCCTTTATTACCTTACCTAACCTATGGGTGGTATAAATATTGAGGAATCAGAAACTCTTGATGTTCTAGGCAAGAAAATTCAGTGTGATGTCCGTTGTCTCGTTGTCAAGTGTCTCGGCTTTCTAAAGCGGTGTAAGACATACTTTACTCCAATTGATCTCCGAAAATGGAAGGTGCTTATCGGTGACAGTAGGGTAGGCCTCGTAATGTGATTTGCGTTTCACTGTTCTATCGCTAGGGATCCTGTTCCTGAAACCCGTAGATTTTCCAGTGGATCGCACGGCGCACTATAGAGAAAACTCGTTCTTTAGCCGTACAGCACGAATGCGGAATAAACTTCCTGCATCAGTCTTCGCCTCTAACTATGATATCCAAAGGTTAAAATCGAATATCCACAAACACTACTCCCTCTTTCCTCCTTCCCACAACCTTTTTTCCTAGTTCCATAACAATGCACATGCATACGTAGGGGTCATCCCAATACAAAAAAAAAGTTATTGAAGTCAAACTAAAAAGCTTGACATACAATACTTTGCACCATAACTTCTAAACAATGTGGAAAAAAATTAATTGGTTTGTCAAAAGTAGCAAACTAACAAACATCAAAAATGTTGTGCACTAAAACATTCCCCGTTTTTGTTGAATTAAGATTTTTTGTCGCTTACGTTCAATATTTTTGCTGTCTCTCACACGTGGGTGAGGAACCAGTCACTGATTGAGTGACTGCTTCCCCAACCACGTGTGAGGGGTAAGGGATGTATCCCTCGCGAACCAAACAGGTAGTAGTGGGTACTACTCTAAACCACTCCCAAAGACCTGGTGTTATTGCGTTGACCATGCCTACGGGCTTTTCGGTTCGCAAGGGGGTTACTGCCCATTTCGACTTGACTGTAACTGCTCTCGAATCTAATCGCTCTGAGCGGGTAGGTTCAAGTACAGTTTATTTTGAATCGAATTGCGAAGTCAACCCCCTAGAAGACTGTGTTTTAACGGTGCAAAGTGGATACCTTGACGCCTCCACTGTATAATGGCATTCCCGCGTTACAGGGGGCTATGACATGGGTGACCTTCTTTCCCCTACACTCGTGGGATTCAAAATTTCAGCACATAACATAAAAAGAAAAACCCAAAAAAAAAAAAATAAACAAATCGACACGGACAAGGACGAGATTACCTTAAAACACAGTTTTAGGGTCATACGGGACACAGCAGGGATTGACGTACTAACTTTAAGAGACAAACACTGAAGGGTTTCCTTGGTAGGTGTGCAAAAACCTCGACCTGCCAGAGCCCAGCAAAATCAATTCCGACGAATCTTGACTCAGAGGGGAAAGGCAATCGGGACGAATCACTTGGGGTAGAAAAGGAAGATCAGCAGGATCAGACTGAACCCATCAAATCTGCAAGAAGCGGAGGTGGTCCCGTTGACCCCTGACAGGGTAGTCGTTACTGATAAGGTGTCGACCCCATGTCAGGAAGCAGCGGGATCCATCGGAGGAGAGGGTGGCTCAGGCTGATCCGCCTCTGGAAGTCTCAGTATCTTCGAAAGGACAGTTCGTTCGGCAGGACGCTGTAGTGGCTTCACCGCCACAGTCATCAAAAGCCTGGTGGAGTGGGTAACAACCATGCTCAATAGCAGGATAATCAACTCTAGTCTAGGAGATTGCAACACTCGTAGAATAGTCACAAAAGGTACACCACAGGGGGTGTTGTCACCTTTACTTTGGCTACTGGCGACCAACGTCACACTTAAAAGATTTGACCATCTAGGTAGGAAGATTGTCGCCTACGCTGATGACGTGGTTATACTGGTATCAGGCAAATACCTGAATACAATCAGTGAAATCATGGAATCGGTACTAGGCGACCTCTCCTCCTGGGCCAGTGACAAAGGACTGGGGGTCAACCCTGAAAAAACAGAGCTAGTTTTATTCACCAGGAAGTACAATGTTTAGTTTTTCAAACTTCCAGTACTTAATGGGGTAGAGTTAGGAGCCAAGTTCTTAGGCATCATTCTAGATAGGAAGCTATCATGGATGAGGAATATGCTTGAAAGGGACTTAACGCCTACTACTTTTGCAGGAACTCGGTAGGTAAGAGCTGGGGCCTAAACCCAATGGTAGTATACTGGTTATACACGACCATTGTAAGACCAGTTCTGATATACGGGTGCGCAGTTCTGTACAAGAGGTCGTTATTCCTGATAGAACTCGCTGGGATAATCGTCAATCGCTCTTTGAGGGGAACTCGATCTTCACAGATGGTTCTAAAATGGAAATCGGCACTGGTGCTGGTGTCTTCTTAAAGAATCAGAACATTAGAAAATCCTACAGGCTTAGAGATGAGTACAGTGTATTTCAGGCAGAAATCTTTGCCATTCTGAAAGCTATTGAACTTATCTCATACAACATTCCTGCAAACAGACAGATTAGCTATCATTAGCTTAGCTGATACATATAGGGTAAGACTTTGCTGGGTTCCTGGTCATTGCGACATCGAAAACAACGAAACTGCTGACGAGATCGCGGTGACAGAGATAGCTCCACCTATATGTCACCTTTTTATGGGCATTAAGTTTTGGATCGGTGAGGAAACAGCTAAGAACTGGCATAACTTGGACATTTCTAGGACCTTATGCCCCGACTTAAATACACGCAAGACCAAGCTCTTGCTAGGTCTTAGCAGAACTAGTCTAAGGAAATGCATAGGTTTTCTAACTGGACACTGCGCCCTGAATTCCAGACGTAGTAAATGGGATGAAGCAATTCAGGACATTTGCAGTCTATGCTTAGACGCGGACTCGTCCGAAACGGTCGAGCACATCCTCTGCCACTGTCCTATGCTCCAAAACCAAAGACTTAAATTTCTAGGTAATAGATTCCACTACCCAGTAAGAACAGTGTCAAACGTTTGAAATATGACTTTTACATGTGATATCAAACAATATTTTGTTGAGAACGATATTATTCTCAAATCAGTATCAAATTGTATCAAACGTTTGACCTTTGAAAAAACATTTATTTTCAAAACAACCTCATTTTGAGAATAAACCTGCTGGGAAGGAACTGGGCGACATACAGAAGTGTGAACTGACTGATATTGTAGGTTTTATACTGGGACTCAAATGGCTTAGTTAGACGGGTCTCTTTCTCTAGGGTAGAGTTCCGGACAACACTTCTATCCCTTTCTCTATGTCTAATACTATCTATAAAATTCTCCCTTCACTCTTCTCTCTCTTTCTCTTCCCGCTATCGTTATTTACTTTTAGAAAGAATCACAATGGACCCGAAGGTCTTCGAGTGAAGATGACACTTTCCTGGCATTACTGTGGTAAATTACTCATACAGATTTCATTGAACCTAAAGTATGTCCTACATTCTTTAGGTATCAATTTATGTCTGGAGTATTTTGCCTAATAAGCACATTCCAGTTTAATTTATTTAATATCATATTTAATGTATTAACGTAATAGATATAAGCAATTGAAATATTTAAATAAAGGCAGTCATAATTGACAGTTCAAACAAGGTGTTAATATTTTAATTTATTTACTATATGGCGACCGTGACAGGACATCAAGTGAAAAGTGAAAAAAAAAAAATTTAAAACATACAACGCATTTCTGCGGTGTAATTAACAAAAAAAAACAGACTTAAGTAAAAGCACAACTACAAAAACTATTTAACTCTGAGTGGAAAAATAAAGTTTTTTTTCTTATAAAAAAAAAACAATATTTATATATTAAAGTGTAAAAATAAATGAATTAATTATTTGCAAAGTCAAAAAAAAATCAAAGCAAGAAGCGAATCAATGAATTAAACCGCAATTAAAAGAAAACATTTTTTCGGCATCGCTGAAAATGTAAAATTTTTTATCTTTTGGAGAACAAGAAATAAATTTTTCTTCACCGATCATCAATAGGAATAAGATCATCATCATCAGTCACCGCCAACTAAGTAACAACACCACCACAGGAATAACATCATCATTATCACTGACTACCAACTAAGCTACAACACCACTACTAAACAACACCACCAAATTTCCGATATATATATATTAACGAAAATAATAAATCAGTTTTTTTTTTAAATAATAATGGTAATCACTTTAGCATTATTAGCGATTGCTTACATAATCCGACTCGCGTATACGGTTTTCAAGAGACAGCGAATATAATAAAACTTAAATTTTTTAGTAATGATTAAGATACGAGTATTCAATGGTAGGAGATAACAAATAGTATAAAACCTTTAGAAGAAGAATTCAATAAATCACTTAAATTTGTAAGAAACGAACAATAAAAGACGAAACATTAAACAAACATATTAATATTTTAATTGATACATTTAACACCATTAGGGCTATACTTTATAGACACTACAATGTATATACAACCCAACACAAAAATCAGGCCGATGATATTTTTTTGAAACTAAGGGTTAAACTCATAAAAACATTAAGTACATATAACATACAAATTAAAGTACAATTGAGTTTGAGTAGGGAAGTGAACAAACTGATGACAGAAACTGACGACAGCGATCACGAAAAACTAGAAATAAAAGCGGACGAGTTGACAAAAGTTCAAAATAAATCCAAGATGAACATAACAAAATTCATTGATTTAACTTAAAAAATATTACCAGAATTCGATGGAAGACTCGAAAATCTTCAGAAATTTCTTGACGCAGTAGCTTAGTTAGATAGCATAAAAGAATCTCATGAACAGTTAGCAGTAAAACTCATACACACTAAAATTAGTGGTAATACTCGAACACGAATAAATGGGTTAAACACTATTACTGAGATAATAAACAAGCTTAAAGCAGATATAAAAGGTGAGTCACCCGACATAATCATTTCAAAATTAATGGCTGAACGCCAATTGGGAAAAGCAAATACAGAATATGCACAAGATATAGAAAATTTGTGCAAATCTTTAAAAACAGTTTACTTAGCTGACGGATTATCAGAAGAAACAGCAACCAAGTACGTGGTACAAGCGGCTGTCAAATCCGTGGTGAAAAACGTTAGTTCAGACAGAACCAAACTTATTGCCGAGGCGGGTACGTTTGTGAATATAGAACAAGTAGTCACTAAACTACTAAATGCGCAGACGAAACAGACTTCAGCAAACTTATTATATTATTCACAACAACAATCTCATGGTTATCGTGGAAGATTCCAGAGCCGATACAGGGGCAACCGATATCCCAATAACAGAAATCAAAATAACTTTACAATAATAGCAATGGCAATAATAACCGAAATAACCAGAATAACAATAACACGCGGAATAATTTCAGGCGTACCAACTCAAATAGAAATGTTCACTTCATGAATAGCACCGAACAGGAAAAGGACGACGACCCCAACATCGCCCATCTGGGGGAGAATTAAATGTCAATAATAATGATAAGATTTGCTACGCAGTTAATAATAAAGCTAAAATCTATCACCTTAACATAAACTTATCCAGCTATTGTTCCATTAAAAATACTTTCAGTAAAGACTTTAACACATTTTTAATAGATACGGGTGCAAGTGTATCAGTATTAAAAAATAGTTGTATAAAAACACAAAAAAATGTATCTTGGATATAAATGTAAACTCACAGGTATAGGTAACAGCCCAGTATATACTATAGGGAAAATAACAGGCAGTTTAATTAAAGAAAATAATTTCATAAAACACGATTTCCTCATCGTCGAGGAAAATTTTCCAATACCCACTGATGGTATTATAGGCCTCGATTTTATCACAAAATATAATTGCGTCCTTGATTTCAAAGATAATAAGCAACTACTAATCCTTAGGCCACGCGACAGTTCAAATGAAATAGTGATTGAATTAAAAAATCAACCAACATCACAAAACCTTTTATCAATACCAGCAAGAAGTGAAGTTGTTAGAAAATTGTGCATTGAAACAAAATATGAAAAAATATATATTCCAAACCAAGAAATCTTTCCTGGGATATTTATAGGTAATACCATAACCTCCAGTTTATTACCATATGCTCGTATTATTAACACGACAGATAGAAACGCATTCATCTCAAATAAAAACATGACTAAAAGTTTGTATAATTATCGCATAGCTCAGGAACAGGAAACTTCAGATGAGAACATTAAAGCAAGGATAAAAGGGTTTAAAAGAAACTGGAAGTTAATTTCCCTACATTCGCACACGAGAAACTAAACATTCTATGTTTAGAATAAATAGACGTTTTCGGTCAGGAATCTGAACCAATTTTGTCAAATAACTTTTATAAGCAAAAACTTAAACTAAAAGAAGATACACCGGTATACATAAAAAATTATAGAATACCCGAATCACAAAAGTCAGAAATAAATAAACAAATGGAAAATCTTATTAACGATGATATAATAGAACCTTCAATATCTGAATTTAATAGTCCTATATTACTGGTACCCAAGAAGTCACTCCCAAACAGCAACGAAAACAGATGGAGACTTGTTGTTGACTACAGACAAGTTAACAAAAAATTGGTGGCTGATAAATTTCCTCTCCCTAGAATTGACGATATTCTAGATCAGTTGGGAAGAGCCAAATATTTTTCATGTCTTGATCTCATTGCGGGTTTCCACCAAATAGAACTCGAACAAAAATCTCGAGATATTACTTCTTTTTCGACCAATACCGGTTCATATAGGTTTAAAAGACTTCCTTACGGAATTAAGGTCGCTCCGAATTCCTTTCAACGATGATGTCGTTGGCCTTTGCCGGGTTAAGACCATCACAAGCATTCTTATATATGGACGACCTTGTTGTAATAGGATGCTCAAAAAATCATATGCTTATGAATTTAAGGGATATCTTTGAGATATGCAGAAAATTTAATTTAAAATTACACCCCTATAAATGTATATTTTTTAAACATCAAGTAACATTTTTAGGCCATAAATGTACTGATAGAGGTATTTACCCAGATGATAGCAAATTTGAAACAATAAAAAAACTACCCAACACCCAAAAATTCTGACGAAGTAAAAAGATTTATTGCATTCTGCAATTATTACCGCAGATTTATAAAAAAAATTTGACGAACATTCAATTCATCTCACAAAATTGACAAGGAAAAATACACAATTCATTTGGTCACAGGAATGTGAAGAAGCATTTAATTTTTTTTAAAAACGCAAATATTACAATATCCAGATTACGAAAAGCAATTCTGTATAACAATAGACGCAAGCAAAACCGCGCAGCAGATGCTCTATCACGCTTGAATTTTAGTGATATCAAATAAATGGGTGAGAACATTAACATATTGAAAGTCACTACAAGGCTACAAAGCAATAAGGAAAACATTTGAAATAATAACATAAAGAATAATAGCAACCAAACGGAAACTAAACCGCGCGTATACGAAACTATTAACGTAAATGATGTAAAGAAACGAATTCGCCTAAAGTTTACCCAAATAGTCGATACACTTAGGTGTTAACTAATAAAAGGGAAACGAGTTTTAAGAAAAATAGCAATGTATGATTTCATTGTTAATGGGAAAATTGATTTAGAACAGTTCTTCCCAAAGCTTGAAAAAGAAGCTAACACTGAAAACATTCAAAAGTTGCAACTGTCGCTTAATGATATTATATTTGAAACTATTTCAGTAAATGAATTCAAAAATATTGCGAACAACATATTAAATAATTTAGAAATTGCGCTAACACCTAAAATACGAATAGTAACAGACGAAAATGATAAACAAAAAATTATAAAAATGAATCATGATGATCCACTGCTTGGTGGCCACCCAGGGATCACACGATTATTAAATAAGCTCAGAAAGGACTATTTTTGGAAAAATATGACTAAACAAGTCACCAAGTTTGTAAAAAACTGTGTGCAATGCGAGTTGAACAAGGCGGATCCAAAACATAAAGAGAATTTGAAAATTACACCAACCCCTGCTAATCCCTTTGACATTGTCATTATAGACACAATAGGGCCATTTGTAAAATCAAATGCAGGAAATGAATATGCAGTTACAATGTTATGTGACCTATCTAAATATCAAATAGTCGTCCCTATACCCGATAAATCTGCGAAAAATGTGGCAAATGCGATATTTATACCTAAGAACTTTTTTGTCACCTAAAAAAACAGACTGGGACGAGTGGGTTACATACTTAGAATTTTGTTACAACACAACCCCTTCATCTGTACATGATTATTGCCCATTTAAGCTGGTATTCGGGAAACCGCCCACGCCGCTCAACTTTATTCTGAAAATGGTGGTAGACCCAATATATAATGTTGAAGCCTATGAGAAGGAAGATAAATATAGGCTACAATTAGCACATCAAAGAGCCAAATTGTTGATCGAAAGGACAAAACTTAAACAAAAGGTAGTTTATGACAAAATTACGTTTCCACAAGACATTCAAATTAATGACATGGTCCTAGTTGAGAACGCACCTTGACGAAAATTAGATCAATTATACACAGGACCTTATAAGGTCATAGCAATAGAAGATAAAAATATATTAATAAGAATAAATAACAATAAGACCTCCAAGGTTCATAAAAATAGGGTAAAATTATTCCAAAATGAATAAATATAACTTCATAAATATATGTAGGCGAATCCCCTATAACTAATAGATGTAAGAACAAAATATACGCATTATTTGAAACTAATCTACAATTTAGCTACCTACAAAATTAATTAATTATAAGTTTATTTTTGTAACTAGCCTATATCAATATAAATAATAATATGTTAATATAAATAATATATGAAATCACATATGTATATACGTGTGTTAAAAAAAACAACAAAATAAATATGTTCGTAAAAAAAACAATATTATTAACAGTATAAGCTTAAGATTTTTATATTGTTAAATTATTCTTATTGCAGAATGATCTTGAAAATATTACAAGATCATTCTTCTGAAAAGGGAGGTGTGGTAAATTACTCATACAGATTTCATTGAACCTAAAGTATGTCTTACATTCTTTAGGTATAAATTTATGTCTGGAGTATTTTGCCTAATAAGCACATTCCAGTTTAATTTATTTAATATCACATTTAATGTATAAGCAATTGAAATATTAAAATAAAGGCAGTTATAATTGACAGTTAATTTATTTACTATATTACCTTTTCAACCTAACCTAACCTGGTTGTGATTATCGCAATCACTGACTTGTTCTATGAATCTAACATCTCTCGAATATTTAACACAATCTTGACCTCTAATGTATATTCGGTATCTTTCATCACCGTCATAGCCAAAGCCTTATTATCCATCTTCTTTTTATTTTGATTTGGAATATGTATAAAGCACGTAGATCCAATAATTCTTAAATAATTCATTCTTGGTTTCTTTCTACTTCAAATTTCAAATGGACTTACGTCTTTCACAGAACTTTTCCCGTACGATTCGGTATCTTTAAGGATATAAATAGCGGATTTAACAAATTCGGCCTACAAAGCTTCTGGAAATTTGGCATCTTTATTCGAATATTTGAAAGCGGATATAAATTGCGGATTTAACAAATTCGGCCCACAAAGCTTCTGGAAATTTGGCATCTTTATTCAAATATTTGAAAGTTCTTGCTATCTTTATAATTGTTCTGTTTCCCGTTCAGATTACCATTTTGTTAAGGAGTATAGGGATCAGTAAACTTATGATCAAAACCATTTTCTTGTAGAATCTTTTTAAAATCTTAACTAATAAATTCTCCACCAATGTCACTTAAAATGGTTTGCTAACTTTATTTAATGATTTTGGAATTATATTTTGTTCGTTGTGGAATAAATAACAAATAATTTTAGCGTTTATAATTAAAATGTAATATTTTATTTAATTTCTCTTTACCTTTATTACAAGATGTGGGACCGTGGAAATCCAAGATGAATTGTTTATTTTTTTTATTAGCACGGTGGTAAAAAGCGGCCAAAAATGATTTTTCTTAATTTTATAATTTTGATTAGATTTTCATTATAGTTTATAGCCAGCACTCTAAAGTATCCAATTTAACTTTATCTTTGACTATATGATAACTGATTCGTTTTTTATACTAGATCAAAGTCTATACTTTTTTGCCTACAATTTTAAAATTAAAAAAAATTGATTTTTATATACTTTTGAGTAAAAGCAGATATAATTTTTTCACAAAAGTTTTTGTTCTAAATTTTTAAGCACTTTTTAAATATTTTTATTAGTGAATCATTTTGTGCAGTTTTTAGAAATTTTTGTGGTTTGGTTTTTTCGAAAACTGAAGTGAATTTGAGATAGTTAAATATCTAGTGAAAATCATAAAAATCAAAATTTTGAAAGGCAATATCTAAGAAAAAGGAGCTAAAAGAGGTTACACATAAATTGGATCTCCTAGTGTTAAGTACTAGTAGTATATATTTCGAATTTCAGCCGCATTTTCTTGCCGGCCTATTTACCAGAATCATTTTACTAACTTCATCTTTTAACATATTTTAAACATATTTAATTACACCAGGGTGCAATTTAGTAAGAAAAAGGTCCATAAAATACTTGAAAATAATCTAAAGCAGTATTTATGAAATGATTAGATTAAAATTTATTTTAGTTATCACCAACAAAATTTTAAAAAAAAAAAAAAACAAATTTAACAAACAAAACAAATTTAATGCCAAAAGGCCATTTCCAGCCTTTTGCATTAATATCAGTGATGAGCAAAGAAATCTTATTTGTTCATCATATATAAAAGCTGATTGTTGCGAAAATCGTCCCTTCTCTTTCTCGCAAAAAACGCCTAAATCCTGCTGTCAAAACGGTCAAATGTCTAACAGGCTGCTTCCGTTTTGACCTTATCCAAGTTCGGTCTTATTGTTCCAACTCCCGAAGAGAAAGGTAACTCATCCTAATAAAATTCCATATTTTTCTCCAATTCCAAACTAATAACATTTGTTTTATTTTTTTATTTCCAAATTGCGAATGGTTTGTATGTTTTTCGAGCAAACCATCCAAAAATCCACCAACTGAAAACTGATCTGAATCTATTTCCAACCAGCTACTTTTGTCCTCACCCAATCATTTGGCCCTAACGAACCGAATTGGAAGTTTTGGATTAAGTTTTGATTAACTCTCAATTGATTGCTCCATTTGGAAATACATACCAACAAATCTACACTAGTTTAATCATAGTTACTCTTTGTCTCCAAAAATATATATAAAAGGTACGTTTTGCATTTTGCTTCGTTATTAAATCAGTCAGAAAAGTGCATTTGATAAAGCTCAGAGGAGCAATACATTTAATAAATTTTAATTTCTTCTTTCTGTCACATAACACGTGTAACATCAACCATCATAAAATTGCTTTCAAGTCAGAAATAATTATTTTAAGCCAAAAAGAATTATTCATTAAATCCATTTTATAAAGTATAAGTTTGTGGGAAAAAATAGTAAAAATATAGATTTATTAAATTAAAAAATTACATTACAAAACATAAAATTAGTGAAAACAAAAAAGAAAAAAAAAAAAGTAGTAAAAATATCGATTAAAAAAAAAAAATATTGTATAAAACATAAATTTTTGAAAACAACAAAAAAGAGCAAAAATATTGAAATTAAATAATATTTAAAATCAGTATTTAATTATATTTAATATTTAAAATCAAAAATCCAAATTTCTGAAACAAAAGAAAATTATTCTAACATCAACGATTAAAGAAACCGAAAAAAAAGTGCCGAGGATTAAAATCAAAAGGGAATATACAGAAAACACCGAGATCACTACCAGTAAGTTATCCCAATTTATTTCATCGTTCTTTCGTTTTTGTCTTAAAGGAAATTATTAACATAATTAATTTAATAAACAAAAAAATATATAAATATAATAAAACAAAAATTTAAATGGAAAAATTTTACAAAATTTTTTAAAATTATTTTTTTTGGCGAATTCCCGATTTATAAAAACCAGTTTTCTCCTCTTTACTCTTCTTCCTTCAACATCATTACTTCTATCTTGTGCTCCCTTTCAGTTTTCTTCATTTACCGTTGCATGTCCATAAGTATAAAAAATTCTTTTTAAAGTACATAGCATCCACATTTGTAACTAAACGAGTGATCCATTACTCTTGGTTAGTAAACGGATCTCTTGAGTGATACTTTTACCTGCTCTTTGAGTCACTTCACACTCTTAATAAAAATATTATTCTTTCTTGTCGAAATCTTACAATTGCTTTTACTTACAAAAGTGTTACCGTGGAGTTTTTGTAAAAAACTATAAATATATTTGTTTTATTCGAATAAAACTAATTAATACAACTAAATTTGACAGAAATCACACAAAATAATTAAAAAAGTTAATAATCAATTAATACCAAGTTAATATAAAACTGATTAAAAAATAAAAAAAAAGTATTATTTTATGAAATACTTTCCTTTTTGATACTCAACAATTACTTCTTAAAACAGCCTCCGAAATATATTTGCGAAACTAATTTTAAATATTTATGAAATTTTTGCCAAAATCCAAATCTACACGTTTAGTCCGAAGATACTCTACAACCATCAATTTATTTTACTACAAAATCAAGTTAAAAAAAAAAACCTGCAAATCATTGAAAAAAAAAGATCTACCAATCCGAATTTCGATTAATAGAATCCATTTCACAATTTCTATACAATAAACCAATTTTTTTAAATACTTAATCAATAAAACATGCTTACACATAATTTTGCCAACAATATATAGTAAAAACATTAAATTAAAACACATTTTATCTAAATAAATAATTAAATAAATAACAACATATATAAAGTTATATAAGCCCTTTTAATTTCTGCAAATTTTCGTTTTTAATTTACTAAATTATAAATTAGTCTGCTGATTTTTAATTTAACATTTTATTTTTCATAAATTTATGGCGAACAAATTTTTTCGCGTTAACACTGTTTTTTAAATTGTTTTAAATTCCATTACAACTTTATTGGAGACTTACTATTCATTGGAAGGATTGAGAGAAGTGGATTATGAACATAAATATATACACACAATAGGTCTTTTCGTAGTTAATTTCCACCAAATTATTTGTACAAAATTTTCAAATATATTTTCTCAATCATTATACGTCGAATTAATATTCGGATTTTTAATAATAATTATCTGTTTTATAATTATTTATACACAAATTGAAAGAGTAAAAAAAAAAAAAATCTACGTTAAATATCTAACTGTTGCGTTGTACAATACATACATATATTATTTCAAAATATATAATTTTATCGTATTGAAAAATTACTTAACAATTAAAGCTTTTCCGTTGTTAAAATATGTAAGTTATAGTTAATATTTTATAATATTAACTAACTTTTTTCAAGATAAATTCAAAAGCAGTTGCCTTTATAAATAAATGTTTATATTTTATATTACCATTGAAAGTTTTGGCTTTTTAGTTCAATATTTTTTGAGGAACAGACCCAAGGTCTAATATAGATTTATAAACTTTCCCATAAACAAAAGTTCAATGACTTGAGGATAAAAAATTTTAATGTACAGCTGATTTTCTCCTAAACACGACACACCAGTAGTGACTCATTAAGCCAGTTTTTCAACCAACTTTAAAAATTTCGCACTGTATTTGGGGGTACCATAGCTCTATTCGTTTCATGTTTTGAATGAACGTTATCTAAACCATAGTTTCGAAAGTTGGTATACACGACTACCAGAAATTCAAAAAAAAAAAACCAACCTAAATATTTGGTGATACTGCCAATATTTTTAACAAAAATATTAAGCTTTCAGAAAGCTTTCATAAAATTTTCATAATTTCTCCCAGAATTTTCATTTCGATATTAGCGCCGGCGAATTCTTTCCATTACTGTAAGAATTTGTCCAGATTTCAATATAGCTGGAGAGAATTATTGTAATTTTGAAAGCTTATTTCATTTTGTCTCAATATTGCTTGGATAAAATTTTGAATATTTTTGATTTTTTTATTTCTTTTAAGAAAAATTACCGTGGTTTTTCTCCTTAACTGGTCTTATTTTAGTCATTTTTTTTTATTCCATCGTTTTGTAACAATCGTGTTTAGTATTAAAACTCAAGTTCCGAAATGTCTTTAGATAATTTCATTCGTCTATCTGACAGCCTTGTCGAGTTCGAGGCTGACTTGAGCGATAATCAATTTCCTTTGACTTCGACTCATGCCCTCGAAGTTCATCGCTCTGAACTCAAGGCAAGCTGGAATCAAATCAAGTTAGCCTACGATAAGTGCCTCCGGGACTTATCCACTCCAGCTTTTCTAGCAGCGTTCAGCCGATTTGTTGCACGTCGAGGTTGTCCACTCCATCTCCATTCCGATAACGGACTACTTTCGTTGGAGCTTCCAAAGTCCTAGCCAAGGAGTTTATCCATACTTCACATCAGCGTGTGTTATCCAATTATGCCCACCAAAATATTTCGTGGCATTTCATTCCCGCCGGAGCTCCTCATATGGGCGGATTGTGGGAAGCTGGTGTGAAAAGTTTTAAGGCACATTTCCGAAAGATTGCAGGCTGCTACAAATACACATTTGAAGAGTTTTCCACGTTACTATCGAAAATAGAATCCTGTTTGAATTCCAGACCAATATCGCCTATTTCGACTGAACCAACTGATCTTTGCGCACTGACTCCGGGACATTTCCTCATCGGTACACCAATTTTAGCTCCGATTGATCCACAGGTCGATAGCTCTCCTATTTCAGTCACAAATAGGTGGCAAAGATTAAAAGTTATCCACCACAACTTCTGCTTCAGATGGAAAAATGAATATTTAAAAGAGATGAACAAACGACTTAAATGGCAAAAACCTGAAGTGAATCTTCATCCTGGGGCACTGGTAGTGATCAAGGAAGAGAATCTTCCTCCGAATTCTTGGCGTCTCGGTCGCGTGGTTAAGATATTTTCCGGAAACGATAATCGCGTTAGGGTCGCTGAGGTTTTAACACAGCGTGGTACAATAACTAGGCCAATTGTAAAACTTATAATGCTTCCCATCGATTCCTAACTCGCGTTCTCATTACTATACTTTCTTTCCTTTTCATCTTAAGCATGCTTAGAAATTCTGCAAATTCCAAAAGATTTATGAAAAAATATAATGCGTATCCATGCCGGCTATGTAAGCGTCCCCATCCTCTCCGCACTTGTCGCAAGTTCCTCGCAATGAACATTTCCGACCGTATCAGCGCCGTACGGAAACACAAATATTGCGGCAATTGTTTGGCTCATGATCACTCGCAGGGAACTTGCTTCTCGAAACATGGATGCAAACACTGCAAAAAATTCCACCATACTCTACTGCACGTGAATCCCCGTCTGGTAAAGGATCTTATTCCAGCTGAGTCGCGTCATCGATCTCGTTCTATCTCTCCAGATCCGCAGCCGTCGACATCCTCAAGACCATCTAGTTCTACCAGCCGCAAATCGTCTTCTCGAAATTCAGTAGAGTCCAAAACTCAAAGCGGAAAATCCACTTCCTCTTCAAATTCAGCAACATGGACCTCAATTCTACGCCAAAACACAATCGTTTTTCTTCCGACCGCACTTGTCAAGATTGGCTCAACTACGTCCCATGCTCGTTGCCTATTAGATTCAGGATCCGCGGTAAGCCGAGTATCGAAAAGCTTAATAGATAAACTGGGCTTTACTTCATATACTCTCAACTCAGAAACGGTTTGTCCACTTGTTTTAAAGTCCAGGTTTGATTCGTCCTCAAAGATTGAGGGAACTTTCAGAGTTGACAACCGAGTCTCCATTCATACTCCCGCCCAGTCTCTTCCAGAATCCTACAAAAAGAATTTTCGGGATCTATTTTTAGCAGACTCCCATTTTTATGAGAGTGCTTCTATTGATGTAGTTATCGGAGCAGATATGTATCCGAAAGTAATGTGTCAGGGAGTTTTCTCTCGGACAGGCTTTCCCACAGCACAAAGCACTGTCTTTGGTTGGACCATTTTCGGTCCTGCCTCATTATAATTAGTTCAAATGCACTTTTAGGCAGAAGCAAATGTAAACGTATAATTGTTTTCTTTTTCTTACATTAAATATAATCCTAATTTATATCCTTTATTACTGAATTGTAATTTGAATAATATATAAAAATGAATTCCATTGTTACAATTTAAATATTATTATTTTAATTCCATTTATATTTTAATCTATAGAAGCAGCTTTTTAGACAAGACCGGATTGACCTACTCCATTTTCCATTGCACATCCTGCAAGGCGGGCGGCAATGTTAATGCCAAAAGGCCATTTCCAGCCTTTTGCATTAATATCAGTGATGAGCAAAGAAATCCTATTTGTTCATCATATATAAAAGCTGATTGTTGCGAAAATCGTCCCTTCTCTTTCTCGCAAAAACGCCTAAATCCTGCTGTCAAAACGGTCAAATGTCTAACAGGCTGCTTCCGTTTTGACCTTATCCAAGTTCGGTCTTATTGTTCCAACTCCCGAAGAGAAAGGTAACTCATCCTAATAAAATTCCATATTTTTCTCCAATTCCAAACTAATAACATTTGTTTTATTTTTTTTATTTCCAAATTGCGAATGGTTTGTATGTTTTTCGAGCAAACCATCCAAAAATCCACCAACTGAAAACTGATCTGAATCTATTTCCAACCAGCTACTTTTGTCCTCACCCAATCACGGGCGGGACTTACTTGAAGGACAGCTTCAGAGCTAGACGGGACATACCAGGGAGGGACGACATCGACGAACTGACTCTTAGCGACATTAACGGACTTAGAAGAGTTGGGGGGGCTATTGGACGATCTGGACTCCTCTCACACTACCGGAGCCACACAGACTCTGGCGGACGTCTCGCTTGAGTCGGAATCAGAATTCGAGGTTAGATTAGGTTAGGTAATAAAGGAGGTGTCAAAGACACCTACACTCGGAGACCCCAGGGGTCCAGAATGAAGAAAGAAAGAATGAAGATAGGGAAAGAGAAAGGTAGTAGAGAGTTGAAGAGAAGACTACCCTATCTAGCTGAGACCCGTGATGAACCCTACAATATCAATTAACCTACACTGTTGTAGATCCTGTAGGTCAGCAAGGAATCTGCTGCCTAGAAGTTTAAGTCTTAGGTTTTGCAGCCTTGGACAGTGACAGAGAATGTGTTCCACCGACTCGGACGAATCCTCATCTAGACATAGTCTGCAGAGGTCTGAAATGCTGCTATCCCACCTATGTAGCCTCGAATTTAAGGCCCAATGTCCCGTAAGGAACCCTATACATCTTCCTAAGCTTGACCTATTTAGACTTAATAGAAGCTTTGTACCATTACTGTCCAGTTTAGGCCATATAGCTCTAGATGTCCTACACGTAACCATGTTACCCCACAGCCTTGTGGTTTCCTGGCTAGTCCAGGACTTAATGCCTAGATAAAAGTGACAGATAGGCGGAGCCAAATCCAACACTCTTTGGCTTAAGTCTAGACTTGAGCCTTGTCTGGCAACTTCGTCCGCAACTTCGTTGCCAACGATGTCACAATGACCCGGAACCCAGCACAATCTAATCCTATAGCAAAGTGATAGCTCATGAAGAGCTATCCTACATTTTTTGACTAATTTGGAGGTAACCCTATAACCCCGCAACGCCTTGAGCGCGGCCTGGCTATCGACATAAATTGTCACCTCACTGTTAACAGCTATAAGACCCTGAATGAGCTCTGTAGCCTTCCAAATGGCAAAAATCTCTGCCTGGAAGACACTGCACTCATCCGCGAGTCTAAAGGATTTCCTAATATTTTGATCCCACAGGAAAACTCCAGAACCAGTCCCGCAATCCATTTTTGATCCATCCGTGAAGATCGAAAAGCCTTGAAAAAGTGCTGTTTGCCCATTCCAGTCGGATCTTTCGGGGATTACGATCTCTGGAGCTGAGCTGAACAGTAGTTCCTTGACTAAATAGTCAGATCATGGTAGACCTGACTCCAAGCCCCGGGAGCCTGTTAAGCTCAGAATACTGGAGTGTCCCACATGCCTAAACCTAAGCATACCCGCCTCGTACAGCCTTACTAGACTTCTCATAGCCATCCCCTTAATGAAGATATCTAGGGGGTATAACGACAGCATGATGTCTGGGGCTGCTTGAGGTGTGCTTTTAAGGGCACCGGTTATACCAATACTAGCACAACGTTGTACCTTGTTGAGAGAAGTAAGAATAGAACCCTTGCTAACTGCTTCCCACCATACTGCGCAACCATATGTTAAAACAGGATTTACAATTGTTGTGTAAATCCAATACACAACTATCGGTCTTAAGCCCCATTTTTTACCCACGGAATTCCTGCAGAAGTAGTATGCGTTTAGCCCTTTTTCATTCTTTCCTGTGTGTTTCTCTTCCAAGATAGCTTACTGTCCAAGATAATCCCTAGAAATTTGGCTTCCTGCGACAATCTCAGCTCTACACCATTCAGCACAGGAAGTTTAAACCTTTCAACCTTGTACCTTCTGGTGTAGAGGACCAACTCCGTCTTGTCGGGGTTTATCCCCAGTCCTTTATTACTGGCCCAGGAGGAAAGTTCTCCCAGAACCGATTGCATAATATTACTTATTGTATCTGGGAACTTGCCAGATACGAGCAATACTAAGTCATCGGCGTAGGCTACGACCTTTCTCCCTAGTTGGTCAAGTCTTCTTAGAATGACATTGACGGCAAGTAACCACAGCAGTGGTGATAAAACCCCTCCTTGTGGAGTACCCCTAGTTACTTTCCTACGTAAACTACAGTCACCTAGATTTGAGTTGATGATCCTACTGTTAAGCATATTCACAATATACTCTACTAGGAAGCCCTGTATATTTAAGTCCTCCAGTGAACCCCTGATTGCTTCAATGGTAATGTTATTGAAGGCACCCTCGATATCGAGGAAAGCGGCCAAAGTATATTCTCTGAATTTCAGGCCCTTTTCAATAAAACTGACCACATCGTGCAACGCACTCTCAACAGATTTACCCTTGAGATAAGCATGTTGAGCGTTGCTAATAATGCGCGTACCTAAAGAGTTCCTAAGAAATAGGTCAATCAGTCGCTCGAGTGTCTTCAAGAAAAAAGACGACAGGCTGATTGGTCTAAAATCTTTAGGTTTAGAGTGACTAGTCTTCCCTGCTTTAGGAATGAAAATCACTCTTACCTCCCTCCACCCACTAGGAGTGAAGCCCCCATGGAGGCAGCTAGCAAAAATACTATGAAGAATCGATAAACAATAGTCGGAAGAATTCTGTAGCATAGCGGGGATAATGCCATCCGGGCCTGCTGACTTGTACGGTAAGAACGTACTTACGGCCCACTTAATTTTTTCTGAAGTGACTATCTCGTCTATCAGATTATTCGGTATTGAGCCCAAACGCTCCATAGAAGGCTCATGAATAACCGGATCTGGATTCCGATTGCCGGGGAAGTGAGTATCAAAAAGTAGTCCGAGTGTCTCAGGGCTAGATTCAGTCCAAGAACCATCAGGTTTTAGGATAGATCCGGGGACCATTGGGTCCTTGGATAGTAATTTCCTAAATCTTGACAGCTCATTTACAGAATCGATGGTCTCACAGTAGGTTAACTATGTTGACCTTTTAGCTTTTTTGAGATCGCTCTTATACTTTTTGAAACTCAATCTATAATAAGTCCAATCCTCATCACTGCGAGTAAGTTTGGCCTTATTAAACAGTCTTCTAACACATGTCCTAAGGTTCTTTAGTTCCTTCGTCCACCAGTTAGGCTGTTTGCGTTTGCCCGGGAAGGTTAATGGGCAGCTATGTTTATAGCTAGTTATATAACTTTCCGTGAGCTTTGTCACCACAGTGTTCGTTTCCGCCTCAGAATAGATTCTAAGTGGAATCTTACGCACCATGGTGTCCGAAGAACTCCTAAAGGACTCCCAATTTGTTTTTCGGGGATTCCTCTAGGGACTCGGTTTGACTCTCTTAAAATTGACAGAGAAGGAGATCAAGCAATGATCAGAGAAGGAACATTCACTTGATACCTTCCAGTTTTCGATAAGATTGTCCTTCGCGTTTGTCAGTGTGATGTCTAATACCTCCTCCCTATCTTTTGTCCTGAAAGTGGGCGCGTTGCCCCTATTGCAGATCCTTAGATGGTTATTAGTAATGAAATCAAAGACTGACTCACCGCGCTCGTTTATGTTGCTACTACCCCATTGGTAGTGATGGGCGTTGGCGTCACAGCCCATGATGAAGGTGTTGTTTTTCATGGACTCTACCAACCGCCTCACCTCGCTACTCGGAGGGTTCTCTGCCTCATACGGGAAGTAGGCTGAAGCCACAGTGAGGACATTCTTGCATGCGGCTTCACTCGCGACAACGGTTAGATCCCCACCACTGTAAGAATTGAGTAGACGTAAGTTTAATGAATTCCTAGCTAAAATACAGGTTCTCACCTTGTCGCCCGTGTTTGAGACAAATAAGGTGTAGCCTGCGACCTTGAGTCCTTGAACTCTGTTCTCGCGAATCCAGGGTTCCTGGATCAAGGCCACATCTACACCGGAGTCGACAAGTAGCCTTGTCATTTCGGCCGAGGCCGCTTCACAGTGGTGTAGGTTTAACTGCACCACTAGCAGCTTCTTTGGATCCCCCATGTTTAGAAAACCTAAACTTGACGGTTCCAATACCGAAGTTGACAACGCCCCTTGTCGACTTTAATTTGTCAAGGGATATCTTGTCCACGGTAAACTTGATATCCCTTCCGCTGTTTCCCTCAGAGCTGGCAGAAGATAAAAATCTCCAACCAGATGTGAGGAAATTATTCTGGTTCTGGAGGACTGCCAGTATGGTTTCCACCTTCCTTACCGGACGTGGGAACCACGCTGTCACGACCTGCCGAACCGGGAGCTCCGTAGCCAAAATCACGTCAAGTTTGGCGGACGGACAGAGATCGGCGCAGCCGTTAACCACGGTTTTTAGAAAGTCAAAAGACCTCGCATTATCGCAGTTAACGATCTTCACCCCTCTCTGCCATTCCGCACCCTTGAATGATATGGCGTCCTTCGGCCCCTTAAAAAGACCAATACTGTCGATCAGTCGGGCTTCAATCAGCTCCCAAAGATCATCTTTGATCCTACAATGAGGATCATTGTGATCTGAACTGTGTCCCGGCTGACCGACTTCTTGATCTTTTTTGACGTAGTGGGTTGCTCGTCTCCGGATCTAGCTCTCTTCACGCTCTCCTTAGAGGGGCCCGAAGAGGTAGTCAAAGATCCGCAACCCACACCAGCCTTGCCAACCATCGCAGACCCAGACTTGGGGGCGCCGGTAGCAGGCTCCATTCTTGCCCTCTTACGAGGAGAAGCTGGTTTCGCCACAGGGTCCTTGTTAGGAACTGCAGAACTGCCAGCTTCAGCTGGTTTCACCACAAACACCTTGCTAGGTAACGCGGATCTACCAGCATCCACTGACTTTCCTACAGGTCCTTTACCGGACTCTGTAGATTTATCAGCTTCGCCTCGCTTGATAAAGCTTGAGGAGACACCCAAGATGTCATCGGTAGAGCCGTAAATCCTTTCGAATTTAGCCACGGCCTGCCTATGCTTCTTGAGCTTCTTCCTCTCGTTTGCATCGAGCAGACTAGGGTCCTTGTCGGCCATCTTTTTGAGATAGGCCAAAGAACTTCTAGTCCCGCTCTTCGCCTTGGCGAATTTAGTTCGGCTGGGTTTTTGCTTAACCTGTGGCGGTGCATCCACCACAGCGTCCTGCCGAACTAACCGTCCCAAGGGGAGTGGAGGGGTACCCGAGATAAGATCGGCCTGGCTCTCCTTCACAACTGAAGCCAAAGATCTAAGAGGTGATCTAGCCTTACCCCGCCCCGAAGTCGATATCACTGTGATATCGCTCTCCGTGTCGGTGTCAAGCACGATAACCTCAGAGACCTGAGTAGCTTCAGTCCTGTCGGTGCAGTCAGAACGATCTTTCTGGGCTTCCGGAGCCAGTTCAGCCTGGCTCTCCTTTTCCACTGCAACCACAGAACTCAAAAGAGATCCAGCTGGACCCTGACACAAAGCCGGTGTCACTTGACATCGCCCTCTGTGTCCGGATCCAGCGAAACCTCTGTCGCACAACTTGTGATAGCAGTAGAACCGGCAGAGTCAGTCTGTTCCCTCTGGGTCTCTCCTACCAGCGGGTCCCTAGATCCTGAAGGAGATCCCGATTGAGATCGGCCAGAATTTGAGATTACAGTAACCTGACTGCACCGACAGGACTGAAGCTACTCAGGTCTCTGAGGTTATCGTGCTTGACACCGACACGGAGAGCGATATCACAGTGATATCGACTTCGGGGCGGGGTAAGGCTAGATCACCTCTTAGATCTTTGGCTTCAGTTGTGAAGGAGAGCCAGGCCGATCTTATCTCGGGTACCCCTCCACTCCCCTTGGGACGGTTAGTTCGGCAGGACGCTGTGGTGGATGCACCGCCACAGGTTAAGCAAAAACCCAGCCGAACTAAATTCGCCAAGGCGAAGAGCGGGACTAGAAGTTCTTTGGCCTATCTCAAAAAGATGGCTGACAAGGACCCTAGTCTGCTCGATGCAAACGAGAGGAAGAAGCTCAAGAAGCATAGGCAGGCCGTAGCTAAATTCGAAAGGATTTACGGCTCTACCGATGACATCTTGGGCGTCTCCTCAAGTTTTATCAAGCGAGGCGAAGCTGATAAATCTACAGAGTCCGGTAAAGGACCTGTAGGAAAGTCAGTGGATGCTGGTAGATCCGCGTCACCTAGCAAGGTGTTTGTGGTGAAACCAGCTGAAGCTGGCAGTTCCTAACAAGGACCCTGTGGCGAAACCAGCTTCTCCTCGTAAGAGGGCAAGAATGGAGCCTGCTACCGGCGCCCCCAAGTCTGGGTCTGCGATGGTTGGTAAGGCTGGTGTGAGTTGCGGTCAGCCGGGACACAGTTCAGGCAGCTGTCTTAGATCACAATGATCCTCATTGTAGGATTTAAGATGATCTTTGGGAGCTGATTGAAGCCCGACTGATTGAAAGTATTGGTCTTTTTAAGGGGCCGAAGGACGCCATATCATTCAAGGGTGCGGAATGGCAGAGAGGGGTAAAGATCGTTAACTGCGATAACGCGAGGTCTTTTGACTTTCTAAAAACCGTGGTTAACGGCTGTGCCGATCTCTGTCCGTCCGCCAAACTTGACGTGATTTTGGCTTCGGAGCTCCCGGTTCGGCAGGTCGTGACAGCATGGTTCCCACGTCCGGTAAGGAAGGTGGAAACCATACTGGCAGTCCTCCAGAACCAGAATAATTTCCTCACATCTGGTTGGATTTTTATCTTCTGCCAGCTGTGAGGGAAACAGCGGCAAGGATATCAAGTTCACCGTGGACAAGATATCCCTTGACAAATTAAAGTCGACAAGGGGCGTTGTTAACTTCGGTATTGGAACCGTCAAGTTTAGGTTTTCTAAACATGGGGGATCCAAAGAAGCTGCTAGAGGTGCAGTTAAACCTACACCACTGTGAAGCGGCCTCGGCCGAAATGACAAGGCAACTTGTCGACTCCGGTGTAAATGTGGCCTTGATCCAGGAACCCTGGATTCGAGAGAACAGAGTTCAAGGACTCAAGGTCGCAGGCTACACCTTATTTGTCTTAAGCACGGGCGACAAGGTGAGAACCTGTATCTTAGCTAGGAATACATTAAACTTACGTTTACTTAATTCTTACAGTGGTGGGGATCTAACCGTTGTCGCGAGTGAAGCCGCATGCAAGAATGTCCTCACTGTGGCTTCAGCCTACTTCCCGTATGAGGCAGAGGACCCTCCGAGTAGCGAGGTGAGGCGGTTGGTAGAGTCCATGAAAAACAACACCTTCATCATGGGCTGTGACGCCAATGCCCATCACTACCAATGGGGTAGTAGCAACATTAACGAGCGCGGTGAGTCAGTCTTTCATTTCATTACTAATAACCATCTTAGCATCTGCAATAGGGGCAACGCGTCCACTTTCAGGACAAAAGATAGGGAGGAGGTATTAGACATCACACTGACAAACGCGAGGGACAATCTTATTGAAAACTGGAAGGTATCAAGCGAATGTTCCTTCTCTGACCACTGCTTGATCTCCTTCTCTGTCAATTTTAACAGAGTCAAACCGAGTCCCTACAGGAATCCCCGAAAAACAGATTGGGAGACCTTTAGGAGTTCTTCGGACACCATGGTGCGTAATGTTCCACTTAGAATCTATTCTGAGGCGGAAACGAACACTGTGGTGACAAAGCTCACGGAAAGTTATATAACTAGCTATGAACATAGCTGCCCATTAACCTTCCCGGCAAACGCAAACAGCCTAACTGGTGGACGAAGGAACTAAAGAGCCTTAGGACATGTGTTAGAAGACTGTTTAATAAGGCCAAACTTACTCGCAGTGATGAGGATTGGACATATTATAGAGTGAGTTTCAACAAGTAGAAGAGCGATAAAAGGTCAACATGGTTAACCTACTGTGAGACCATCGATTCTGTAAATGAGCTGTCGAGATTTAGGAAATTACTATCCAAGGACCCAATGGTCCCCGGATCTATCCTAAAACCTGATGGTTCTTGGACTGAATCTAGCCCTGAGACACTCGGACTACTTTTTGATACTCACTTCCCCGGCAATCGGAATCCAGATCCGGTTATTCATGAGCCTTCTATGGAGCGATTGGGATCAATACCGAATAATCTGATAGACGAGATAGTCACTTCAGAAAGAATTAAGTGGGCCGTAAGTACGTTCTTACCGTACAAGTCAGCAGGCCCGGATGGCATTATTCCCGCTATGCTACAGAATTCTTCCGACTATTGTTTATCGATTCTTCATAGTATTTTTGCTAGCTGCCTCCATGGGGGCTTCACTCCTAGTGGGTGGAGGGAGGTAAGAGTGATTTTCATTCCTAAAGCAGGGAAGACTAGTCACTCTAAACCTAAAGATTTTAGACCAATCAGCCTGTCGTCTTTTTTCTTGAAGACACTCGAGCGACTGATTGATCTATTTCTTAGGAACTCTTTAGGTACGCGCATTATCAGCAACGCTCAACATGCTTATCTCAAGGGTAAATCTGTTGAGAGTGCGTTGCACGATGTGGTCAGTTTTATTGAAAAGGGCCTGAAATTCAGAGAATATACTTTGGCCGCTTTCCTCGATATCGAGGGTGCCTTCAATAACATTACCATTAAGGCAATCAGGGGTTCACTGGAGGACTTAAATATACAGGGCTTCCTAGTAGAGTGGATTGTGAATATGCTTAACAGTAGGATCATCAACTCAAATCTAGGTGACTGTAGTTTACGTAGGAAAGTAACTAGGGGTACTCCACAAGGAGGGGTTTTATCACCACTGCTGTGGTTACTTGCCGTCAATGTCATTCTAAGAAGACTTGACCAACTAGGGAGAAAGGTCGTAGCCTACGCCGATGACTTAGTATTGCTCGTATCTGGCAAGTTCCCAGATACAATAAGTAATATTATGCAATCGGTTCTGGGAGAACTTTCCTCCTGGGCCAGTAATAAAGGACTGGGGATAAACCCCGACAAGACGGAGTTGGTCCTCTACACCAGAAGGTACAAGGTTGAAAGGTTTAAACTTCCTGTGCTGAATGGTGTAGAGCTGAGATTGTCGCAGGAAGCCAAATTTCTAGGGATTATCTTGGACAGTAAGCTATCTTGGAAGAGAAACACACAGGAAAGAATGAAAAAAGGGCTAAACGCATACTACTTCTGCAGGAATTCCGTGGGTAAAAAATGGGGCTTAAGACCGATAGTTGTGTATTGGATTTACACAACAATTGTAAGGCCTGTTTTAACATATGGTTGCGCAGTATGGTGGGAAGCAGTTAGCAAGGGTTCTTTTCTTGCTTCTCTCAACAAGGTACAACGTTGTGCCAGTATTGGTATAACCGGTGCCCTTAAAAGCACACCTCAGGCAGCCCTAGACATCATGCTGTCATTATACCCCCTTGACATCTTCATAAAGGGGATGGCTATGAGAAGTCTAGTAAGGCTGTACGAATCGGGTATGCTTAGGTATAGGCATGTGGGACACTCCAGTATCCTGAGCTTAACAGGCTCCTTGGGCTTGGAGTCAGGTCTGCCACGATCTGACTATTTAGTCAAGGAGCTACTGTTCAGCTCAGCACCAGAGATCGTAATCTCCGAAAGATCCGACTGAAATGGGCAAACAGTACTTTTTCAAGGCTTTTCGATCTTCACGGATGGATCTAAAATGGATTGCGGGACTGGTTCTGGAGTTTTCCTGTGGGATCAAAATATTAGGAAATCCTTTAGACTCGCGGATGAGTGCAGTGTCTTCCAGGCAGAGATTTTTGCCATCTGGAAGGCTACAGAGCTCATTCAGGGTCTTATAGCCTTTAACAGTGAGGTAACAATTTATGTCGATAGCCAGGCCGCGCTCAAGGCGTTGCGGGGTTATAGGGTTACCTCCAAATTAGTCAGGAAATGTAGGATAGCTCTTTGTGAGCTATCACCGTGCTATAGGATTAGATTGTGCTGGGTTCCGGCTCATTGCTACATCGTTGGCAACGAAGTTGTGGACGAAGTTGCCAGACACTGCTCAAGCGTAGACTTAAGCCAAAGAGTGTCGGATTTGGCTCCGCCTATCTGTCACTTTTATCTAGGCATTAAGTCCTGGATTAGCCAGGAAACCACAAGGCTGTGGGGTAACATGGTTACGTGTAGGACATCGAGAGCTATATGGCCTAAACTGGACAGTAATGGTACTAAGCTTCTATTAGGTCTAAATAGGTCAAGCTTAAGAAGATGTATAGGGTTCCTTACGGGACATTGGGCCTTAAACTCGAGGCTACATAGGTGGGATAGCAGCATTTCAGACCTCTGCAGATTATGTCTAGATGAGGATTCGTCCGAGTCGGTAGAACACATTCTCTGTCACTGTCCAAGGCTGCAAAACCTAAAACTCAATCTTTAGGCAGCAGATTCCTTGCTGACCTACAGGATCTACAACAGTGTAGGTTGATTGATATTGTAGGGTTCATAACGGGTCTCAACTGGCCTAGATAGGGTAGTCTTCTCTACAACTTTCTTCGATCTCTCCTCTTCTCTATCTTCTTCCTTTCTTTTCTTCTTCTCTAGTAAAGGATCACAATGAACCCCTGGGGTCTCCGAGTGAAGGTGTCGTTGACACCTCCTTTATTACCTAACCTAAACTTAGTTACCACCAAAAAACCAATTTAGAATAACAAATTATATGAGTTCAAATAAGTTCAAATGACCTGCATAATGAAAATTTGGGCGTGGCGTTGAATTTTTCAGCTCTCTTTGTTAGCCAACACGTTCTTGAGTTACATTTTTTCAATAAGATTGAGAAAAATTGAATAATACTTTATTTTTAAGGAAATTCTGTAAGCAATACATTTAGACAGGTGGTGGCCACATTACAATGAACAAATAAAAAATGCAGAAAGAATATGAACATCACAGTCTTGAACATTATTTCATGAATTTTTAACATTTTATTGAAATATTGAGCTTTTTTATGTATTTTTTTGTATAATAATAAATCTTGACTAATGCACAATTTTTTTCAGAAATTTAAATATATTTCTCAAACAACTCATCCAAATTTTACAAATTATATATAATAAGGTAGACAAATGGCCTGTACATAAATGAAAATTATTGAAAATTTTTCAAAATTATTAAACACGTTTTATTAATGTATCGGGTGTTTTTTATTGAGGTATAGAACTTTAAGTTGGCATCACTTTTTTAACTGGCGGCCATTTTGTCAGCTGTCAAGTGATTAATATTTAGTTTGGTTTGCCATTTCATCATGAACAGGTTGACAAAAGAACAACGCTTGCAAATCGTGCAAATTTATTTCGAACATAACGGTTCAGTTCGCGAAGTTTACCGCAAGCTCCGTCCATTTTATGGTCGACATAATCGTCCATCAGAGCAATTAATTCGGTTAACCATGGATCGTTTTCGCACTACGTTTACTCTATGTGATAATACGCATCCGCAGCGACGTCGAACAGTGCGCACCGAAGAAACAATTGCCGCTGTAGAGCAAAGTGTTGAAGAGGACCCGAATGAATCGATTCGCCACTGTGCACAGCAATTGGAGCTTTGTCCATCAACTTTATGGAAGATTTTGCGCAAAGATCTTGGCTTGCGACCTTACAAGATCCAGCTTGTGCAAGAATTAAAGCCGCGAGACCATGCAATGCGTCGTGATTTTGGTGTATGGGCCGAAAATGAGATTGATCTCGATGCTGATTTTCATCGCAAAATTTTGTTCAGTGATGAGGCTCATTTTTGGTTGAATGGCTACGTCAACAAGCAAAATTGCCGCATTTGGAGTGAAGAGAATCCACATGAGACCCTCGAGACGCCATTACATCCACAAAAACTGACTGTTTGGTGTGCTCTATGGGCTGGTGGAGTCATTGGGCCATACTTCTTCCGAAATAATGCTGGAGAGTCAGTTACCATAAATGGAGACCGGTATAGAGCCATGATAACCGACTATTTTGTTCCCCAATTGGATGGCATGAATGTGGATGAGTTGTGGTTCCAACAAGACGGCGCTACATGCCACACAACGCACGTCACAATTGATTTATTGAAGGAAACATTCGATGAGCGCATAATTTCGCGGAATGGACCTGTCAATTGGCCACCAAGATCGTGCGATTTGACACCACTGAATTATTTTCTTTGGGGATATGTGAAGTCGCTCGTCTACGCCAACAAACCAAAAACGTTGGGGGACTTGTAGCCAACATTCGTGGCGTTATTGCCAACATACGGCCCCATATGCTCGAAAAAGTAGTTGAAAATTGGACCTGTAGAATTGGCTTTATTCGAGCCAGCCGCGGCGACCACATGCCCGAAATCATATTTAAACATTAATGACATAAAATTATCCTTCCAATAAAGCCAAATTGATGGACATTAAAACGATTTTCTTGTGTTTTATTTCAATTCGAAGTTCTATACCTCGAAAAAAAAACACCCATTATCTTATATGTCACCTTTTATTTGGCCATCCACTTTTAATTTTTACCATATAATTGATACAATATAAAGAAAGGACCATAGTATGTCAGCTCAGTAAGTTTCAGTCAAAAATATGAAGAAATAAACAAGTTATTGATTTTTGGCCGTATTTTACCACCGTGCAAGGGTGTAAAGGAGTTAATAAGATTGAACGAAGATGGAATATACACCGAAAGAAATTCTAAATTAAACATTGCCGCAAACCTTGCAATAACAAGGTTTATTGCAACAATGTGATAAAGGTAAATCTAAATTAATTCTATATTATGTTTTTATATATTGTTTTTATATTATTTTTTTTACATTTTATTATTTTTTTAAAAAAACAAAGTCATACGACTGGACCAATGTGGCGGTCAAGATAAATTTTGTGGTCATACAACCAGACCAATATTGCGGCCAATTTAAAGTTGAGTGATCATACGACCCGACCAATATAGCGGTCAATTTAAAGATGATTGGTCATACGACCCGACCAATATAGCGGTCAATTTAAAGGTGACAGACGAAAGGTCATATGACCAGACCAACATTGTGGTCTTAGTTTTTTTTTTCGTGATAACAATTCCGATCCAAAAGAAATCGTCGGTAACTTTAAGTCTTTCACCAACTCATCGCAAATATAACTACGGGAGCCCGAATAGGATTATATTTTTGATTAGTTTTTAAAAGAACGTAGTGGGCGAAAACATAATCAAATGCCTCACAGGCAAAGGGAGAGCCGGAGATTCAACCGTCGGATGATTCGGAAGCTCGATTCGCGTTTGTAAGGGAAGCCCGTTTATGGACGTATAAAAGGCTGTGGTGCTTGCCCTTACAATGCTTGCAAGTCTTGTTACTTTGACAAGCGCTAAAAAGATGATACGGTGAAAAGCAGCGCGAACAGTAACAATGTAGCACGATTTGTCGATTCCGTTTTTCTAAAGAGAATCCATCAAAAATAAGACACCCATATACAGGATGCGATCTGTTGCATATTCTGCAGTTCACTTGGCTCTTTTTAATTTGCGTATCCGAGGCTTCATTGGTTGGGGTCGAAGTCATATCAGGCTTTTCGGCTATAGGAGCCGGAACCTCGGATGAGGGTATATTCTTGGCGGCAGGGATGACCGTGTCCGCTGATAAAGCATGTACGCCAGGAGAGGTGATAGTGGAAGAAGCTCGGGCTGGTTCTACAACCATGGGGGAGGCCACTTCCTCCATGTTAATGTTCTCGACAACAGGGACCGATTTAACAACGCCTGCGGACTCCTCCATAATAATAATAATAAGCGCTAAGAAATATTTAATATTATTACATTTAATTTTGTAATTTGCTCATTACTGATCAAAGGGATCAGTTTTGTGATTGGTCGCTTAAATATCCCGTTTTTAGTTTTAATATCCGCGACCCGAACGTGTGTATCGCTACCCGGAAGTCATCAAAAGCTACATTGCGTTTTGGATATTTCCATTTGCATCGCTTATGGATTTCAGATAAATATTCCTCTTTCCATCGGCGACAGAGATGGTGAATAAAAGCCTTAACATTCCTATATCTGTTCACAACACTTAGATGTGAGTCATATATTGTTGGTTCCGGTGGAGCCAACATAGGCGATCCAATTAAAAAGTGTCCCGGAGTCAAAGCAACTGGCTCATTGGGATTATCGCTCATGGTGCAAATTGGTCTCGAATTAAGGCAGGCTTTAATTCGCACACTAACAGTAGACAGTTCTTCGAACGTTTATTTGACAGCTTGGACTTCTTTCCTAAAATGAAGTTTAAAACTTCGAACACCCGCTTCCCAAGGGCCTTCCATATGAGGAGCACCAGCAGGTATAAAACGCCATGATAAGCCTTGTATTCCATAAGTAGAACAGGCTCTAGCACGACTTTCACCTAAAAACGTTCGGAACTCTCTCTCAATTTCCCTTGAGGCACCTACAAAATTCATACCATTATCTTAAAACACTGTGTTAGGGCATCCACGTCTCGATATGAAACGATTAAAGGCAGCCAAGAATTTGTCTGTTGATAAAGGTAGAAACACAATTGGGACGAATGACTAATTTCGTCCAGCATGACGAATTCGGATACAAAAATTCGTCTTGTAAATTCGTCCATTGAACACATTTGGGACGAATAAACGTTTTTGTTGATTTTTTATTTGCACAAATTTGCAATTTTTTTTATTTTATTATTTGATTATTACTCAAGATTATTACATTTAAATAATTTTATTTTAAATATTTTTTGTTTACATTTTATAAGGTGACCATATTTAACAAGAACACATATAATTTCTAATATTTTATCACACTGTTCGATACGCACGACGAATTTCGTCGTACGCATCAATTGTGAGCACACTCGTTCCGAAAAATTGGTCGTTCGTTCCAGTTGTGTTTCATACTTAAATTTGAGGTTACCTCCAAATGAATGGCCTCTGTCAAAAAACATACAAAGATGCACACATATGCTTCAGTACTTGATTTGAAATACCGCTACAGTTTTTCATATCAAATGGGCCGGCGAAGCCGACACACGTACTGGTAAATGGGCGGTCTAAGGTATTCCACTCTGGGGGTAAAGCAGACATGATTTGACTACAATAGCGTTTTCGATCCAAAATACAACGTTTACAACGGTGTATGACCGATTTTACTATAGTTTTTGGTCGAGGAACGCAGTATTCAATACGTAGAATCCTCAACATTAATTGGTTTCCACCATGCATCGAAATGACATGAACAAAGTTCGCTAAGAAGAGGGAAAAGCTACACGAATAAGGCAGCAGGATTGGATGCTTTTCGGTATAAACCAATAAGGGAGATTTAGAAAGGCGACCGTTAAGACGCATGACACCCTTGTTATCAAAAAATGGATTTAAACTTAAAAGGGGGCACTTCGGGGAAAGAGCAATCTTACTAAGAAGACATTAGTATTCATTCTGAAAATGAACTTTTTGAGCTATAATAGCTAATCGGTTTTTAACTAATTTAACTTCATTGTCACCAATAAGATCAGAAGTATATTTGTGGCGACCTTTGTGGGCAGAATGTGTATTATGAAAAAATCTAATAATATATGGTATCACACAAAGTGCTCTATCAAGTGTAGAAAAACGATCTGAAACATCTTCATAATCGGCAAAGAATGAAGCATGTGCTTTTACGGGACGAAGTTCCATTTCGGTGTCAAGCGAAGACAGATTTTGCAAATGCTAAGATGATTTATCTTGTTTAAGCCACTGTGGTCCATGCCACCAAAATTGACTTTGAGCTAAATCGGAAGGGAGAACACCTCGGCTTCCCAAGTCAGCCGGATTATCCTCGGATTTAACGTGATGCCAATTGTGCTTATCGACAACTTCTTGTACCCTGCAGACCCTATTGGCCAGAAAATGTGGTCCAAGAACATGGATCCTTTCTAAACCAAGCAAGGACGATTAAGAGATATATCGATTTCTCTTAACAAACTAAAGAGTGCTCTAAATAAAATTTGTAGTTGGATCTTCTTAAATAAAAATCTAACCTTTTAATATAAAAACTCTACAAAATACGCAAATATAATGACATATTATACAAAATCATTTAGCATTAAAATGTTTACTTAGTACTCGGGTTTTGCAAAATTATCGACTTTTTTCGGAAACACTCCCATTAAAGATTTTACAGTTGCTTCTGATACCTTTTTGGAGCATGTGTTCCACCTGCGCTTAAAATCGGACATGTTCTTGGAAATCTTTCCTGTGTTCTTCAATTCCTTTTTTACGAGAGCCCAATACCTTTACAGAGGCCGAAGTTCTGGACAGTTAGGTGGATTTGCCTCTCGTGGTACAAAAATGACATTATTCTTTGAGTACCACTCAAGTGCCTTTTTTCCATAACGGCATGATCCCAAATCGGGCCAAAAAAATGTAGTCACTCTGTGCTCTCTTAAAAAGGGTAACAACCGTTTTTGTAGGCACTCCTTTATATAAATTTCTGTGTTTATTGTGCCAGATGCCACAAATCCTTTACTTCTTTTGCCACAACTGCAAATAGCTTGCCACACGAGAAACTTCATAGGGAATTTTGTTTGTTTTTTTGTGCGAAACTCTTGCCGAACATTGCCCCGTTTATCAGCAACATAAAAATCTTGACCAGGAAGTTGAGAAAAGTCTGCCAGTACGTATGTTTCATCATCCATCACACAACAGGTGTATTTTTTTATAAAATCAGACTTCAATTTTTTCGCTCGTTTTTTGCTTCTAAGTTCTTTATAGCATTGCGATCTGGAACCTTTTGGACTTTGTATGTCTTCAGTCCAGCATAAGCTTTGACTCTATGTGAAAAATTCGTAGAACATTTCACCGTACGAGCTGCTTTTCTTGAAGAAGTGTTAGGCACTTTTCGAAAGAGTCGCTCGAGTTCTTTTGCCTTACCAATATCTGTAAGACCTTTTTTCCTCCCTGATCCAGGTTTTCTTTCAATGCTCAGGTTTTCCTTATACCGTCTGATGTCATTAGAAACCGTTCGAGGGTCAACTTTCAAATTTTTAGCTATTTTTTTAAAAGTCCATGACGGATTTTTTTGAAAAGTTTTAATTATATTTTCACGAACTTTTTTTCGCAGTCCATTTTGATTGAAATAACAATTGAAAATTAATAATTTCTAAAATAATAGTATCTGACATATCTATAGAAACTAACTTGATCAAAAAATAAATTATTTCTTGCACTATGGATTAATTTTGTCTAAAATAGTAAATGCATATTTTTTTTAGAACACTCTTTAGATAAGAGCTCGGTAGCTAAAACTGCAGCACACAATTCAAGGCGTGGTAAAGAAACCGACTTGATTGATTTTGCTAGTAAGCAAATTGGTAAAAATTTCCCCGTAGGGAATCTGTATACGCATATATACGGCCCCTGCGTATGTCTTTTCCGAGGTATCCGAAAAAACATGAATTTCGACCATTGCCTCAAGTTCGTAACGAACCCATCGAGGTATTTTAATGGAATTTACTTGCTGATATGAGGAAACAAATTCTTCCCATTTAGCCATCGTAGAAGGCTTAAGAGAATCTTCTCATTCGATTTGGTCTTTCCATTTTTTTTTGCATAATCATCTTGGCTATGACTATTACTGGACTAAGCCAGCCAACAGGATCAAATAACCTTGCAACCATTGTAATCAACTTTAAAATAGAACACGTCCAATTGAGCATTCCACTGAAGACCTAGACAAAAGTTAAAAGCTTCTCATCGACTAAATGATTGAGAGATAAGCCCTCTAGAATGGACTTATCATTAGAAATCCATTTTCGAAGTTCAAAGCCAGCTGAAGACAAAGCTGCTATAATTTGATCACGAGCGACCAGAGCAGTTTATATTTATTTATTTGTTATCCTGTGCAAAAGACTTATAGTCTTATATTGCAGCACAGAATTTAGCACTGTTGTAATACAGTTTCAAGAAATAAAAACATACATACATTAATTTTAATGTTAAACAATATGAATAAAAATAATACAAAAGGTAAAAGAAAGTAAAGATTAACAAAACAGAATAAGTTTACAAAAATAAAGCAAATTAATTATGAAAAATGTTGTAAAATTTTCTTTTTAAAAACGTGAGCATCACTAACTACTTGTACATTATGGGGTAGGGAATTCCAATGACGGACTGCATTTATAAAAAATTGCCATTCTGATACCAAACTGTTATGAGAAAAAGTGGTAAGTTTTTTCCCTCTATTTGATCGTGAAAAATCCAAACGTTCATATAAATGATCAGGTTTTTGGTTGTAGATAATTTTATGTAAGAAAATTAGTACTTTAGTTTTTAAAATATTGTTAAAAGATATACCGTAAATTTGGTTAGCAAATGTTGAAATGTTAGCTCGGCCTTTTATATTAAAAATGTAACGCGCAATAGTATTGAAAAGAACTTTAAGTTTGTTTTGAATATCAGTGTTAGCAAAAATTTCACATCCATATAATAAAGTTGGCATAAGGTACGCTTTTGCGAGTAACATTCTGGTTTTAAAGGGGGTAAAAGGTGGGTTTTCCATAGGCTTCTGAGTAAAGAGTGAGTTCGACCGCAAGCATAGTTTATATGGTCGTTCCAGGTGAGATTGCTATTGAAAATTATTCCCAGGTTTTTAGTTGAGTTCACTACTTCAATTGGCTGATTATTTAGCACGATTGCAGGCAGTTGCTCAATAAGTGTAAATCTTCTTTTAATTACAACACATTTTGATTTTGTCGGGTTTATACTCAATCCGTTTGCCGTTGCCCATAAGTAGATTCGATGTAAATCTTCATTTAACTTTGGAATGCACTCGTTTATGGAAATTGATTTACAGCTAATATATATCTGAACGTCATCTGCGTACATTCTAACTTTACAAGAATTTAGTTGATCAGGTAAATCGTTGGCATACATAGAACCCTGGGGTACACCCCTTTTTACTGCTAGGGTCCTTGAGTCTTCTGTTGAGGTATGAATATCGTGGTCAACGGTATCAAAAGCTTTTGAGTGATCCAAAAGTACAAAAAAAGTAATATTATTTTTATCAATTTCTCTCCTCACGTCTTCAGCAACATCAACCAAGGCAGTAATGCAACTATTATTTGCGCGAAAACTAGATTGACGATCAGTGATCAGGTTGTTGTCACTTAGATACAAGGAAATTTGGTTATGTAGCAGCTTTTCAAGAACTTTGGATAAATAAGGTAGAAGCGCTATTGGCCTAAAGTCAGAATTTGTTTTCGGTATAGGGATGATTTTAGCTTTCTTCCATCTATCTGGGTAGCAGCAGGTTGTAATAATTTTATTAAATATATGAGTGATTATTGGTAATAAAATTGGCAGCAGTATTTTGAAGAATTTTGGATCCGATAGCATTCGATTTTATGGACAAGCAGCTTTTATATACTTCGAACTGGTTTACACATATAAAATTGAACTGATTATGTTGTCGAGTATTAAAGTTTAATATTTTTTGAATAAAAATTCGCATTTGCTTTAACCATAGCACTTTGTTTCAAACATCTGCTTTTTCCGTGCGAAATTCAAATTTCGAAGCTATCAATATAGCTTTGTTTTTCTTGCCCACCAGTTACTAACACTCCAATTCAAACAAATTTATAATTTTTTTTTTTTTGAAAAATGCAAAACACTATTTGACAGCGCGCAGTCAAAGTCATTGTTCCCATACGTTTTGAAAAAATTTTATAAAGTATAAATTTTTAATTGAAAGTTTGAGCATTTATTGTGAAAATTGCGTTAAAATTTTATAAATAGTTTGTAATGGAGAATAATCTGTCATGTAAGTACTTAAGATTTGTTTCATAAGTTCTTAAAAATTTATAAGATTTTTTCTTGAAAAATTAAATTTTTAAAATAACCTTTAAGCAAATGGTTTTTTTTTTTTTAAGTTTAATTTAATGTAAGCTTCTAAAAAATGTTAACGTTTGGCAAACCAAATGTAAATATATTTGAATACACTAAAGTTTGGTTCATTTACTAGGATTTATCTCATATTGCTCAAAGTTGCACTTTCCGAATAATATCACTTTTTGTAGATTCTTATACTTTGAAAAAAATCGAACTTTTTGAAATGAAGGAAACCACTATGAACAAGGAGAATTTTTATCCGCTAATTCAATAGATATTTTGAGTCAAATGTGTTTCGAAAGTGAATTGCAGTTAACAGATACAATCAATTTGACTGAAAACTAAATTAAAATAACTTTTTTGTAATAAAAAAATAATAAAATAAATAGATATTTTTTACATCTAATTAGTTATAAATGAGTTAATTTTTTCTTAGATTTATCCAAAACTAAAATAAAACCATTTTTTTAATAAAAAAATAATAATAAAATAAATTATTGTTATGTATTATTTTTTGCGTCTAGTTGGTCACCAACGGGTTAATCTTTTTCTAGATTTATCCAAAAATGCCTGTTTCTACCTCGCCCTTCAATTTTTCTCCAAAAAGTTTAATATTTTAAAAGTTATTTATTTCGCACGGAAAAAGTAGGTGTTTGAAACATAGTGCATAGGTATGTCCACAAACTTTTCATTAATTGTATTTGCATCAGCATAAACGTCGGCTTGTTTTTTGGATTTACCTATGCCTATTTCACGAATAGTTTGCCAGGTTTTATTGGACCCAACAGCATTTGTAAATTTAACTGTGCAATACTTAGACTTTGCATCCCTGACAGCCTTATTAGCTACATTTCTCGCAAGCATTATGTAGCTGATTGGTTTTATATCTCTTTTTACCATAGACTCTTTTACTTCTTTGCTAAACCAGGGTCTTACTTTCTTTCCTGCTACCTTTGTTTTAATAGGTACATTTTTAAATAAATAACACAGCACAACAAAATAAAAAAAATTTCATGTGCTCTTAAAACCACTATACAATTTTTATGTATCATGACTACCTTTGTACAAAAATGGTAAAATTTTTAAATTCTATAGCAAGATTTTTTTTTAAATTTTTTTTTTTGAATTGCAATTTTTTTTAGACGTTTCTTCAAATAATTAATGATATCTCAAAAACTACTAGTCCGATATTATTAAAATAAAATCAGAAAAATTAAGACTTACATAACCTTTAATTCGTCTATATATCGGATCAATCGGATCAATAGTATCGGAGTTATAATAAAAAACTTAAGAAAAAAATATATTTTTTACGTAAAAATGGCAAAAATTTCCGTTTTAAAAAAATCATGAAAAATCGAAAACGGCAAAAAACTTCCAGATTTATTATTTTATCGCATAGCGACATATAATAACAACAAAATGAGATATCGACCATAAAAATCGATTGATTTTTTTTTCGAATTTATTCACAATTTAGTGAATTCGCTCATTTCCACAAAATTTTAGTTTTTTGCTTGATATACGCATTATAGCGGGTTTTCAAATGTATGTAAAAAATAAATTTTCCAATTTTCCATGTCGGATTATTGTGAGATTTGGTGAGAAACTTATACCCACAAAATTTTAGTCGAATTGGACAACGTTAACATGTAGTGCATAGGCCCCAAATCTGAAAAATAGCGTTTAAATCGAAAAAAATTGACAAATTTTCAGTTTTTGCAAAATTAAAGCTATTTATTCCCCCTTTGGCAAAAAAGTGGATCCTGGTCCCTAGGGCAAACACAATGAGATTGCCAATAAGATACATATCTTTAAAATCGGTTAAACAGTTTTCGAGTTACTACAATTTGCACTGGCCATTACATGTTTTTGAGGACTTGCCTAAGGCAATTGACCAAAAAATGTGACTAAGTCAAATCGATGGAATAGATCGAAAATGCATTTCATTGTTTTATTCATGTATTTTATTATTTTATATTTTATTATTTAAATTTGTAACAACTTATAAAATAAGGAAATAAATAAATATTATAAACTACAAACTTTGGAATTTTCTTTTATGACATTTTCTATTATTGAATAACGAAGTGTTGCTCTGAATACTCTGGCAAAAACCTGCCATCATGTGTGCATCCCAGCGACCCTGGTATCTTTCCTCCATTGTCCGAATATCTTGGTAAAATCGTTCGCCCTGTTCCTCACTTAAGTCTCCTAGATTTTCAGGAAAACGATCTAAGTGACTGTGAAGGTAATATAACTTGATGCTCATGTTGCATCCAAGATTCTGGAAGTGAGTTAACATCTCTTCAACGTGCGCAACATAATCATCATCCTTGTTATTTCCTAAGAAATGTTGAATAACCTATACAAACGAATCCCATGCATTTTTCTCAATTTCTGACATTGAACTGAAAAAATCGGTATCTTTGACCAATTTGCGAATTTGTGGGCCGTCAAATATTCCTGCTCTCAGCCTTCAATATTGTATTTCCACAGTAACACGTGTCCCACAGAAATACGTGTTTTGGCCAAAACAGTATTTCGCGTACTTGTTTTGCCATACATTTCTCATTCATCCAAAACACTTTGGCAGTACCTGGATATTGTATAGTGGTTTCAAAAGCATCGAATTTTTTTATTTTGTTGCGTTGTGTAATACGAAGATATCCGTCAATTTGAGCGAAATTTTACATTTTATTGTTGACATGTATATTGTAAGTTAAAAAAGAAAAAAATAAAACATTTTAAAGTAAGTAAAATGTTTTTGTAAATCGTCTTCGGCAAGTCCTCAAGGACATGTAATGGCCAGTAATAACTCGAAAACTGTTTAACCGATTTTAAAGGCATGTAGCTTATTGCAAAAATCATTGCCTTTGTACTAAGAACTAGAATCCACTTTTTTGCAAAAGGGGGAATAAATAGCTTTAATTTTGCAAAAACTGAAAATTTGTCAATTTTTTTCGATTTAAACGCTATTTTTCAGATTTGGGGCCTATGCGCTACGTATTAACGTTGTCTAATTCGACTTAAATTTTGTGAGTGGAAGTTTCTCACCAAATCTCACAATAATCCGACATGCACCCCTTGAAATTGTCAAACTTATTTTTTTAATACATTTGAAAAACCGCTATAATGCGTATATCAAGCAAAAAACTAAAATTTTGTGAAAATGAGAGAATTCACTAAATTGTGAATAAATTCGAAAAAAATCAATCGATTTTTATGGTCGACATCTCATTTTGTTGCTATTATATGTCGCTATGCGATAAAATAATAAATCTGTAAGTTTTTTGCCGTTTTCGATTTTTCATGATTTTTTTAAAACGAAAATTTTCGCCATTTTTACATAAAAAATATATTTTTTTCTTAAGTTTTTCATTATAACTCCGATACTATTGATCCGATTGAAACGCGATATATAGGCGAATTAAAGGCTTTGTAAATCTTAATTTTTCTGATTTTATTTTATTAATATCGGACTAGTAGTTTTTAAGTTATCATTAATTATTTGAAGAAACGTCTAAAAAAAAAAAATTTTAAAAAAATCTTGCCATAGAATTTAAAAATTTTACCATTTTTTGTACTAAGGTAGCCATGATACAACAAATGTATATAGTGGTTACTCGAGCACATTTTTGCTGTTGTTGACCTGTGTAATTTATGTTTTGTTCTAGGAAAGATAATTCATCTTCTACTGCTTCCATATAATATATACGTTCCCATTCGATTTTGAAAAACTCTTGCTGCAGTATGTTATAATCAATCTTTGTAAAGTCACGGTAAGTTACTATTTGATTTGATATTTGAAGCTGAAAATGGTGCTGATAATTGATTATACAAAAGTATGTTAGATTGATTGGCCACAAAAATTACATCCAATAAAGTACTATTTGTTTTAGTAAAATGTGTAGGTATTGTGGAATTTGTTGGAGTTAATCCAAGAGTCTTCATACCATCAGTCAGTTGAAAGTCGACCAAGATATTGCAGTTAAAATCGCCAAGAATAACTACATCTTCATACGAAGCAGATAGGCTTTCTAGATTGTTCATAAAAGTGTCCATAATTATTCTGTTACTAGCTTTATAACCCGCTACTTCGTTAGCGGCACCATTTGAATTGACAAAGTTACAAAATTTACCAAAATAACTTTTTCATTTATTTATCAATTCCGATATAAATTAAATTAAATACTTATTGGTTCTTAAGATGCATATAGGACAAAATAAGTACCTACCCTCTACATTTTCAAAAAAGTACTACACACGCCTCCCTTATTTTTGTAGCTGACCCAATTTTGATTGCTAACCCAATTTAAATCTTGTTCTTGTCGCTTTCGATTTTGAATATTTTACAAAAGTTTCCTTTTTTACCCGTTGTTTACCCCTGATCAGCCAAATTAAAAAAAAATCCGGATACATGTCCTAATATTTTTATTACTGATCTTAACTCCATTTTTGTTAATTGAAAAAAATACCAAACACCTGTCACATATTTCTTCAATGTCAATAGAACAGTCCATAAATCATTGATTTATTTATTATTTTATTGATTTAAACAATATGCACAGTTTAAAAGGAAAAAACCTATCTTTAAATTTTTGACCCGTTTTTGTTATTTTCGATTGCGGTATTTTGTTTCTATAATAATTGATTCAAAAATTATATATGGGTCAAAAAAGTACCAAAATTTAGTTTTTATCCTTTTTATTCCCTATTTTTAGCTCATTTACGAAAAGTACCTACTAAAAACATGACTTTTTATTTTTCTATTCGATCTAAATCCAATTTAAATTTTTTTATGTCGATATTAGTATCAGAGATATAACTTTACTAATGTTTTTATTTTCTACCCTATTTTAACCCCAAAACTGTTTAATTTGCAAAAAGTACTGAAAAGTCCCTTAATTTTTAGGGCTGATCTTAGCCCATTTTAGTGTTTGTTTCCATCCATTAGGTTTAGAAGATATAATGTCATCGATTTTTCCCTTTTTTACCCCTTTGATTGACACATCTCTAATTTATACTTCTGACTTCATTAGCTTAAATGAATATTTTCCCGTTTTCACCTTTTTGAACCCCATTTATCGTAAAAGTACCAAGCACATGTTTAATATTTTGTTAATACTTATTGATTGTGGCATAAAGTGAGTATTTATGTTTATAAGTTCAAAAGATACGTATGGGTTAAAAAAAAAAGTACAAAAATATAGATTTTACCCTTTTTGCCCTTATTAGTGCCATTTCCAAAAAAAAGTACAGAACACATGTCCCTTTCTTTTTCTAGCCGATTTATTCATTTTCTAGCCTGTTTTAACCATAAGCGGCCAAATTAAAAAACAATACCGAACCCGTGTCCTTTAATTTTTAACGCTGATCATAGACCAATTTAATCTTTGTTTCTATCACTTTTGATTTAGAAGATATTACGTTACCGATTTTTCCCCCTTTTTACTCCAAAAATTAAAAAAAGGAATCAATCGCGTGTCTTATACTTCTGCAATGTGAATAGACCTGTCTGTAAATTGTACTTCTGGCTTTATTTGTTTAAATGATATTAATAGTTTTTACTCTTTTGTGCCTCATTTATCGTAAAAGCGCGAAGCACCTTCTTAATTTTTGTTAGTCCTTATCAATTGTGATGTAAATTGAGTATTTATGTTTATTAGTTCAAGAGATACTTATAGGGTTAATAAAGTACCAAAATATAGTTTTTTCCCTTTTTCTCCCTTATTAGTTCCATTTCCAAAAAAGTACCAAACTCGTGTCCCCTTTTTTTGGAAGATGATCCAAATCCAATTTCAACTTTGTTTCTAACGATGTAAATTTGGGAGATATGATGTTACTAATTTATCCATTTTCTGTTTCTGTTTAACCACTAAACAGCATATGTCTTATACTTTTTCAATATGAATCCACCCGTCTGTAAATTATAGTTCTGGCTTCATTAGTTACAAACCTACCCTTGAATATTTCCCAGTTTTTATCTTTTTTACCTCAATTATCGTGAAAGTACCAAATACGTGTCTAATAATTCTTTGTTACTTATCAATTGTGACGTTTACTGTTTCTCTATGTTTGTTATTTCAAAAGATACGTATGGGTTCAAAAAAAGTACCAACATATAGTTTTTGCCCTTTTTTACCCTTATTAGTACCATATTCAAAAAAGTAGCAAATACGTTTCTCGTTTTTTTTTCAGCCCATCCGAAGCAAATTTCAACTCTATTCCTATCGTTTTGAATTTCGGAGATATGACGTTACTAATATTTTACATTTTTTCCCTGTTTTAACCCCAAAACGGCCGAATTAAAGAAAAAAGTACCGAATACATGTCCCTTAATTTAAAGTGCCGATTTTAGACCGATTTAGTTTTTGTTTCTATCACTTTTGACTAAGAAGATATATTTTTTACCGATTTTTACCCCCAAAATTAAAAAAGTACCAGACACTTATTTTACTTTTTTCAGTGTCAATTTACCAGCCAATAAATTATGCTTCTGGCTTCATTAGCCGAAAAGATATTCTTAGCTAAAAAGCAAAAAACCTACTCTTGAATATTTTCCCTTTTTTTACCCTTTCGTCCCACATTAATCGCAAAAGTACCAAATACGTGTTTAATAGTTTTTTAATGCCTATCAGTTGCGATATAAATTATGTTTCTATGTTTATTAGTTCAAAAGATACATATGGGTTAAAAAAAGTACCAAAATATAGTTTTTACCCTTTTTCATTCTTATTGGTGCCATTTTCAAAAAAGTACCAAACACGTGTCCCCTTATTTTTCTAGCCGATTTAAATCCAATTTCAACTTTGTTTCTATCTGTATTGGTTTCGGAGATATGATGTTATTGATTTCTCCTCTTCCTACCCTGTTTTACCTTCTAAGAGGTTGAATTTCATAAAAGTACCGAACACGTGTCCCTTAATTTTTAGTGCTAATCTCAAGCCAATTTAATCTTCGCTTCTATCGCTGTTGGTTAAGGAGATATGTTACCGATTTTTCCCTTTTTTACCCTTTTAATTGAAAAAAGTATTTAATATTTTGTACTGGGCAATCGACCTCCCTATAAATTTTATTTCTAGCTTTATTGGTTCAAGTAAAATACAAAGAAAAAGAAAAATGGACCTACCCTAAATTTTTTTCATGTGTTTAAAAAAGTACCAACATTTTATTTTTACCCTTTTTACCCCCTATTTGTCCCACCTGCTAAAAAGTACCAAACACGTGTCTACTTATTTTTGCAGCTGATCCCAACGCAATTTCAATTTTGGGCCTATGACGTTTACTTCCGGAGATACAGCATTACTAATTTTTCCCTTTTTTACCCCTTTTTACCCACTTTGAGGCCGAATTTCCAAAAATCCCGTCTTAGTGGATCTATACTTTGAAAAAGGTACCCGCTGTCAAAATTTAAGCTCTCTAGCTTTAGCCGTTTGGGCTGTGCGATGATGAGTCAATCAGTCAGTCAGTCACGTTAGAGTTTTATATATATAGATTTGGCCTATACACTATACCCAGTAGTAGTTTTCTTAATTTCAATATAAATATTTTCTACTTTTTCATAAACGCAAGTAGCTCGTACTATATTGTGCTTAATTCCATTATTAACATATATGGCAACACCACCGCCATGTTTAGGTCTATCGGATCTCACGACTTTGTAACCATTGATTGAAATATATAGGTCACTTATATCACTGGTGAACCATGTTTCAGACACACATATAATATCTATGCCCGAACTTTCGAAGATATATCTGAATTCATCTATTTTTTTGCATAGACTTTGGCGTTTATATGGCAAATATTAAGACCAGTTTTCTGCTTAGATAGAATTCTTATCATATTCGCAGTTCCGTCGTTGGAAACGTTTCTCACAATGCTATGTGACTCAATTTTAGTTGGAAAGAAGCTTTGATGTACAAGTAGTTAAAAATAAATGATTTAATTAGTTTTAGTTTCAAGACATACATTTTTCGAATAAGTTTTTACATATTTAACTTTTACAATAACTTTTAACAAGAGAAATATTATTGCTTTTAAAATTTTGTTGCTTTTAAAATTATAACTAAATTTAATAACATTTTTAATTATTATCAATGAAATTTTGATCAGAGTATCTCTCTGTGGAGGCAGGAAATAACAAACGAAGGTGTTCGAATTCCTCTATGCATATTAACTGGTCATCGGCTGTTTTTTTTACATAGATTAGGCCACGCATTGAAAAAGCACTATTTATGCGCCTCTCACGTTTCATGCGCCCAGATGAATTTGGTAATTTTCTTTGGTAAGGCTTTCGTTTATGAAAAATTTTATGTTGCTATCAAGACCAATATCTTTCTGGTTAAAAAAGAAACCCTTGTTTGCTTTTTTAAAACTCCCTAGCGTTTTTATAAAAAAGTTTTTATCATAGTGTGACCACAACTTTACAATTATAGCCGCATCAGGAGAGTTTGATTTGTGTTTATTATTTTGATTCCTGAGTCTATAAATCGATTTAATTGCCGGTACAGAAATATTAATCGTAGCGCATATATCTTCAAATACTTTTATCAAATTTTCATTACTATTATAAGGTATTCCATTAATTCGAAGTTCACAGGAAACCGTTTTATTTTCTAGTCTTTTTAATTGTGTCTTTAATTTTTCAACTTCTTTGTTTGTACTTAATATTTTATCCGCGACTGTTTCTAATTTATTTACCCTTTCAGTAACTTCATTTAAATCGGATAACATTGTAGTAAATCTCTTATCTAGCTCACTTAAGAGATCTTTTTTATACTCATTAAATTGTTGCATTATCATGGTTTGTATTTGTTCGGTGAGTTTGTCAAATCGTTTGTCCATAATAATTCATATGAAGAGTGCGGGAGTATAGATGGATGAAGCAGAAATATTGCAATTTTTTTTCTTGCTCAGCATTCAAGTTAAACAATGTTATTGATGTTGTTTTTTTTTTTTTTTTTTAATATATTGATTGTTTTCTTTCTTTGTTTCGTTTTATTTTGTTATTGTTTTTATGTTTTTGTTTGTTATGATCTGTTTGTTTTAGATATTTTTTATTATTTTGGATTTTAAAGATGTTTATTAACAATTTTCTTCACTTGAAGTACACACAAAGTTCAGATGTATTATAAACTTTTTTTTTAATATTTTTATAAATATATTATTTTTATTTTTAATAAAAAATGAAATAAAATTGCGGAGCAAAATGAAAACACGTCAATCTCTTAAGAGAACCAAAATAATATATATCATAAGTTCATCTCAAAACGTCGTCAACGTACATACTCACCCTCGGGGGAACCTAATCCCTAGAGGGCGCGTCCCCGGGTGGCGGATAGGGGGATGCCTCCCATTCATGGGGGGAACCAGCTACATAAATAGGTGGCGAGGAACCCCTTTCCATGCGTGGGTGGTAGGAGAAAAATCAAATATCTCCCGCGGACCAAACAGGTAGTAGTGGGTTAATACTTTAAACTAACCCCCCCAAGCCCCGGTGACATGCGCCTTTTTTACCGTGCTACGGGCTTTCGGTTCGCAGTCGGGGGTAAACGGTAGACTGTGTTTCAACGGTGCCTGGTTGGATACCTTAAAGTCTCCACCAGTATCTAGTCGCTCTCGCGTTATAGGGGGCTATGACGCGGGTGACCTCAGTTCCCCCATACTCGTGGGAACAAAATTTCGAATAATAATCTAATTAATCTTAAAAAAACCAAATTTAACACGGACGGGACTTCCTTGAAGGACAGCTTCAGGGCTAGACGGGACATACCAGGGAGGGACGACATCGACGAACTGACTCTTAGCGACATTAACGCGGACATACTCCATCAGGAGAGACAATTACTGACGGACTTAGAGGAGTTGGGGGGGCTATTGGACGATCTGGACTCCTCTCACACCACCGGAGCCACACAGACTCTGGCGGACGTCTCGCTTGAGTCGGATTCAGAGTTCGAGGTTACTGTAATCTCAAATTCTGGCCGATCTCAATCGGGATCTCCTTCAGGATCTAGGGACCCGCTGGTTGGAGAGACCCAGAGGGAACAGACTGACTCTGCCGGTTCTACTGCTATCACAAGTTGTGCGACAGAGGTCTCGTTGGATCCGGACACAGAGGGCGATGTCAAAGTGACACCGGCTTTTTGTCAGGGTCCAGCTGGATCTCTTTTGGGTTTTGTGGTTGCAGTGGAAAGGGAGAGCCAGGCTGAACTGGCTCCGGAAGCCCAGAAAGATCGTTCTGACTGCACCGACAGGACTGAAGCTACTCAGGTCTCTGAGGTTATCGTGCTTGACACCGACACGGAGAGCGATATCACAGTGATATCGACTTCGGGGCGGGGTAAGGCTAGATCACCTCTTAGATCTTTGGCTTCAGTTGTGAAGGAGAGCCAGGCCGATCTCATCTCGGGTACCCCTCCACTCCCCTTGGGACGGTTAGTTCGGCAGGACGCTGTGGTGGATGCACCGCCACAGGTTAAGCAAAAACCCAGCCGAACTAAATTCGCCAAGGCGAAGAGTGGGACTAGAAGTTCTTTGGCCTATCTCAAAAAGATGGCTGACAAGGACCCTAGTCTGCTCGATGCAAACGAGAGGAAGAAGCTCAAGAAGCATAGGCAGGCCGTAGCTAAATTCGAAAGGATTTACGGCTCTACCGATGACATCTTGGGCGTCTCCTCAAATTTTATCAAGCGAGGCGAAGCTGTTAGATCTTCAGAGTCCGGTAAATTACCTGTAGGAAAGTCAGTGGATGCTTGTAGATCCGCGTCACCTAGCAAGATGTCTGTGGTGAAACCAGCCGAAGCCGGCAGTTCTGCAGTTCCTAACAAGGACCCTGTGGCGAAACCAGCTTCTCCTCGCAAGAGGGCAAGAATGGAGCCTGCTACCGGCGCCCCCAAGTCTGGGTCTGCGATGGTTGGCCAGGCTGGTGTGGGTTGCGGATCCTCGACTACCTCTTCGGGCCCCCGTAAGGAAAGCGTGAAGAGAGCTAGATCCGGAGACGAGCAACCCACTACGTCAAAAAAGATCAAGAAGTCGGTCAGCCGGGACACAGTTCAGGCAGCTGTCTTAGATCACAATGATCCTCATTGTAGGATCAAAGATGATCTTTGGGAGCTGATTGAAGCCCGACTGATCGACAGTATTGGTCTTTTTAAGGGGCCGAAGGACGCCATATCATTCAAGGGTGCGGAATGGCAGAGAGGGGTGAAGATCGTTAACTGCGATAATGCGAGGTCTTTTGACTTTCTAAAAACCGTGGTTAACGGCTGCGCCGATCTCTGTCCGTCCGCCAAACTTGACGTGATTTTGGCTACGGAGCTCCCGGTTCGGCAGGTCGTGACAGCGTGGTTCCCACGTCCGGTAAGGAACGTGGAAACCATACTGGCAGTCCTCCAGAACCAGAATAATTTCCTCACATCTGGTTGGAGATTTTTATCTTCTGCCAGCTCTGAGGGAAACAGCGGAAGGGATATCAAGTTTACCGTGGACAAGATATCCCTTGACAAATTAAAGTCGACAAGGGGCGTTGTCAACTTCGGTATTGGAACCGTCAAGTTTAGGTTTTCTAAACATGGGGGATCCAAAGAAGCTGCTAGTGGTGCAGTTAAACCTACACCACTGTGAAGCGGCCTCGGCCGAAATGACAAGGCTACTTGTCGACTCCGGTGTAGATGTGGCCTTGATCCAGGAACCCTGGATTCGCGAGAACAGAGTTCAAGGACTCAAGGTCGCAGGCTACACCTTATTTGTCTCAAACACGGGCGACAAGGTGAGAACCTGTATTTTAGCTAGGAATTCATTAAACTTACGTCTACTCAATTCTTACAGTGGTGGGGATCTAACCGTTGTCGCGAGTGAAGCCGCATGCAAGAATGTCCTCACTGTGGCTTCAGCCTACTTCCCGTATGAGGCAGAGGACCCTCCGAGTAGCGAGGTGAGGCGGTTGGTAGAGTCCATGAAAAACAACACCTTCATCATGGGCTGTGACGCCAACGCCTATCACTACCAATGGGGTAGTAGCAACATAAACGAGCGCGGTGAGTCAGTCTTTGATTTCATTACTAATAACCATCTTAGGATCTGCAATAGGGGCAACGCGCCCACTTTCAGGACAAAAGATAGGGAGGAGGTATTAGACATCACACTGACAAACGCGAAGGACAATCTTATCGAAAACTGGAAGGTATCAGGTGAATGTTCCTTCTCTGATCATTGCTTGATCTCCTTCTCTGTCAATTTTAAGAGAGTCAAACCGAGTCCCTACAGGAATCCCCGAAAAACAAATTGGGAGTCCTTTAGGAGTTCTTCGGACACCATGGTGCGTAAGATTCCACTTAGAATCTATTCTGAGGCGGAAACGAACACTGTGGTGACAAAGCTCACGGAAAGTTATATAACTAGCTATGAACATAGCTGCCCATTAACCTTCCCGGGCAAACGCAAACAGCCTAACTGGTGGACGAAGGAACTAAAGAACCTTAGGACATGTGTTAGAAGACTGTTTAATAAGGCCAAACTTACTCGCAGTGATGAGGATTGGACTTATTATAGATTGAGTTTCAACAAGTATAAGAGCGATCTCAAAAAAGCTAAAAGGTCAACATGGTTAACCTACTGTGAGACCATCGATTCTGTAAATGAGCTGTCGAGATTTAGGAAATTACTATCCAAGGACCCAACGGTCCCCGGATCTATCCTAAAACCTGATGGTTCTTGGACTGAATCTAGCCCTGAGACACTCGGACTACTTTTTGATACTCACTTCCCCGGCAATCGGAATCCAGATCCGGTTATTCATGAGCCTTCTATGGAGCGATTGGGCTCAATACCGAATAATCTGATAGACGAGATAGTCACTTCAGAAAGAATTAAGTGGGCCGTAAGTACGTTCTTACCGTACAAGTCAGCAGGCCCGGATGGCATTATCCCCGCTATGCTACAGAATTCTTCCGACTATTGTTTATCGATTCTTCATAGTATTTTTGCTAGCTGCCTCCATGGGGGCTTCACTCCTAGTGGGTGGAGGGAGGTAAGAGTGATTTTCATTCCTAAAGCAGGGAAGACTAGTCACTCTAAACCTAAAGATTTTAGACCAATCAGCCTGTCGTCTTTTTTCTTGAAGACACTCGAGCGACTGATTGATCTATTTCTTAGGAACTCTTTAGGTACGCGCATTATTAGCAACGCTCAACATGCTTATCTCAAGGGTAAATCTGTTGAGAGTGCGTTGCACGATGTGGTCAGTTTTATTGAAAAGGGCCTGAAATTCAGAGAATATACTTTGGCCGCTTTCCTCGATATCGAGGGTGCCTTCAATAACATTACCATTGAAGCAATCAGGGGTTCACTGGAGGACTTAAATATACAGGGCTTCCTAGTAGAGTATATTGTGAATATGCTTAACAGTAGGATCATCAACTCAAATCTAGGTGACTGTAGTTTACGTAGGAAAGTAACTAGGGGTACTCCACAAGGAGGGGTTTTATCACCACTGCTGTGGTTACTTGCCGTCAATGTCATTCTAAGAAGACTTGACCAACTAGGGAGAAAGGTCGTAGCCTACGCCGATGACTTAGTATTGCTCGTATCTGGCAAGTTCCCAGATACAATAAGTAATATTATGCAATCGGTTCTAGGAGAACTTTCCTCCTGGGCCAGTAATAAAGGACTGGGGATTAACCCCGACAAGACGGAGTTGGTCCTCTACACCAGAAGGTACAAGGTCGAAAGGTTTAAACTTCCTGTGCTGAATGGTGTAGAGCTGAGATTGTCGCAGGAAGCCAAATTTCTAGGGATTATCTTGGACAGTAAGCTATCTTGGAAGAGAAACACACAGGAAAGAATGAAAAAAGGGCTAAACGCATACTACTTCTGCAGGAATTCCGTGGGTAAAAAATGGGGCTTAAGACCGATAGTTGTGTATTGGATTTACACAACAATTGTAAGGCCTGTTTTAACATATGGTTGCGCAGTATGGTGGGAAGCAGTTAGCAAGGGTTCTTTTCTTACTTCTCTCAACAAGGTACAACGTTGTGCCAGTATTGGTATAACCGGTGCCCTTAAAAGCACACCTCAAGCAGCCCTAGACATCATGCTGTCGTTATACCCCCTTGATATCTTCATTAAGGGGATGGCTATGAGAAGTCTAGTAAGGCTGTACGAGGCGGGTATGCTTAGGTTTAGGCATGTGGGACACTCCAGTATTCTGAGCTTAACAGGCTCCCGGGGCTTGGAGTCAGGTCTACCACGATCTGACTATTTAGTCAAGGAACTACTGTTCAGCTCAGCTCCAGAGATCGTAATTCCCGAAAGATCCGACTGGAATGGGCAAACAGCACTTTTTCAAGGCTTTTCGATCTTCACGGATGGATCAAAAATGGATTGCGGGACTGGTTCTGGAGTTTTCCTGTGGGATCAAAATATTAGGAAATCCTTTAGACTCGCGGATGAGTGCAGTGTCTTCCAGGCAGAGACTTTTGCCATTTGGAAGGCTACAGAGCTCATTCAGGGTCTTATAGCTGTTAACAGTGAGGTGACAATTTATGTCGATAGCCAGGCCGCGCTCAAGGCGTTGCGGGGTTATGGGGTTACCTCCAAACTAGTCAAAAAATGTAGGATAGCTCTTCATGAGCTATCACTTTGCTATAGGATTAGATTGTGCTGGGTTCCGGGTCATTGTGACATCGTTGGCAACGAAGTTGCGGACGAAGTTGCCAGACACGGCTCAAGTCTAGACTTAAGCCAAAGAGTGTTGGATTTGGTACCGCCTATCTGTCACTTTTATCTAGGCATTAAGTCCTGGACTAGCCAGGAAACCACAAGGTTGTGGGGTAACATGGTCACGTGTAGGACATCTAGAGCTATATGGCCTAAACTGGACAGTAATGGTACAAAGCTTCTATTAAGTCTAAATAGGTCAAGCTTAGGAAGATGTATAGGGTTCCTTACGGGACATTGGGCCTTAAATTCGAGGCTACATAGGTGGGATAGCAGCATTTCAGACCTCTGAAGACTATGTGTAGATGAGGATTCGTCCGAGTCGGTGGAACACATTCTCTGTCACTGTCCAAGGCTGCAAAACCTAAGACTTAAACTTCTAGGCAGCAGATTCCTTGCTGACCTACAGGATCTACAACAGTGTAGGTTAATTGATATTGTAGGGTTCATCACGGGTCTCAACTGGCCTAGATAGGGTAGTCTTCTCTTCTACTCTCTACTACCTTTCTCTTCCCTATCTTCATTCTTTCTTTCTTCACTCTTTCTTTTCTCCCTCTCTGTTAAAGGATCACAATGGACCCCTGGGGTCTCCGAGTGTAGGTGTCTTTGACACCTCCTTTATTACCTAACCTAACCTACATACTCATGCTCACAGTCATCAGCAACAAGGTACAAATGGCTAGATATGGAGCGCAATTAACTCCAATAGTTACAGTTTGTAACACATACTCTTTTATTTCCTCCGAAGGAGAGTCACGAAACAAGATTCGCTGAAATGGAGTATGAGCTTGATCAAGTCTGATCTGCCTATACATTTGTGTTATATCACAGTTGAAAACTAACCTATAAAATCTCCAGCGTAATATAAGAATAACTAGATCCGCTTACAGTGTAGGTCCTACATCAAGACAATCATTTAAAATAAAACCCCTAGAAGTTTTATTTGAAGCGTTAAATACTACCCTTAATTTTGTAGTTTTCCTATCTAATTTTATTAGCAAGACAAATTTGAATTCGAATTATCCTCAATAGCCTTCATATGACCTAACTCCAGATATTAAATTGTCCCTGTACCTAAATCTGGCAATGAATATCGTACCATAGCCATTTTACCTTTTTTATCTAAAGTATTTGAACATATACTTCATTCAAATATTTACACTCATGTTAGCGAAAATAGTTTGTTGGCTAGCCGAAAATCAGGTTTCAGATCTCAACATAGCTGTATAACAACGCTTTCATATGATGACTTGGATGATAGTAAATTTTCATTTTTGGTATTACTGGATCATTCTAAGGCGTTTGATACTGTTCACCATTCAGTTCTTACTATGAAATTACGCTAGCATTTCGGGGTTTCCTTCCAAGCCACAAAGCTAATTCAGTCCTACCTTGCAGACCGTACTCAAGCGGTTGTTAATAACGATCAGATCTCCTGTTCATTACCTGTCAGTAGAGGGTACCTCAAGGCTCCACTCTTGGGCCATTGTTGTACTGCTTATACGCAAATGACCTTCCACCGCAACTTAGGTTTTTAAATATACAGATGTGTGCTGACGATATACAATTATACCTTAGTAGTATTATAGATTAATTGTCTCAAAAGTGAGCGAACTAATTTCTGATCTAGAGAAAATTTTCTTCTAGGATTCTGCTAATAGTCTAAAAATTAACCCAACAAATCTTTTTTTTTTTTCATTATTAGTAAAAATGACATGAAATTAGAAACTGCGATTAATTTCTCCAAGAAACTTGGGTGTGACCTTTAACAGAGCACTAACTTGGTCGTAGCATATTAGTCAATTCTGTGGAAGGATATATAGTATGTTGCGCAATTTATGGGCTACACAACATTTCACACCCTGGAATATACGAACGTCATAAGCCAAAACATATCCACTTCCAAAACTTTTATATGTATCTGTGCTTCTCGTGATATGAGAAAATTAAACACCACTTAAAAGAATATCGTTCGCTATGCCAACGGTTTAAAAAAAATTGACAAAATAACCCAATATTCGCGCCGCTTTATGAATCTGTCTTTTAGTAATTTTTTGAAAAGTAAATGTTTATTTTTTCTCCATAAAATTATTGTAACAAAAGAGCCGGAATACCTATTTAGTCGTCTAAGATTTGCAAGATCCCAAAGAGGCAGCTATATTTTACAATTACGGCACCGTAACCAAGCATCTGAATGTCAATTTCTTATCTTGGAATCAACTTCCTAATTATCTTCAAAGCACCAACAACGCAATGAACTTTAGGAAATTACTTAACAATAATTTTAATGACTAAAAATTTTTTTAATTTGTATTTTTTTTTTATTTTTTTATTCTTATTACCTTTTATTATTATTATTTTTATTAAATCTTTTTGATTATATAACAGTATTCATTATGTTTGTTATTAATTTTGGTAAATTAACTTTTAATTTGTTTAGTTAATTTTTTTTAATTATTTTTTTTTTTTTATAATAATGATTACTCTGATTATTACTGTCTTACACAGTCTTTACTTTTTCTGATTCTAGTCCTATAATTTATAAGATAATATGTCTTGTTGTACTAGAAAATCATTAATAATAAATAAATATTCCCTTATGACGTCATGATACATTTTCTTAACTGTAGGTTTTCTCAGAAGTGATGCCTCAATTAGTAGAAATTGAGCTCGAACATTATTTTCCGATAAACCTAGAGAAATTTGTTCGGGATATTCCGGCTTAAAAGGAAGGGTCACAATATACCGTCCATTAGGTCCTCGACGTTACCGTGTCTTCGGTAATTTTCTTAAGATCTGCGATCCGCTATCGAAAAGGTTTTTCTTTTTGGCGTCTTCTCTAATTCCCAAAAGCGGAGTAGACTTTAATTTAAGTTATTATTTTCGCAAAATTCAACGCGTGTAGAATACACATGTACCGAAGGTTGTGGAACGGGACCGCTTAGAATGCAACCGAAGATTGTATTCTGAGCCAACAAAGTTCCAAAGTTCTTTTGACTTTCTAAAAACCGTGGTTAACGGCTGCGCCGATCTCTGTCCGTCCGCCAAACTTGACGTGATTTTGGCTTCGGAGCTCCCGGTTCGGCAGGTCGTGATAGCGTGGTTCCCACGTCCGGTAAGGAAGGTGGAAACCATACTGGCAGTCCCCCAAAACCAAAATAATTTCCTCACATCTGGTTGGAGATTTTTATCTTCCGCCAGCTGTGAGGGAAACAGCGGCAGGGATATCAAGTTCACAGTGGACAAGATATCCCTTGACAAACTAAAGTCGACAAGCGGCGTTGTCATCTTCGGTATTGGAACCGTCAAGTTTAGGTTTTCTAAACATGGGGGGATCCAAAGAGGCTGCTAGTGGTGCAGTTAAACCTACACCACTGTGAAGCGGCCGAAATGACAAGGCTACTTGTCGACTCCGGTGTAGATGTGGCCTTGATCCAAAAACCCTGGATTCGAGAGAACAGAGTTCAAGGTCGCAGGCTACACCTTATTTGTCTCAAATACGGGCGACAAGGTGACAACCTGTATCTTAGCTAGGAATATATTAAACTTACGTTTACTTAATTCTTACAGTGGTGGGAATCCAACCGTTGTCGCGAGTGAAGCCGCATGCAAGAATGTCCTCACTGTGGCTTCAGCCTACTTCCCGTATGAGGCAGAGGACCCTCCGAGTAGCGAGGTGAGGCGGTTGGTAGAGTCCATGAAAAACAACACCTTCCTCCTGGGCCAGTAATAAAGGGCTGGGGATTAACCCCGACAAGACGGAGTTGGTCCTCTTCACCAGAAGGTATAAGGTTGAAAGCTTCAAACTTTCTGTGCTGAATGGTGTAGAGTTAAGACTGTCGCAGAAAGCCAAATTTCTAGGGATTATATTGGACAGTAAGTTATCTTGGAAGAGAAACACACAGGAAAGGATGAAAAAAGGGCTAAACGCATACTACTTCTGCAAGAATTCCGTGGGTAAAAAATGGGGCTTAAGACCGATAGTTGTGTATTGGATTTACACAACAATTGTAAGACCTGTTTTAACATATGGTTGTGCAGTATGGTGGGAAGCAGTTAGCGAAGGTTCTTTTCTTGCTTCTCTCAACAAGGTACGTTGTGCTAGTATTGGTATAACCGGTGCCCTTAAAAGCACACCTCAAGCAGCCCTAGACATCATGCCGTCATTATACCCCCTTGATATCTTCATAAAGGGGATGGCTATGAGAAGTCTAGTAAGGCTGTACGAGTCAGGTATGCTTAGGTGCAGGCATGTGGGACACTCCAGTATCCTGAGCTTAATAGGCTCCATGGGCCTGGAATCAGGTCTACCACGATCTGACTATTTAGTCAAGGAACTACTGTTCAGCTCAGCACCAGAGATCGTAATCCCTGATAGATCCGACTGGAAGGGGCAAACAGTAATTTTTCAAGGCTTTTCGATCTTCACGGATGGATCTAAAATACATTGCGGGACCGGTTCTGGAGTTTTCCTGTGGGATCAAAATATCAGGAAATCCTTTAGACTCGCGGATAAGTGCAGTGTCTTCCAGGCAGAGATTTTTGCCATCTGGAAGGCTACAGAGCTCATTCATGGTCTTATAGCTGTTAACAGTGAGGTGACAATTTATGTCGATAGCCAGGCCGCGCTCAAGGCGTTGCGGGGTTATAGGGTTACCTCCAATTTATCAAAAAATGTAGGATAGCTCTTCTTGAGCTATCTCTTTGCTATAGGATTAGATTGTGCTGGGTTCCGGGTCATTGCGACATCGTTGGCAACGAAGTTGCGGACGAAGTTTTTTTTCAATAGGAATTGAAACATTGAAAGAAGCAAAAAAAATAAGCTCTGATAAGATTAATAAAATAAAATATAAAAGTGATCAAAAAATTAAAATAGACTATTGACTCTTTTAAAATAATCATTGGTGTATTTATAAATAGTGAATATTTGATAAATTTAACACACAATAACGCAATATTTGAAATAATATAACTCCCCCAACAATGACTGAATGCAGTACATGCAAATCAGCAATTAGGGGTGAAACAGGCATTAGATGCGAAGGTGTATGCGGCAGAGTGTATCACTCTGCAAAAAAATGCTCAGGTCTGGATGTATATTCTATGGGAGTACTGGATTCTGGAAGCTTTATGAGATTCATATGCGGTGATTGTATGGATTATATTAAAAATGTCTGGAAGCTTTATGAGATTCATATGCGGTGATTGTATGGATTATATTAAAAATGTTGATTTGATGTTGGGCCAAATTCAAGATGGTGTCCGTATTAATAAACAAAATCTAAAGGAATATAAGCGCGAATTCGAAACATCACTGAGGCAAAATGAAATCAAACAATTATTGGAGGCAATTGAAAAACGGTATGAAGAACGATTAAAAATTTTAGATAAAACACAAAAATCGTGTGAAAAAAATGTTAAAGATCAAGAGAAAAAAATTTGTAATAACATCGAAAAAAACAACGTCAAAATGTGTAATGAAATAAAGAAAGCGATAAAGGAGACAAATGTCAATACAAATAAGATGTCATTCTCAGATGCATTGAAGAATAAGACAGTGTTGCCAGAAATTAAAAATCAAGTTCCCCTAATAATAAAGCCCAAGGAAAAGCAAAAAATTGAAAAGACAAAAGATGATCTAAATAAAAAAGTGGACCCAATTAATTTCAAAATAACAAACGTTGAAAATAGAAAAAATGGAACAATTGTTATACAGAGTGAAAATATATGTGAAAGAGAAAAAATAAAATCAGCTATAGAGAATGATGGACCCAAGTGAGGTGGACCTTACAGTCTGCATCCTGCCTAACCTAACCTAACCTATAGAGAATGAAATGAGTGAATGCTATGAAATTAAAGTGCCTAACGAAACACAAATGTCTATAGTGATAACAGATATGTCTTTTAAATATAATGATAAAGAAATAATTGAAAAAATAAGAAAGCAAAACCAGATTCTACAAAATAGTACCATTAGTCTAATAAAAATTTATGAAACTAAAAGATTCAATAGAACAATATATAACGCAAAGTTATTGATTGATAATGAAGCATACTCGAAACAGAGCTAAGGACTGCAAAAATAATGAAATATGTCTTAGATGTCATGAAAATCATGCAACAAAAGACTGTAATAAAGAATATTTGAACAAATGCATAAACTGTATAAATTCGAACAAAAAGCTAAACTTGGGTCTTGATGAGGATCATAGTACAATAAGTAGAAATTGTCCTGTGTATCAAAATAAATTAAGAATAAAAATGAGAACAATGGGGTTAGTGGATTAACAACTAAAGAATATACAAGGAATCTACACAAATATACAAGGATTAATTAATAATTTTAATCAGGTTGAGGCTATTGCAGATAGTGAGAAGCCGGATTTTATGATTTTTTCTGAAACTCATTTAACAGATAGAGTCGATGAATCGGAAATTCAAATTGAAGGATATAATACGTACGCAACATTATCGAACTCTTCAAGGACAGGTGGCATAACTATTTACTTCAATAAGGACTGGCAGGTGAATACGATTTGTGAGAGGATGCAGAACTTTAAATATTGGATTAGTGCTTATGGTGTAAAATTTAAGAATATTTCAATGATAATTGCAGCAGTATATAGATCACCAAGCCTTTGAACAAATAATTGAAGAAATTTGTGATCAAAACACCGACATAATTATTGCTGGAGATTTTAATGTAGATTGTGCGAAAGATAGTTCCTATAAAAACAAACTAGAGCAGACTATAAATGATAATGGGATGAAGCAAGTGATAACCGATTATACAAGAACTAGCTTTATGACCCGCTACTTCGTTAGCGGCACCATTTGAATTGACAAAGTTACAAAATTTACCAAAATAACTTTTTCACTTATTTATCAATTCCGATATAAATTAAATTAAATACTTGTTGGTTCTTAAGATACACATAGGACAAAATAAGTACCTACCCTCTACATTTTCAAAAAAGTACTACACACGCCTCCCTTATTTTTGTTCTTGTTCTTGTCGCTTTTGATTTTGAATATATTACAAAAGTTTCCTTTTTTACCCGTTGTTTACCCCTGATCAGCCAAATTAAAAAAAAAAAAAACAGGATACATGTCCTAATATTTTTATTGCTGATCTTAACTCCATTTTTATTAATTGAAAAAAATACCAAACACCTGTCACATATTTCTTCAATGACAATAGAACAGTCCATAAATCATTGATTTATTTATTATTTTATTGATTTAAACAACATGCACTGTTTAAGAGGAAAAAACCTATCTTTAAATTTTTGACCCGTTTTTGTTATTTTCGATTGCGGTATAAATTTTGTTTCTATAATAATTGATTCACGAATTATATAAAGGGTGTGAAGATAAATTCGTCAGTTAAATACGTCCCACACCTATGTTAAATACGTTCCACACACTGTTTAGCTGATTTTGAAAAAAGACATATTTATTTTTTTACAAAATATAGCAACAAAAAATAAATTTTTGTAAAAATTTTATTGTTTTTCAATCAAAAACATTTTAAACTAAAATCTAACAAAAACAAAAAAAGATTTACAAATTATTTTCATATAAAAAAATGTAATCTATAACAAGAATATTCGTGACGATATTTCCGATATTTAGAGAAAACATGAATCGGGGTAGCGAAAGACAGGAAGTAGCCCAGGACTAGTAAAAGGTATGACCATATCGGATATGTCAAGTTTTGGGCCGATATCGGAGATATACATTTTTGAAAATTTTAATTTTTCATATATTTCATATGAAAAAATAGAAATTTTCAAGTCGATATATTTCATATTTAGAGAAAACATGAATCGGGGTAGCGAAAGACAGGACGTAGCCTAGGACTAGTAGAAGCTATGACCATATCGGATATGTCAAGTTTTGGGCCGATATCGGAGATGTAAATTTTTGAAAATTTTCACTTTTCATATATTTTATATGAAAAAATTGAAATTTTCAAGTCGATATATTTCATATTTAGAGAAAACATGAATCGGGGTAGCGAAAGACAGGGAGTAGCCTAGGACTAGTAGAAGATGTGACCATATCGGATATGTCAAGTTTTGGGCCGATATCGGAGATATAAATTTTTGAAAATTTTCATTTTTTATATATTTCATATGTAAAAATAGAGTATATTTAAGTCGATCCAATCGATATTTAGAGAAAACATGAATCGGGGTAGCGAAAGACAGGAAGTAGCCTAGGACTAGTAGAAGCCACGACCATATTGGATATGTCAAGTTTTGGGCCGATATCGGAGATATAAATTTAAAAAAATTTTCACTTTTCATATATTTTATATGAAAAAATTGAAATTTTCAAGTCTATATATTTCATATTTAGAGAAAACATGAATCGGGGTAGCGAAAGACAGGAAGTAGCCTAGGACTAGTAGAAGCTGTGACCATATCGGATATGTCAAGTTTTGGGCCGATAACGGAGATATAAATTTTTGAAAATTTTAATTTTTCAGATATTTTATATGAAAAAATTGAAATTTTCAAGTCGATATATTTCATATTTAGAGAAAACATGAATCGGGGTAGCGAAAGACAGGAAGTAGCCCAGGACTAGTAGAAGGTATGAACATATCGGATATGTCAAGTTTTGGGTCGATATTGGAGATATACATTTTTGAAAATTTTCATTTTTCATATATATCATATGAATAAATAGAAATTTTCAAGTCGATATATTTCATATTTAGAGAAAACATGAATCAGAAATCAAAAATTTATATCTCCAATATCGGCCCAAAACTTGACATATCCGATATGGTCATACCTTCTACTAGTCCTGGGCTACTTCCTGTCTTTCGCTACCCCGATTCATGTTTTCGCTAAATATGAAATATATCGACTTGAAAATTTCAATTTTTTCATATAAAATATCTGAAAAATTAAAATTTTCAAAAATTTATATCTCCGATATTGGCCCAAAACTTGACATATCCGATATGGTCACAGCTTCTACTAGTCCTAGGCTACTTCCTGTCTTTCGCTACCCCGATTCATGTTTTCTCTAAATATGAAATATATAGACTTAAAAATTTCAATTTTTTCATATAAAATATATGAAAAGTGAAAATTTTTTAAAATTTATATCTCCGATATCGGCCCAAAACTTGACATATCCAATATGGTCGTTGCTTCTACTAGTCCTAGGCTACTTCCTGTCTTTCGCTACCCCGATTCGTGTTTTCTCTAAATATCGATTGGATCGACTTAAATATACTCTATTTTTGCATATGAATTATATGAAAAAATTAAAATTTTCAAAAATTTATATCTCCGATATCGGCCCAAAACTTGACATATCCAATATGGTCGTAGCTTCTACTAGTCCTAGGCTACTTCCTGTCTTTCGCTACCCCGATTCATGTTTTCTCTAAATATGAAATATATCGACTTGAAAATTTCAATTTTTTCATATAAAATATAAGAAAAGTGAAAATTTTCAAAAATTTATATCTCCGATATCGGCCCAAAACTTGACATATCCAATATGGTCATAGCTTCTACTAGTCCTAGGCTACTTCCTGTCTTTCGCTACCCCGATTCATGTTTTCTCTAAATATCGATTGGATCGACTTAAATATACTCTATTTTTGCATATGAATTATATGAAAAATTAAAATTTTCAAAAATGTATATCTCCGATATCGGCCCAAAACTTGACATATCCGATATGGTCATAGCCTCTACTAGTCCTAGGCTACTCCCTGTCTTTCGCTACCCCGATTCATGTTTTCTCTAAATATGAAATATATCGACTTGAAAATTTCAATTTTTTCATATAAAATATCTGAAAAATTAAAATTTTCAAAAATTTATATCTCCGATATCGGCCCAAAACTTGACATATCCAATATGGTCATAGCTTCTACTAGTCCTAGGCTACTTCCTGTCTTTCGCTACCCCGATTCATGTTTTCGCTAAATATGAAATATATCGACTTGAAAATTTAAATTTTTTTATATAAAATATATGAAAAGTGAAAATTTTCAAAAATGTATATCTCCGATATCGGCCCAAAACTTGACATATCCAATATGGTCGTAGCTTCTACTAGTCCTAGGCTACTTCCTGTCTTTCGCTACCCCGATTCATGTTTTCTCTAAATATCGATTGGATCGACTTAAATATACCCTATTTTTGCCTATGAAATATATAAAAAATGAAAATTTTCAAAAATTTATATCTCCGATATCGGCCCAAAACTTGACATATCCGATATGGTCATAGCTTCTACTAGTCGTAGGCTACTCCCTGTCTTTCGCTACCCCGATTCATGTTTTCTCTAAATATGAAATATATCGACTTGAAAATTTCTATTTTTTCATATGAAATATATGAAAAATTAAAATTTTCAAAAATTTATATCTCCGATATCGGCCCAAAACTTGACATATCCGATATGGTCATTCCTTCTACTAGTCGTGGGCTACTTCCTGTCTTTCGCTACCCCGATTCATGTTTTCTCTAAGTATGAAATATATCGACTTGAAAATTTCTATTTTTTCATATGAAATATATGAAAAATTAAAATTTTCAAAAATTTATATCTCCGATATCGGCCCAAAACTTGACATATCCGATATGGTCATTCCTTCTACTAGTCGTGGGCTACTTCCTGTCTTTCGCTACCCCGATTCATGTTATCTCTAAGTATGAAATATATCGACTTGAAAATTTCTATTTTTTCATATGAAATATATGAAAAATTAAAATTTTCAAAAATTTATATCTCCGATATCGGTCCAAAACTTGACATATCCGATATGGTCATACCTTTTACTAGTCCTGGGCTACTTCCTGTCTTTCGCTACCCCGATTCATGTTTTCTCTAAATATCGGAAATATCGTCACGAATATTCTTGTTATAGATTACATTTTTTTATATGAAAATAATTTGTAAATCTTTTTTTGTTTTTGTTAGATTTTAGTTTAAAATGTTTTTGATTGAAAAATAATAAAATTTTTACAAAAATTTATTTTTTGTTGCTATTTTTTGTAAAAAAATTTTCAAAATCAGCTTAACAGTGTGTGGGACGTATTTAACTGACGAATTTATCTTCACACCCTTTGGAAATCTTGTCCCAAGCCTTATTAACTCACAGCCTTTTTATATCCTTGAAGCTCTATTATGTCCATATTAGACTCCTTCATCCGTGCTTCTGACCGTGTGGTCGAATTTCAAGCTTACTTTGAGACACTTCCGGTGACTATTCATACTCTTCATACTCTTGAAGTCTAAAAGAATGAAATCGTTCGTCTTTGGTCAGATTTTAGGGCTAGTTACGATGAGGTCCTTAATAAACTCAACGAGCTGGAGGAAGAAGTTCAGGTCGAGACCCTAAAGACCCGATTCTACTCAACATTCGAAGCACTGCTCCTAGTACTGCTCCAACCCCCCCGGCTGTCTCCTCCATTGACATTAACCCCCACATTTCCTTACCTCCTTGCGACACAGAAGTTTTTCATGACGATTACCAGTCCTGCCCTACGTTTCGGGATATGTTTTTGGCCCTTTACCGGAATAATAAGCGGTTGTCGAATGTCGAGAAAATGTGCCACCTGATCAAGAAGACCCAAGGAGAAGCGCGAGATTTGTTGAAAACCTGCCCTATAACCAACGATGGTTTCGAAATGGCGTGGCAGAATTTGGTGAATAGATATGAAAACAAACGCATGCTAATCAATGCTCAGCTCAAGATGTTATTCAACATTTCCGCTATTTACAAGGAAACTGGCTACAACATAAGAAAAATCCAACGCACGATTAACGACTGCGTCACAAATCTTTCGCTCTTGGACATCGATACCGCAAATTGGGACTTAGTATTTATTTATATCTGCTCGACTTGTCTGCCGAAAGTTACCTTAAGTCTCTGGGAAGAATCCTTGCCCAGTAGCACTGCATTGCCAACTTGGAATCAAATGGACTCATTTTTAACTTCAAGGTTCCAATCTTTAGAATCGGTGGCTGATATCCGAACCACCTTTGCTAACCCCCATTCTAACAACAAAAAGTTCACTACCCTGAAGCAACAACATTTTGCCGATAAACCAAAGCTTAATAGCTATATTACGAGTGTTTTGGGCAATACATCTGGGAAATGTTCAATTTGCCCAGAAACTCACCCCCTTAAACTTTGTCCTTCTTTCCTCGGAATGTCAGTCGAGGAACGATTTGCGATCGTAAAGCGGGAGAAGCGTTGTTCAAACTGCCTCGGAACATCTCACGAATTTAAGAAATGCCGAAGTCAATACGTATGTAATCTCTGCAAACAAAAGCATCATTCTATACTGCACCGGACAGACAAAGCTTCGAATCTGAACCCCAAATCCAATTCTAGGGCTGCGAATTCAAATCCGAATGCTAACCCAAATGGGCAGCAAAATGTTAATACTCATACAACCCGCTTAAACACAAACCCCTCTACATCTGCTGAAGCGGCAGTCCAATTGCGTCAAACGTATTCGACCCAGCTACAGTCCACGCCTAATTCTACAGTTTTACTTGGAACAGCGTTAGTCGATGTTTATTCAGAAAACTTAAAATATACCGTCCGGGCTCTAATCGATTCTGCGTCTGAGGCTACTTTTATCAGCAAGAAGCTTCAAGCTAAACTTTCTTTGAAAACGCAGAATTCACAAACCCAGATCCATGGCCTCAATGGAGCCTTGACAGCCACATCGACACAATTATGCTACCTACGCATTGGATCCCCCCGATATAACTCGTTTACAGAGCAGTTTAATGCTTTTGTGGTTAAGAAACTTACCGGCCAACTCCCCTACTACCCCGTATCAGTTCGAAATAAGAACGATTTTGGCGATTTAAGAATGGCTGATCCATATTCCCAGACGTGCTCCGAGGTGGAACTTTTACCCGGGGGAGATATTTACCCCAAAATCCTACGAGATGGGCTTCGTTGGAACACCACACAGTCTTTAATAGCACAAAATACTGCATTTGGATCGATTGTCACAGGGAAACTGGAAACGACCAACAATATCCGATCTGTATCATCTTTCTAAAATTCCATTGCGCTGAACGATCAGCTTCAAAAGTTTTAAGAGTTGGAGGAAATTTCGAAGAAGTACAACCTTTCGGACGACGATTTGTATTGTGAGAATGTTTACCAGTCGACAACATACCGTAACAGCGAGGGTCGTTTTGTAGTTTCTTTACCATTTCGACGTGAATACCCCAAAGATATTAACATTGGGCCATCTCGACACATAGCTTTATCGCAATTTCTTAGAAACGAGAGCAGATTGATGAAGAACCCCCAACTCAAATCTGAATACGATCGAGTGATCTTAGAATATTCAACACTTCATCAAATGACTAACGTTCCCCCCAATAACGCCAATTCCTCGTATTATCTCCCGCATCATGCTGTTATCAAGCCTGAAAGCACGACAACTAAACTGCGTGTAGTTTTTATTGCGTCAAGTTCATCGGCAAATGGTTATAGCCTTAACGATTTATTATATCCGGGCCCTACTCTGCAAGCGGATCTCACAGTACTTTTACTTTGAAGGAGACTTTTTCGTTATGTGTTTAATTCGGACATTGAACATATGTATCGGCAGATACAAATAACCCCCGCACATACCCCATTCCAGCGAATATTTCGTAAATCCGACGAAGAAGCTCCACGTGACTACGAGCTTAACACTGTGACATTTGGAGTGAATTGTGCCCCCTATCTTCCTATAAGAACACTGCATGAATTAGCAAAAACATGTGAACAATCTAACCCCCAAGTCTCAAATATTCTGCGAAGCTATATGTATGTAGACGATGTGCTAGCTGGCACTCACACTATTTCATCTGCATTAAAGGCAAGAAATGAACTGATCGACGTTCTTCAATCGGCAGGTTCTCCGTTACGCAAATGGACGGCAAACAATGAGTGTCTGCTAAAATACCTAAATCCCGAACACCTCTTAGATACAGAGTTCCTGAACTTATCAGACTCCTGTACCACTAAAACCTTAGGATTGCGATGGAACGCTGGTACTGATCAGTTTTATTTTCAACTCAAAAATTCCCCCGATAGAAGCTCTACTACAAAACGGTCAGTTCTATCAGAAATTGCGAAACTGTTTGATCCAGCCGGTTGGCTAGCCCCCAAAATCATTGTTGCCAAGATTATAATGCAACAAATTTGGAAAGACGAAACTGAATGGGATGAAACCTTAAAGTCTACGACTTTACATCAGTGGCATGAATTTCTCGAGGATTACCCGAACATTAAAGATATAAAAATTCCCCGATTCGTAGATTTCGATCCATCATATTCAGTCGAGCTTCATGGATTCTGCGACGCTTCTGAGAAAGCTTATGCAGCTACGTTATATATCCGTGCAGAAAACCTTGGCTTCATCACGTCTCATCTGCTGGTAGCAAATACCAAAGTTGCTCCAGTCAAATTTGTTTCACTGCCCCGAAAAGAGCTGTGTGGAGCAGAACTAATGGCGACAATGATAGATTCTATACAATCCGAACTAAGCCTTAGAGACTTAAAACTTCACTTATGGACCGATTCCACGATCGTCTTAGCATGGCTACAGAAACCCCCTAATCGGTGGAAAACTTTTGTAGAAAACAGAGTTTCATCCATAGTCGAAAAGGTCGGAAATCAATCATGGCATCACGTTGGCTCCAAAAATAACCCCGCCGATTTGGCAACCCGTGGCCTTTCGTTCTCTCAACTAGCTTCAAGCGATCTTTGGTGGCATGGACCTTCATGGATCAGACTTCCTCACTCTTAATGGCCAACAAGTTGTTCGAACTTTTCTACTGATGAAGAAGCTAAACCGCTAAAAGTCCATCTTAATAAAGTCGAATTTACAGTTTTTTTGACCGACTTCTCGGATTTCATCAAAGCTCTGCGAGTTACATGTCGGATATTTAGATTCTACTATCGATGCAACAAAAATCTTCGAAATATGTTAGTAACTTCTACAGAACTGTCCCGAGCTGAACTAGAACATGCCACATCCCGCTTAATAGTTGCAAGTCAAAAGTCTTACTACTCACACAAATACGATCTGTTGTCTCAAGGTTTAGAAATCCCCCGAAAGATCCACATCTTAACTTTTAATCCGTTTCTGGACACCAGCGGAATCATGAGGATTATTGGCCGACTAACAAATTCCTTAGTTCTGAATTACAATGAGCGATGTTCAATACTACTTCCCTATCATGCACGCTACACTCGACTATTCTTGGACTACCTGCACAAATATTCCATATACGGACAAAACGCTCTGTTATATCGACTAATGCGGCTATACTACTATGTTCCAAGACTTAAAACCCTAATAAAATCAGTCATATCAGGATGTCGTAACTGCGTCATACAAAAGCGTCAAAAGAGTCAGCAACTAATGGCTGCTCTACCTCCCGAAAGAACAACTCTCTCGCGCCCATTCACAAATACGGGTGTCGACTTTGCAGGACCGTTTGATATGAAAACCTATGCTGGATGTAAAGTCACAAAAGGCTACGTTTTAGTTTTCGTATGTTTCGCAACCAAGGCGATACATCTTGAAGCTACGAATGAGATATCAACCCCCGCATTTCTAGCCGCCTTTGCACGATTTTTCAGTAGACGAGGAACCCCCAGCGCACTTTATTCCGACAATGGAACTGGATTTGTTGGTGCTTCTCATATATTAGATGCTGACAAAGCACAGTTTATTACTCTTGTCAGACGAAATGTTCTTGAGCAACACAGCTTTGCGTCAATTGAATGGCATTTTATCCCCCCTGGCGCACCACATATGGGAGGACTTTGGGAAGCTGGAGTCAAGAGCTTTAAGATGCATTTAAAGCGAGTACCTCACAACCAAAGCTTTACCTTTGAAGAATTCTATACTTTGCTCGCTAGAATAGAGGCATGTCTAAACTCAAGGCTGCTTAGTCCTGTCAGCGACAACCCCGCCGAACTTTGTGCGATAACCCCCGGACATTTCTTGATAGGTAGTCCATTGTTGTCACCCCCAGAACCCAATCTATCAGATCATTCCTTAAAAACTTAAAGTTCTACACCACCATTTTGCTCTACGGTGGAAAGAAGAATACTTGAAAGAACTTCACAAACGCTTTAAATGGAAATATCCCCAGCGTGATTACGCCATCGGCGATCTTGTTGTCATACGGCAAGATAATTTACCTCCACATCAATGGCGGCTTGGCCGCATTGAAAAAGTCACTCATGGAAAAGATAACCGTGTTAGGGTCGCCGACATACGTACTGCCAATGGCATGGTTACTAGGCCCATAGTCAAATTAGTGCTCCTCCCAAACCCCGAACAACGCTAATGCATTTCCTTTCAAATCTTTTATTTACAGCAACTCATTACAATGCCACGTCAAAATAGAAGAAGCTTATCACCCTTGGTCGAAAGGAGCCGAAACGATCGACCACGTCAGCGCAATTCAACACACGACTGCCGCATTTGCCGCAAGGATCATCCCCTTAGAAGATGCCATAGATTCAGCCGAATGAATGTTACAGACAAACTCAAAACTGTCAAGAAATATCGCTATTGTGAAAACTGCTTAGGACATTCCCATCAATTAACCCGCTGTCGTAGTGACGAACGCTGCCGTTATTGCAAGGGCAACGTCTATCAACCAATTGGGGTCGAATCTGCTTGCAGTTACACTACTCCCCACAGTAATTGTAAAAATGCAGTTAAACAATGTATGGCGCAATGTCCGAGGCTTACTGAACCCTGGTGTCGAAGTTAGCTCTATAGCTGATTATGTTATCGGACGATACAAGCTTACTGAAGAGAAGATAGGTTCTGAACGATGGTGCAAGCTCAAAATTCACTCACGCTTTGATGACAGTGTATTTTTTAATGTAAAGGCTAAAGCCACAAAAGAGCTTCCGCATAACCAACCGAAACAGAAGATCGATCAGAGAGTGGCGTCCTTATATACAAATCTACGTCTCGCTGACCCCCATTTTTTTGACGATCACCCTATCATCTTCATCCTTGGCGCGGATATTTATCCACAACTAATCAAGCCCAATATCCAGCCTGCAACCGTAGGCAATCCGATGGCACAGGATACCGTCCTAGGTTATACTATTATCGGCACATTCGGTGTCTAGTGATGTTGCTGTATATTTTTTGTATCAGAACTCTTTTTTTTATATAATTTGATATATATTTTTTGTATTAAGGTACGGTCAGACTCATTAAACATTTAAATCAAATATTTTAAGTAAAATATTGTTAAAACAATATAATCAAAAATTTGTGGTCACACTTAGCACATTTATTTTCCGATTTTTGTTTGATTAAATACTGAAAAAATATGTTCAAAGAAAAAACAAAAAAATATGTTTTCCGTATGGTCACACTGAAGATAAAATATTTTCCCCAAAAATATTTAATCAAACTATCAAACAAATAAATATTAATTTTATTAGAAAAATTCAAACACATTATGGATGTGGATGAAAATCTTTTTATTTTGTGCTGTGGAGCAGCTTCAGTAGCAATTCTGGAAGACGAGGAAAAACAAAAAAAGGTAAAAAGAAGGTTATGGGTTCGCAAGTGGGTTCAAAGACGCAATGACGAGGGTTGTTGTGCAAAGTTGTTAAAGGAGCTACGGTCAGAATCACCGGAATTATACAAAAACTTTTTGCGAATGAATTCAAGGGATTTTGACTATCTGGTAAGTACCAACTTCAAATTGTTAATTAATATATCTTTTTATCCTTCGATAGCTTAAACTAGTTGCTCCGCTTATAACAAAGAAGACAACAAGACTTCGTGAACCAATTTCTGCTACTGAGCGTCTAGCGCTAACACTACGGTTCTTGGCGACGGGAGAAAGTTTCAGATCCCTTCAGTATATTTTCCGAATCCCTCATAATACTATTTCGGGTATTATTCCAGAAGTATGTGATGCCATCTATAAAGTTTTGCAACCGAACTATTTAAAGGTAAAACAATTGCAATTTTCTTTCTATTTTTGAAAAGCTATGTTGCAGGTACCCTGCACCGAAGAAGAATGGATTGCTGTTTCTAATGAATTCCACGAGTTGTGGAATTTTCCTAACTGCATTGGCGCACTGGATGGCAAACACGTGGTGATGAGAGCACCATCTCACTCTGGAAGCATATTCTATAATTACAAAGGTATACACGCTTATAAAGTATTTTAAAAACATTATACAAGTAAATATATGATTGTTGCTTTGTAGGTACACATAGCATTGTCCTAATGGCAATTTCAGATGCATCCTACAAGTTTTTATATGTAGATGTGGGATCAAATGGCCGAATATCTGATGGAGGAGTTTTTCGGAAGTGCTCATTTAATGAAGCCCTGAAAAGCAAAAAACTTAATCTGCCACCTCCAAAGCCTTTGCCAATGAGAACCTTACCCGTACCTTACGTTATTGTTGCAGATGACGCGTTTGCTTTGACGCCAAATATATTAAAACCCTTTAGTTCTCGTAATTTGAGTGCAATTCAAAGAATTTTTAATTATCGCTTGTCGAGAGACAGGCGTGTTATAGAAAATGCTTTCGGAATAATGTCAGCACGTTTTCGTTTACTGCGTACCACAATAAACCTTGAGCCCGAAAAAGTTAAATCCGCTACTCTTGCATGTTGTGTTTTACACAATTATTTGATGAGTCAAAAAAGCTCGATATACTTCAAACCAAATCTTGTTGACCGTTATACTGAAGATGGTGCTCTGATACCTGGGGAGTGGCGCAATGAACTAAACGATAACAATCTTTTTAATCTGCAAACGCATCGTTCCTATATCGCGCAAGAAACTTCACAAATAAGAGAGGAATTCTCACACTATTTCGTTGAAGAAGGAGAAGTACCTTTTCAGTATAAACATATATGAAATTAAAACTTTAAAGTTAATGTATCCTTCCCTCTTTTTATAACAACAATAAACTTTAAAAATATGAGCATTTTAAATACATGTTTATTTTTATTTAGAAGCAAGTAAGAAAGTTTTATATTCAAGCCCGGTCATTGATACCTTACACCATCTTCAAAATTGCAACATGTACTTATGTCAAGAGCTTTACATAGACAGATGACTAGGCAGCTAGACATACGGACGTTGTTGCATCGACTCAGCAAAATATTCGGATCGACCCACTTAAACAGCAGCAAAAACTTTCCAAAAAATACCCTTCCCACCTATTTTGGTGTAGAGTATAGGTAAAATGTTTTGTAGTCTATGTACATTAGGATTACAGCAAGACTTCGTGAACCAATTTCTGCTACTGAGCGTCTAGCGCTAACACTACGGTTCTTGGCGACGGGAGAAAGTTTCAGATCCCTTCAGTATATTTTCCGAATCCCTCATAATACTATTTCGGGTATTATTCCAGAAGTATGTGATGCCATCTATAAAGTTTTGCAACCGAACTATTTAAAGGTAAAACAATTGCAATTTTCTTTCTATTTTTGAAAAGCTATGTTGCAGGTACCCTGCACCGAAGAAGAATGGATTGCTGTTTCTAATGAATTCCACGAGTTGTGGAATTTTCCTAACTGCATTGGCGCACTGGATGGCAAACACGTGGTGATGAGAGCACCATCTCACTCTGGAAGCATATTCTATAATTACAAAGGTATACACGCTTATAAAGTATTTTAAAAACATTATACAAGTAAATATATGATTGTTGCTTTGTAGGTACACATAGCATTGTCCTAATGGCAATTTCAGATGCATCCTACAAGTTTTTATATGTAGATGTGGGATCAAATGGCCGAATATCTGATGGAGGAGTTTTTCGGAAGTGCTCATTTAATGAAGCCCTGAAAAGCAAAAAACTTAATCTGCCACCTCCAAAGCCTTTGCCAATGAGAACCTTACCCGTACCTTACGTTATTGTTGCAGATGACGCGTTTGCTTTGACGCCAAATATATTAAAACCCTTTAGTTCTCGTAATTTGAGTGCAATTCAAAGAATTTTTAATTATCGCTTGTCGAGAGACAGGCGTGTTATAGAAAATGCTTTCGGAATAATGTCAGCACGTTTTCGTTTACTGCGTACCACAATAAACCTTGAGCCCGAAAAAGTTAAATCCGCTACTCTTGCATGTTGTGTTTTACACAATTATTTGATGAGTCAAAAAAGCTCGATATACTTCAAACCAAATCTTGTTGACCGTTATACTGAAGATGGTGCTCTGATACCTGGGGAGTGGCGCAATGAACTAAACGATAACAATCTTTTTAATCTGCAAACGCATCGTTCCTATATCGCGCAAGAAACTTCACAAATAAGAGAGGAATTCTCACACTATTTCGTTGAAGAAGGAGAAGTACCTTTTCAGTATAAACATATATGAAATTAAAACTTTAAAGTTAATGTATCCTTCCCTCTTTTTATAACAACAATAAACTTTAAAAATATGAGCATTTTAAATACATGTTTATTTTTATTTAGAAGCAAGTAAGAAAGTTTTATATTCAAGCCCGGTCATTGATACCTTACACCATCTTCAAAATTGCAACATGTACTTATGTCAAGAGCTTTACATAGACAGATGACTAGGCAGCTAGACATACGGACGTTGTTGCATCGACTCAGCAAAATATTCGGATCGACCCACTTAAACAGCAGCAAAAACTTTCCAAAAAATACCCTTCCCACCTATTTTGGTGTAGAGTATAGGTAAAATGTTTTGTAGTCTATGTACATTAGGATTACAGCCAAAATTATTTTCATGAATTTTAAAAATTTTTCAACGGAATATTGTACAATAGGTCTTAAAATTTTTATCGGTTGCGATATAAATTATGTTTCTATGTTTATTAGTTCAAAAGATACATATGGGTTAAAAAAAGTACCAAAATATAGTTTTTATCCTTTTTTATCCTTATTAGTGCCATTTCCAAAAAAGTACCAAACAGGTGTCCCCTTATTTTTCTAGCCGATTCAAATCCAATTTCAACTTTGTTTCTATCTATGTTGGTTTCGTAGATATGATGTTACTAATTTCTCCCTTTTCTACCCTGTTTTACCTTCTAAGAAGTCGAATTTCAAAAAAGTACCGAACACGTGTCCCTTAATTTTAAGTGTCAATCTCAGACCAATTTAGGTTTTGTTTCTATCACTATTGGTTTAGAAGATATATTTTTACCGATTTTTAGCCCCAAAATTAAAAAAAGTACCAAACACGTATTTTATTTTTTTTCAATGTTAATCGACCAGTAAATAAATTATACTTCTAGCTTCATTAGCCTAAAAGATATCCATAGCTAAAAAGCAAAAAACCTACCCTTGAATATTTTCCCTTTTTTCACCCTTTTTTACCCTATTAATCGCAAAAGTACCAAATACGTGTTTAATTGTTTTTCAATACCTATCGGTTGCGATATAAATTATGTTTCTATGTTTATTAGTTCAAAAGATACATATGGGTTAAAAAAAGTACCAAAATATAGTTTTTACCCCTTTTCATTCTTATTAGTGCCATTTCCAAAAAAGTACCAAATACGTGTCCCCTTATTTTCTTAGCCGATTCAAATCCAATTTTTCAACTTTGTTTCTATCTATGTTGGTTTCGGAGATATGATGTTACTAATTTCTCCCTTTTCTACCCTGTTTTACCCCCTAGACGGCCGAATTTTAAAAAAGTACCGAATACGTGTCCCTTAATTTTTAGTGCGAATCTCAAGCCAATTTAATCTTCGGTTCTATCGCTTTTGGTTTAGGAGATATAATGTTACCGATTTTTCCCTTTTTTACCCTCTAAATTGAAAAAAGTACCAAATACGTATTTGATATTTTGTACTTGGCAATCGACTTCCCTATAAATTTTATTTCTAGCTTTATTGGTTCAAGTGAAATACAAAGAAAAAAAAAATGGACCTACCCTAAATTTTTTTCCCCCGTTTTTACCCCTTTTTGCCCTCTAAATCAAAAAAGTACCAAGTACGTGTCTAATATTTTTTTCTTGTTTACCGTCTCCGTTTTGAATTTTGTTACTATGTTTATTGGTTCAAAAGATACACATGGGTTAAAAAAAAGTACCAACATTTTATTTTTACCCTTTTTACCCCGTATTTGTCCCATCTGCTAAAAAGTACCAAATACGTGTCTACTTATTTTTGTAGCTGATCCCAACGCAGTTTCAATTTTGGTCCTATGACGTTTACTTTCGGAGATACAGCGTTACAAATTTTTCCCTTTCTTACCCCTTTTTACCCCCTTAGCGGCCGAATTTCCAAAAATCCCTTCTTAGTGGATCTATACTTCGAAAAATGTACCCGCTGTCAAAATTTCAGTTCCCTAGCTTTAGCCGTTTGGGCTGGGCGATGATGAGTCTGTCAGTCAGTCAGTCACGTTAGAGTTTTATATATATAGATAGATAGATTAGAAGAACAAAAGGAATAGTTTTATTAAATGTAATTTATTTTAAAATTTTTATTTTGTTAAACAAAAAGGAACTATAATTGAGATCTTCAAATACTGTATATTGATATTTGTCATGAAAAATGTATGAAATTATTTCGGTTTTCTTTCCTCTTCCACACACTCTAGGAAGAATAATGTTACCTTTTTACGCACTGATGCCGCTGATTATTCAGAAAGAGTTTTTAACTCACTCAGTAAATAGTTTGCAAAATTAATATTTGCGTCAAAACTATTTTGAGATCGCTCTTTTATTGCAGAAACTGCTTCACGCATTGTTTCTGCAATGTGAGTTGCAACTGACTGGTTGTTGCCACGAGGTGTTGGTCGTTGAGTAGAAAAACTTGGTGAAAGTGTCAAAGAATATCCAGGAGCTGCAAAAAAATTTATGTAGAATATTATTTTAATCATTTTATTAATTTTTAAAGACTTCATTGTACTTACAATTACTATCTGTATCTTCAATTGTAAGGTTTGAGATTGTATTTTGGGTTTGCTGGTCCTCAACCCGTCCAATAAAGAGCAATGCATTATAGAATTTCCATTTAGGAGTTTCTTCAACTCCTTGGCCGGATTTGGTTTTTGCCCTGGCAGCGTAAGTACGAAACTGAATTCGAAGATTGGTCCATTTGGCTGTTAATTCAGGTACTGTAAACTTTTCGTCGAAGAGGTCACAAATGTTTTGCCAAGCAAGTGCCCGAAGCACTTTGTTATGGTAGCCTTCTTCACCTGCATCCCAAATGCATTTTTCCGTTTCTACGGTAGCTATCAACCGAAATACTTCATCATCTTCCCATTCTCTACTTACTTTTGCCTTTTTTTGTTTTTTATTTGAAGAAGCATCACCTTTATTGCATTCCATCATGATATTCACTTTTTTTTCGTTTTTTTGCTTTTGTTGGCACTCAAATTACCAGGTTATCCCACAGAATTGAAAAAGTATTTATATCCGAAAAAACCAAACGGACGGGAAATATAATTCTTTCCTTCACAATGATATTCACTTCGAAATAATTTTAAACAATTTAAAGCATTTATTTACATTATTTCAATGTAGTTAATTTATAATTTAAAAAAGCACTTATTTGAAAAACTATATACTTTGCATTCAAGAGGTTTTACATCATTTACTGTCTTAGCTGACTTTTTTATTGATTTTTTTATCTGATAACTCTTTTAAAACTAAGATTGTCAAAGGCTTTAGAAGTTCTTTGATAGTTTAGGAGTTATGCGCTTTTAAATTTTAAAAATCTATTGCTCATATCATTTTAAATATATGTCTAATATCAACAATATTAGTATCAAACGAAAGCTAATAAAAAGGTTGTTTAAGTTATATATGTTGATCCGATTTATTAACCCATTAAGTGCCAAAATCATAAAAATTGGTTTTAACATTCGACTTTTTTTATAAAAGTGTATATATGTATCTTAAAATATGATCGATATAACTGTAAACCTTTATATGATACATATGAGCCAAACCATGTATCTGTATCTTATAAAGCGTATGAGTTTTAGTAGTTTTAATATTAACTTTTTGAAATTAACTCTATTTTCTACATTTGACTGAGTTAAAATTATACTCTCTTCCGAAATTACACGAAAATAAGAAATGGTTATCAGTGAAGAGCTTATGAAAAGTTCTTTAATGATATATAAAATTACCCAACCTATTAACCCATTAAGATCCTACTCATAGGAACAGACTTTTATATTTTTATTTTTTTCTCAAAGTGTGGACTATTAGAGTGTGCTTCCTCAGGGTCATCTGGGGTAGCTTTTTGTTGTAATGTTTTTAAAGTAATACAATTTTGACGTCATAGCTCTTTTAAAGTCCAGTAAATTTATGGAAAAACTTTGTTCTCTTATAGTTAAGAAAATATAGGAATTTGAAGTATGAACTTTCAATTTTAAATAATCACCAAAAATAAATAACCTATGAAAGTCTTATAAGTACATTATAAACTGTGACATTCATGACTGTGACATTCGTGACAATTAGTACCTTACATCAACATAACTAGGAGATATGACAACTTTTCTAAAAAAAGACATAAGTAAAATTCACTTCTCATGCATTTGGCTATTAATGGGATAACATATAAAACTTTTCAATGCAATTTAAAATAGCTTTTGATAAACACACATATTGCCTTCTAAATTTTAAGAGAGCACCCAAACACTGTTGGCTCATATATTTATTATTTGCAAAGTTTATCATCAATAAATGTCAGTAAATAAGTTTAAACCAACTTCCGTCGATTAATGCGCAACAACTTTGCTAAAGATCATAACATGATCAAATGTGTAGTTTACGATTTAATTAACCTGTCAGAACTATCAAACAAATTTAGTAATTTTCGTCGGCTCATGCGCAACAACTTTTCTTGAGATCATTACATGATCAAATGCATAGTTTACTAGTATATAAAGGACATACAGACAGACAAACACTCATTTTTATATATTTATATATATAAATATATATAGATAGATTTAAAAATGTTAGAGATTTGTTTTGAATAGTTTGCAACATCGGTTGATACAGCTGTTATTTACCCCTGTTTGATGTTACAAAAACTTTGTAAGATCAAATAATTATTTGCTCAAAATTTTAAAAAATATTTGCTCTTGTATGGTCACATTATGGTCACATTGGGAAAATGTTTGTTTGTTAGCAAATAATTTTGTTTTCTTAAAATAAGCATTTTTCTTGTTTGAACCTCAAAAATATTTTATGGTCAGACTACGAGGATCAAATATTTGATTATTTTGATTAAATGTTTAATGAGTGTGACCGTACCTTTACTTACGGTTAACTATTTATCTTTATATGATTTGAAATCAACTTCTTAACATATTTATTATTATTTGAATTTTAATAATTACTGAACTTAATGTATTATTCTCTTAATATAATTATTACTTATTCTGAATTACCTCGAAGTATTATTATATTTTATTCCCGAAATGAATTAGAAAATATTTTAATACAGCAAGGGGAGCGGGATGTTTATATGTAAATCTAAATGCCCCAATCCCTAATGCATTTGCCCTGAGTGTACAAAGAGGCGCCTGGAATTGTTTCAATTCCTTGCGCTCTCTTTGTACTCAGATACTTTTTAAGCCTTATTTGTTTCGTTAACTTTAAGTGAAACATTGAAACAATAAAACAAATGAAATTATTATTCTTGAAATCATCAATAAATCAATATAATCATAAATAAACCCCAAGTTTTCCCGCTAACCCCCCGCATTTCTTTATTTTATTTTGGAAAACCATTTGGCACCCAACACCTAAGTTTTTAATTTATTAGTTATATACTTTTTAACTTTAATTTAGTTAATTTTTCTTCTTTTATTTAAAATTGTTCACTAAATAAAAATTGCTGCAAAATTTCAACTGTCTGCTTTTTTTTTTGTTTACATTTTTTATTTATATTGTTGTTGTTACTGGACTTTTACAAGCAAAACATTTTACAAATACTCAGCAAATAAACTGTCACTTGTTCTCAAAAATTCTCTCTGTTTACATTTCCCCTCTTACTGAGTTTTGGGTAAACCAACGACTTTCCGTAATATTTTGTAATAATTTGTACAAATTTTAACGTAAACGGACGAACATAATGATGGCGTTACAAGCTTATAGTGCTGCTGAACCTTTCCGTGTCATAACCGTAAGCCGAAAATTCCAACCACAACACAATGGGACTTAAGGGTTATGTTTATACATTAAAATCAACATAAATTTTGCAATGTAGAGGAACGCACAAAAAAATGTGATTAATGTATAATGAATTTGATCCCGAAAACTAATTCAGTTCAAATGTTATTGTTTGGTTTGTTTTTTATTGTTTTTGTGACTGAATTATACATGAGTAATGACCGATCAACATCGACCAAATGTCCATATCTCGAAAACTGACCGATATAACGTAATCCAATGATGTAGTGACTTAAGTAGTCAACCTTTTAAGCTTTCATCATAATTAGCTGATATCTTTTAAGATAACAAAGATATTTGGGTTTAAAGTTGATTTCTTTTTATCTTCTATTTTAAAAGTTTAGTTTAATTGAACTGCACCGATTTTATATTATTATTATTTATTATTTTTATAGCCCATAAAGAACTTTAAATTTTAAGAACATTAGAACATTTCGTCTGCGGTGCTTACTATTTTTTTTTTTAACATTAATGAATAAAGTTAAATAAAATATTATTTTGAAAAATTATTTCAAAAAAATCGCGCGATTTTTTTGAAATAATTTTTCGCCTGCCGCGCTTACTACATTTTTAAACAAATAAGATAAAAATATTTACATGGTTGTTATCTTAAAAAAAATATGCGGTAACTTTAGGTATCAGATAAAAGCTTAATATGTTAGATACTTAAATTTATATATTATTTGATTATGTCATATTGGTGGGTTTTTAAGATATGGACATTGTTTTACAAAAGCCAATAATAAATAAAATTCAATATTTTTGTTAATAGTTTCTTAAGGCAGAAGGCCAATGCACGCGGCAAGCGGCTGCGGGCGGCAATCAGCTGTCTTTTGATTTGTCAAATTTGAAGCGGCAATGGAAAAAAGTAGAACTTTGTTTTACTTTTCCGCGCGGCAGTTTTTTTCTGTGCTGCCAGATATAATTATAGCCTACTCAAATATATTGTAATATGAATATTTGTGTAAACAAACGTACATTTTATGTACTGGCAATACTACGACCGCCGGCAGCCGCATGCCTCGTGTATTGGCCTTGTACCTTTAATGCGTTAAAAAATAAACAAAATTATGTTACCTGAAAGATGTGTTTAAAATCGTCCAATTAAACTAGACTTCAAAAATGAAAGATAACAAGTAAGAGTGGTATATTCGGCTTTGCCGAATCTTGGATACCCTTCACCAATGGTGTTGCAAAAGTTCTTAATGTAATTCCTAGCAAAATTTGGTTATACTAGTATTATATGCAAAGAGTCTTTAAAATTAAGAGTCGGAAAAGGAAAAGCTTTTCGGTGGCGTCATCATCTAGAATAGTTATGCACCCAAAGGTTAGGTTGGGCAGGAGACTGATGTCTACGGAAGCTTCACTTGGGTTCTAAAGTGGTCCCTTTGTGAAAGATAATGATTACTAGACTACAAGTAGAGAATGCATATTTAAGCCAGCCAGTAGCTTCGAAATAAAATAGACACATATTTTACGAACATTTAATAAAGTTCGATAGACCAGATAAACCATGAAGCATCTTCAAAATGTAGATGCCCTTACATTTGCAATAGCACATCGATTTGATGAAGTTTAAGTATTCTGGCATGCAACCCAAAAACACAGTGCCCAGTGAGGGTTGTGCACTTTAATTCGTACGAATTATCCAACTAGTAAAAGTTCTTGATTAGTTATGTAAAACTCTGAAGTTAGCGGACTGATTTAGGTCAAAGCTTTAACAATGATAAGCCTTAAAATTATAGGGTATACACTCTTAGTTTTAGATACATACATGAAATATATAGCTTTTGAATGGATGGATATCAGCTTTGTTGGAAAAGTTATTAAAGATTTGCTTATTAATCTGAAGTTAGTTAATTAATTAAAATGGACACTTCATCAATAATATTTGGGATGTATTGTTCTTTCGATCTGTCCGATGAATGTTTGGAAAGTTTTGCTCTAGTTCCTTGTGCAATTTTAATGTGATTTAATTTATCAGCATTAAATCTATTGGGAGATTTCACTAAATGTGAATAGAGCTCGCCCATTTTCAATATCGAACTTTTCAAGAGATCAGAAATACTTTTGTCAAATGTTGTCCCTCTAGAAAGTTTATTTTAGGCGCTATGGCCCTGAATATTAATATTGTACAACGTCTTTATACTAAATGTCATCATCGTATCTTTGGCGAAGTTATACGGGATCAATTGTCAAACGTGAACGGATTTCTCCCAATTGCAATTAAAAAATTTAAATTTTCGTTGATATGTGAGATACTTACATACATATGTAGGTTTTGGACGGATATCATTTTTGTACTTCCTAGGAAGATTACCTATAATTTGATATATAATACATTCTCAAATGTTATCATAATGTTCAAAAGTCAGACACAAAATTAAGATTAATGCAGAGTGTCTGTCTGCTAAAATCAGATTTGTGGAGCTCCTGGATTTTACACAAAATTTTAGGATATTGTCCCACCCTGAATTTTATCATTGTCGATCAAAACACCATCGCTTAAACGCTAAATTATATCTACCACAAATTACCGAATGCATCAGGATTTAGGTAATCCCCTGCTAAGGACGCTATTAAATTTCATCAAAATAAACACCTGAGATATCGACAAAACAGGAGCTCCAAAAACTTGACTACAACAGAAAAAATTACAGACAGGTAGACGGACGGACAACAAAACAGACGGACGGACGGACAAACAAACAGACGGACAGACAGACAAACAGACGGACGGACAGACTGAGGTTGCGAAATCGATACTCCTGCCGATTCTGAGTTGATCGGTACAATTTGAATGGTAATCGTAATCAGATTTGTGGAGTTTATATATCAGATTTAGAAAATCCTCACACAAAGAACGATGTCAAATTTCATCACAATCGGTCCATAAACACCTGAGATATCGCTGAAACAATACTTACAAAATGTAAACAAAATTTCTTAGACACGTACTTTGGGCAATTTGCTGTTCCTCAAATGTAGTGTTATGGCGATATCTCAATTGATTATGGACCGCTTTTGATGAAATTTAATAACGTGCTTGGGGGGGGGAATTTCCTGAAATCTGATATGAAATTTATGTAGGTCCGTGCTAAAGGAGGATGGTTTTTCCTATTTCTGCATTTCATTTTTTCAACAAACATTCTCTAATGCGAACTTTGGGCAATTTGCGATACATCAAATTCAGTGTTTTGGCGATATCTCAGTGGTTTATGGACCGATTTTGATAAAATTTTACAGAGTGCATTGGCAAACTATTTCCTACAATCTGATATATAACATATTATCACATGTACACCAGGAGTATCTTTTTTCTCTTGTTATTTAAAAGTGTGTTTCAATCAAAAATTTTAAAATTTTCGTCTAATTTTTGGTATTTTTTCGATATTTTCGGTGTTAATTAACCGATTTTAACGAAATTTAATAGCGTTCATTGCGGGAGAATTTCCTAAAATCTGATACATAATTTATGTAAGTCCATCCTCCGGGGGCTTCAGAAACTTGATTTCAACAGACAGACAGACAGACGGACAGACAGACAGACAGACAGACGGACATCGCTTAATCGATTCTCCTCCCGATTCTGAGTCGATCGGTATAATTTTTATGGGGTCTACGATCACTAATAAAAAAATTACAAACGGAATCACAAACTTATAATACCCTTTCACCTATTGGTGAAGGGTATAAAAAAATAAATAAATTTGAACCTTATTATCTTTGTTATCTTAGGGGATATGAGCCAGCTATTAGTATCAGATGAAAGCCTAAAAGGTTGACTACTTAAATCTATTTATCATTGGGTTACGTTATATCGATCAGTTTTCGAGATATGGACATTTTTGCTAAAAAACTAAGGCTAAAATTTAATATTTTTCTTGATATTTCCTTAATGGGTTAATAAATGATAAAACAAATTATCTTATCTGAAAGATATTTCGGTGCACTTTCACATACATATTGTCGCAATCGGTCCTACATTAAGAGAGATACACCTACTTATATTTCGGAACTTTAAACCACTATATCTCCCAAACCAAACGTTTCTTGCCCATAAAAAGGATTTCAAACAAAAGCTTAAAGTCCCTATCAGAAAAAAAATAAAAAAAAATCGGTGCAGTTTACCTGATCTAGACTTGTTCCGCTTTTTCTTATTTGCCTTAATAAAATGATAGAAACTGCTGACTGATAGATCAGTCATCACCACCAGTCAATTGACCAGCCATGTTCTTACAGGGTTAAGTCCTATGGATCAGTTATAGATAAATTTTTGTACAATAGTTCATTAATGGGTCAATGAAAACGAAATATTATATTTCTCACCTGAAAGATATTTTGGATCAATTTACACGACATCCATATTGTTAAAATCGGTACATAAATAAGACATATATCGATTTATATTCAGGAACTTCAGAGCACTATATCTCCCAAACCAAAAGTGTATTGCCCATAAAAGAGCTTTCAAACAAGAGCTATTTAAAGAACTTAACAGGGAACATAAATCAAAAAAAATCCGTGCTGTCCAGTTGAACTTGACTTGTTCCCATTATTTATTAACAATATTTAATATGCAAACATTTAAAATTTATTTTTTTCAAGGCCTTTGATCTTAAATGTGTATACCTCTTTCTTCCGATTTCCATTTATATTATGATATTAACGAAATATATATTTAACGAATAAATCCCAGAATAAGTAAAATCTTGTCCTTTAAAATATTAAACTTTTCTCTAAAACACGGATTCGACTAGAGCATATAGTTTGTATGGTAGCACTGAATAGTGATTTAATGGCGTTGCCAATGCTAACTTATCCTAAGTCTTCACGTGAAAAACTAAAACTAATTTATAAGAACAAAACATATTTTTATGAAGAAATGTTTAATGTTTTAATAGTTTTAAACAAAATATAAGCCTAGTCTAAGAACCACAGTGTTACTATTTTTACATAAATTTTTCAAAAATTTACTATTTTGATAGCAAATTTTTAAAAAAATCCCTATAAAAATAATATTTTATATAAAATTTTTCTAAAATATACCATTTTTATAGAAAATTCTAACTTCTATAAGAAACTTTTTAAAAAGTTCTTATTTTGAAATAAAAATACATTTTTTAAAAACTTCTTATTTTAATTTTGAAATATTTAATTTAATTTGTCTTTATTAGGATAATATCGATTCTATTTACATTTGTCTTAAGAAATAAAGAGTTTAGGAACTATGCTCCTCTTCTTCTTAGTTATACAATTTAATTATAATAACAAGTAAGAGTGGTATATTCGGCTTTGCCGAATCTTGGATACCCTTCACCAATGGTGTTCCAAAAGTAAAGTACAAAATAGTATGAATATATTGATAATTATATAGTTTCTGATTATTGACTTAGTTGAGCCCCATACAAATGCTTGATATGTATATTAATTTTCTTTTGTTTGTACTAAATGTAATTCCTAGCAATATTTAGCTATGTCGGAAAACGAAAAGCTTTTCGATGGCGTCATCATCTAGAATAGTTATGAACCCAAAGGTTAGGTTGGGCAGGTAGAGAATGCTTATTTAAGCCAGCCAGTAGCTTCGATATATGTGTCTATTTTACGAACAATTATTAAAATATGCTTCAAAATGTAGATGCCCTTAGATTTGCAAAAGCACATCGATTTGATGAAGATTAAGTATTCTGGCATGCAACCCAAAAACACAGTGCCCAGTGAGGGCTGTGTACTTTAATTCGTATGAATTATCCAACAAGTAAAAGTTCTTGATTAGTTATGTAAAACTTTGAAGTTAGCGGACTGATTTAGGTCAAAGCTTTAACAATGGTTGTCAATGTAAACAAGCCTTAGAATTATAGGGTATAAACTCTTAGTTTTAGATACATATGTGAAATATATAGCCTTTAAATGGAATTAAGATGAATACTTCATCAATAAAAATGTATTGTTCTTTCGGTCTGTCCGATGGATGTGTGGAAAGTTTTGCTCTAGTTCTTTGTGCAATTATAATGTGATTTAATTTATCAGCATTAAAGTGATTCCCGGTCGGGGTTATATGGGATATTTCACTAAATGTGAACAGAGCTCGACCATTTTCAATACCGAACGTTTCACTTTTGTCAAACGTGTCCCTCTAGAAAGTTTATTTTATTCGCTATCGCCCTGAATAACGATATTGTACAATGTCTTTATACTAAATGTCATCATCGTATCTATTATAATTTGTCAGTACCTGGTAGACCGAGCCTTGCTCGGAGCTTTATGATAAGCATTTTGAGGAAAATTTTAAAGTTTTTATATATTTTATATTATAAAGTGCTAAAATAAATTTAGAGGAAAGACATTGTACAAATATTCATTTAATTTTGAATTATTTTATTTATTTTGTCCGACCAACACATAGTTTGCATAGTTTACAGTTTAACTCATTTTGAATAATTTTGGAAATTATTCATATCAACCGAAACCTCTGTCGACTCATGCGCAACAACTTTGCTAAAGATTATAGTCTGATCAAATGCACAGTTTACGATTTAATTCATTTTGAGTAGTTTTCTGTGGCGCCACGTGTCGGACTTTGCTTATTCCAATTCATAAACCTTCTTCGGCTTATCCGTAACAACTTTGCTGAAGATTATAGCATGATTAAATGTACAGCATACGATTAAATTGACTTTGAGAAAATTTCAGTAGCGCCACCTGTCGAAATTTCTTCATACCAACTAAGAAACCTTCGTTTTTTTTACATCTATTGATTGCAGTACCAAGTTTCTTTCTATATTATTTAGTTTAAAATATAAGAGTGGGTTAAAAAGGTGCCAAAAAAACTATTTTCACCCTCTTTTACCCCCTATCGGACATAGTTTCACAAAAGGTCCAAACACCTGTCCGCTTATTTTCAAAGCTGTTTAAAACGTAATTTTAATTTTGTTTCTATACCTATTACTTTAGGAGACATAGCGTTTTCGATTTTTTCCCCTTTTTACCCGTTTTTACCCTCTTAGAGGTAAAAGTTCCAAAAGTCCCTTCTTCTTCGACCTATACATAAAAAAAGATACCCACTGTCCAAATTTTATCAAAATCATTAGAGCCGTTTTCGAGATAGCCATTCTATATATATATATATATATATATATATATATATATATATATATATACAATTATTGCTCGTTTAAGAATATAAGATAAGATAAGATTTATTAGCTACTAAGAGATTGCCTCAGGCGAAGTTATACGGAAGCAATTGTCAAATGTGAAAAAATTTTAATTTTCGTTGATATGTGGGAGACATACATACATACATACATATGTAGGTTTTGAACGGATATCATGTACTCAGTCGCATTTTTGTACTTCCTAGGAAGATTACCTATAATTTGATATATAATACATTCTCAAATTTTATCATAATGTTCAAAAGTCAGACACAAAATAAAGATAAATGCAGTGTGTCTGTCTGCTAAAATCAGATTTGTGGAGCTCTTTGAAGGTATAAACATATGCATTTTACACAAAATTTTAGGATATGTAGTAGTAGTAGTAGTAGTGATTCTTTATTTATCTTTTTTAAAAAAATTATACAAACAATTTATAAACATTTTGTTATAAATAAAGATGAAGCAGCTATGACACTTTGTGCCGTCTGCTGGATTTCAGTTATATTACAATATAAATTTATATAATAATTATTCAAATTCAGTTATTATTAATCTTCTATAATTAAGAGAGGACTTTAAATAGCTTATCATATTTTTCCAGTCTCCATTAGTTTTTCCGTTTAGTATTTCAATAATTTCGTTTTCGGATAGCGTAAGTTTTTCAAAATATCTCATTCTAAAATTGCGAAAAATTGGACATCTTCCCATAAAGTGCTGTAGAGTTTCAATTTCTTGCAAATTGCATAACGTGCACAATCTATCTTGTTCGGTTACATTGAACTTGTTGCCATTTAGGTATATTAGGTCTGAACGTGCCTTGAATATCCACGTTATGTCTTTTTGATTGTAATTCTGTAGAAAATACTCATTTCCTACTGTATGATCTAGATGTTTATATATACGAGTACTACTTTGCAGAGCTCTTTCAATTTTATTCAAATTATTTTTTTCCAAAAGTTTCTGTATTAAAAAGCTGTTAAGACACTTCCACTCTTCCTTCTGGTTTGTTCAAGTCTATCCACTCTGTATTTAATCTATAAGCCAGCTCATTTATTTCCTTTGCCCAAAATATCTTCTTTCGTATTATCATTTTAGATAATTTGTGTGGTAGCCTATTTTCTGTATACTTAAATATAGTTTTCGTTATATATTGTAAATGCAATTTGAGGGTATATATGTGTCCGTCTTCTATCCTAGTTTCCATTTCCAAGGCGTAATTTGGTGTGCTTTCAGGAAGCTTTAAGACTTTTTTCAAGAAAAATCTCTGCAGTTTATCTATTTCTTCAAAATAGGCATAGCCCCAAACTTGCGCTGCATACGCTTGGATTGATCTGCATATTGCCAGAAATAGTTGCCATTTCATTTGAAGTGATATGTCATTCTTTTTTAAATAGTCTTGCCATGTTACATTGATTGCACTTTTTGCCTGTTCATTTCTCTTTTGTACATGCTTTGAAAAAGACAGTTTTGGAGTTAATAAAACACCAAGGTACGAGTATTCTGGAACAATTTGGATTTCTTCTCCTTTATATGTCCACTTTTCTAATTGGCTTAGCCTTCCACCATTTCGAAAAATCAAAATTTTTGATTTTACTGGATTTACTTCCAAACACCAGGTGGTACAATAAAGTTCTAGTTGTCGTATCATTTTTTCCATCGTTTTTATATCATCTGCTAACACCACTATGTCGTCAGCATAAAGCAAAACTCGTACGTTAATACCTTCTACATTTAAACCAAATCCTAAAGATTCATGCAAATCGTTTAAGTACAATGCGAATAATAATGGTGATAATAAACAACCCTGCTTGACGCCAGATTCGGTATCAAAATAATCAGATAGTTCGTCGCCGGTCCATATTGCTGACTGTGATTGTGAATACATTTTTTCTATTATTTTTACGAATTTATAGGAAACTCCCATAGAATATAATTTGTATACTAAAGATTTTCTAGGGATATTATCGAAAGCTGCCTTGAAGTCAACAAAATATGCATATACCTTTTTTCTTTCTGCAAGTTTAATCTTTATTATTGAAGTCAAGTTATAAATATTATCGGCTGTTGAGTAGTTTTTTCTAAAACCAGCTTGGTACTCAACCATGATTCCCTTCTCTTCAACCCACTCGCGTAACCTTTCATTCAAAATTCCAATAAATATTTTTGCCACCGAGTTCATAAATGATATTCCCCTATAGTTTCCTGGCTCATTTACACTTCCTTTTTTGTGTATAGGGAAAATAATTGTCTTCTTAAACGCATACTCTATCACTCCGTCATTATAAATTTTGTTATACATCTTTGCAAGCTCTTCAAGGTATTCGTCTGTTGCATTGATAAAAAATTCGTACGGTATTCTGTCTTCCCCTGGAGATTTATTAGGCTTAACATTCTTTAACATTTGTTTTATTTCAGTGGTAGTGATTCTTTTATCCAAGCTCTCGTCGATCACGCGTATTGGAGCATATTGCATATTTTGTAGGGTTTTTATCGGATTAAGTAGTTTATTGAAATATTCTTTAAATGAATCTGAAGATATTTTACAGCCAACCTGGAAGTCCTGGTTTTTTATCTCTCGAACTAATCTCCACCATTCTTTAAGATTTTTAACACTATTAATTTTTCTCGAGACGTTTGTGTAATAAATATCCTTGGAGGTTCTGCATACATTGGTGTATGCTCTCTTTGCTATTAAATATTCTTCCTTGTTGCTCTCGGTATTTGCTTTTCTGTATTTTTTTAATGATTCAAAAACTTTTTTACGAGCTTTATTACATTTACTGTCAAACCATTTATTTTTTGGAGTAAAATTTTTATTACAATGTCCAGGATCTGTTGAGCTAACTATTATATCGGTTAAATCTGCAATAGTTTTAATATTTCCCTGTTGTAGGTTTTTTTCAAGATTTAAATTTAGCTTCTCTTGGTATCTTTCCATATTAGAGTCCTTCCACCTTAACTTTGGCAAGAGATTTAGTTTCTTTATACTATTATTAATATCTATTTTTATAGTTACCACAATTGGCATATGATCTGACCATATCTTTTCTTCTACTTCAAAGCGTTCGACGTATTGTAAAAGACCATATGCAACTGCACATAAATCATTCACTGATTCACCAACATTACTTACAAATGTGAAGTTTCCGTCTTCATCACCAATAGTTTGTCCATTTAGGATAATTAGGTTATAGTCATTGCAGAATTCAATAAAGTCTTTGCCTTTTGTATTAACTGTTTTGTCCATTGAACATCTTTTAATTGTAGCGGCTGGGAACCTATCTCTATATAGTGTGGCCATTTCTTGTTGCATTTCGCCAAGCCGTACATTAAAATCACCAATAAACAATGGGTTTATTATTTCATTTTCTTCGACTAATAGTTTAATATTTTGAAATTCTGAAAGCCAATCTGCACTTCTAATATATGATGGAATAATTGTAGTTTCTAGGTTATTTGTATTTATTTTGATTGTGTTAACTGTGTTAATTTTAGAGAAATTATATCGCACACCGCTTTCTATTAAAGATTTATTGATTGCGAACATACTTCCACCTATTGCTCTTCCAAAACGACTTATTTTAATTGCAGGCTCCCAAAAGATAACAAAGCCCGGGAAATATTTTTCTGCTTGCTTTGCTTTTTCTTCGGTAATATGGGTTTCTATTAATGTAAAGATATCAAAGGACAAAATATAATTGAAAAAATATGGAAAAAGGTATTTATTTTCTAAACCGTTGATATTATAGGATAACAATCTTAGTATTTTATTTTCTGTTGTTTTATAAGTTTTTTCATTTTGCAATAAATTTGTTTTTTCATTTTTATGTTTTAGTTTTTTGCAGCCATACTATTAAAAATATTATTAAAATTTGTTGTTGTTAGGGCTTCTCCATATAGACCTTTTAAGACCCCTTCTGCGTTTTGTCCGCCACAAATCAATTCATCATTTTCATTCCATACGAACCACTTATCTTTGATCTTTAATTTTGCATCTCTAACAATGTCCTTATGCATGGAACTTTCAGAAAGTATCTGTTTTCTTACGACCAGCATAGCCTTTTTGCTTCGCAATCTTCTTGGGTTCAAATCCCTATCAATGGAAATCTTAGTACCTGCAAGATTTTTGGTTACTTTAAAAATTTCTGAAATATTAGCCTCATTTTCGAACTCAGCAATAACAGTCTGTGTATTGTTTCTTTCAAAAATTTTGTAAGCCGAAATGATATTGGCTTTTATTTTTAGTTTTTCTGCACACACTTCATAGACTGCATCCATCGCCAATTTTCCAGAACTAATACCCCTGAAGACAAGTTTTGTACTTTTTATTTGGTGCTCCAACCATTTAATGTTATTTGCATCCTCGATCCTCAATTTCGTCTTTCAGTATTTTGTTTTCGTTACGTAGAGCTCCTATTTCTGTAGCCACCACTGTAATTTCAGCTTTAACTGCATCTAAATCGGTTTTTGTTGGAAGATTTTGTAATTTTTCTTCTAAAAGAGCATTCATTGTACTTTTCATCATAGCCATTAAATCGTTTATTTCCATGTTTCCTACCGGTTTTTTTGCCATTTTTTCTTCGGGTGAAATCTCAAATATTTTGCGTTTTGCAGATTCCTTTTGCATACTTTTTGGCAACACAAATTTAGTGAGGATCAGAACCTTTATTTGAACTTGTTTGATCAAAGATTTCTATATTTCTAAGAAAGTGATGTATACTTTAAGGCATAAAATTATACGATATATTACAACTATGTATAAGTTTTTAGTTCTAAATATATCACAGCCTTGTTACAAAACGTATTTGAAGAAAGTAGCTAACAACAGCTGATTTATCATTTTATTTGCCTCTACTCAGTAAAAGGATCAATACTTTAAGTACAAGTTATAACACTCACAGGCAACCTAGGCTTCTCCCTCCAATAGATGCGTTGCAGCTTCCGTTTAGGTATTTATTGAAACAGACAGGTTTACCAGACAAACTATATAAGCCACGAAATTGAACAGATTTACTCAGCCTCTTGTAACCACGTCTTCTCTCCAACCAATGTTGCCAATTTGGATATCGTCTTACCCCAAATTTCATCATTGTAGATCAAAACACCTGAAATATCGCTTAAACACTAAATTACATCTACCACAAATTACCGAATGCATCAGAGTTTAGGTAATCCGCTGCGAAGTGCGCTATTAAATTTCATCAAAATAAACATCTGAGATATCGACAAAAACAGGAGCTCCAAAAACTTGACTACAACAGAAAAAAGGACAGACAGGTAGACGGACGGACGGACGTACGGACAGACAGACAATCAGACGGACGGACAGACAAACAGACAGACGGACGGACGTCGCGAAATCTATTCTCCTGCCGATTCTGAGTCGATCGGTACAATTTGAATGGTATTCATAATCAGATTTGAGTTTATACATCAGATTTTAGGAAATCCTCCCACAAAGAACGCTGTCAAATTTCATCACAATCGGTCCATAAACACCTGAGATATCGCTGAAACAATACTTACAAAATGTCAACAAAATTTCTTAGACAGGTACTTTGGGGAATTTGCTGCACATCACAAGTAGTATTTTGGCGATATCTCAGTTGTTTATTTACCACTTTTGATAAAATAACGTGCTTGGCGGGAGAATTTCCTAAAATCTGATATAAAATTTATGTATGTCCGTGCTAAAGGAGGATGGTTTTTCCTATTTCTGCATTTCATTTTTTCAACAAACATTCTCTAATGCGTACTTTGGGCAATTTGCAATACATCAAATTTAGTGTTTTGGCGATATCTCAGTGGTTTATGGACCGATTTTGATAAAATTTTACAGAGTGCTTTTTTGTTATTTAAAAGTGTGTTTTAATCAAAAATTTTAAAATTTTCGTGTAATTTTTTCGATATTTTCGGTGTTTATAAACCGATTTTAATGAAATTTAATAGCGTTCATTGCGGGAGAATTTCCTAAAATCTGATGTATAATTTATGTAGGTCCATCCTTCAGGGGCTTCAGAAACTTGATTTTAACAGACAGACATACAGGCACACGGACATCCCTTAATCGATTTTCCTCCCGATTCTGAGTCGATCGGTATAATTTTTATTAATTGTTTTATTAGTTAGTCTACGATCACTAATAAAAAAATTACATACGGAATCACAAACTTATAATACCCTTTCACCTATTGGTGAAGAGTATAATAATTACATATATACATATGTACAAAGTATTTTCTTATTATAATAAAGGAATTAACAATTTTACAAAATCCTTTATAAAGCATAAAAAACGATTAAAAAATTCCACACTACTAATAAAATTACGATGAACCAAGTTCATTAATATGGGTGTGTTGCAAGGAAATGCATCTAGTGTTAAAATTTGACGTTAATGTAGTAAGTCTATCATATACGAGATCAAATCCTGATTGAGCGTGAAGACGATTGGTTGAATAATGCCATGGTAAATTATATATCAGTTTGAGGAGTTTATTTTGGGTTATCTGTAGTTTTTTAAGGTGACATTTTGCGGACGACATCCAAACTGGTGCACAGTAGAACATTATGGGTAAAAATATACTGTTATGTTTTTCCTTTAAAAACGTGGAAGGAATTCTTTTTGCAAACAACCGTAATCAAATTAATTAAAACACTTTATTTAGTTTTCTAAAGTTATATTTTTATTAACTTAAGAGTTAATCACTTTCACAAATACTGTAAACAAACTTCACAAAACTGCTTTACAAATACTCTTAGTCACACTGTTATCTTTATAAGCGTCTTAATTAAAACTGTTCCCACAATACTCGCCCATCGGCCTTATATAGTAGAGAAGAGAGTTTCTAGCAATTTCTGCAGACGTAAACAAAGAGCAGCTGTAGTTGATAATACTAACAATGTGGCTTACGAAAGTTCATGTGTGTTCCACTACATTCTCACATGATCAAGAACACACTCACATATACGTTGTACAAACAGATTATCTGAAGTTAACAGTAACAGAGAGAGAGAGAGATAATGTAGATAAAAGAGAAACATGTTGCTATGCTCTTTATTGTACATAAGAGAAACATGTTGCTCTGCAGAATAATAACAGAATAACAACAACACCAACAGAAACATCTAGAAAGCGAGGGGAAGAATTATAAGCAGTGAACTTTGCACAATGGGACGGATAAGTTTAAAATTCGTCACACTGCCCCCCTCTTAAGCCTGATCGTCCCGAATAGGCAAGGTCTCCGTTCTTCCGTAGGCAGCCAATCTTTCGAGGTGTACGACCTTCATTTTAGACCTTGGACTCTTATCTTTTTGTATTCGATACACCACATCATTTATCCTTTTAACAACCTTGTACGGGCCATCCCAATGAGTTTGTAGTTTGGGGGATAATCCTTTTCTTCGCTGTGGGTTGTATAAGAGTACCAACTGTCCTTCACTAAATCCTTGGGAATTGGCCGCTCGATCGTATCTGGCCTTCATCTTGTCGCTGAACATTCTAATTTTGCTGTGGACGAAGTCATGAAGTTCATTAAGGTTTTCCTGCTCTTGGGAGGTGAGGTGACCACGATCCTCAGTATTTGTTATCGGCTTAGTACCAAATTGCAAGTCTGCGGGTAATCGCAACTCGGTTCCAAAAACGACTTTGGCAGGGGTCTTCGACCTGGAGTCGTGAGCTGCTGTTCGATATGCCAGCAGAAATTTTTGTATGTGTTGATCCCAGTCTTTCTGATGAGTGCTGACCACCTTCCTTAGGTACTCTTCCAGCGTACGGTTAAACCTTTCAACCATACCGTCAGACTGTGGATGTAGAGGGGTAGTTCGCGTTTTTCTTATACCATACAACTCACACATTTCCCTGAATACCGCGGATTCAAAATTTCTGCCTTGATCTGAGTGTAGCTCTAGTGGAACTCCATAGCGGCATATCCAGTTGTTCACAAAGACATCTATCACTGTTTTAGCTTCTTGGTTAGGTACTGCATACACCTCCGGCCATTTCGTAAAATAGTCCATCACCACCAACACATAACGGTTACCGGCCTCGCTTACAGGAAAAGGTCCTGCCACATCCATAGCTATTCGCTCAAAGGGGGCACCAGAATTGTACTGCTGTAGCTGGCCACGACTTCTTCGGACTGGACCCTTGGCTGCGATACAATTTGGACAATTAGCAATCCAGTCAGTCACACTCTGAGGACAACCAACCCAATAGAACCGCTGCTTCAGTTTCTCTAGATTCTTTGTTACACCAAGGTGACCTCCGCTGGGACCATCATCAAACTCTTTAGTACTTCCTTTATTTTAGAGGATGGTACCACGACCAAATTTTGCACTATCTTTCCATCGGCGCTCTCCCAAGTGCGATACAAGCAACCGTCTATTATCTTTAGACTATCCCAGAGAGCCCAATATGACTTCATCAGCGGACTTTCCTGCGATATCTCGTTACGGGTTGGCCTCTTGTCTTCTTCTTTAGCTTGCATTATTTTTCCCAGTACTGGATCGTTCCTCTGCACTACAGACCAATCTCCACTGGATTCTACGCGCATTAGCCGAACATCAGTAACACACTCCTTTGCTTCGGTCTTAGTACAGTGCTTACACTCTATACTGCAAGGACGTCTGGAAAGGACATCTGCATTCCCGTGATTTCGGCCTTTCCTGTGGTCGATCGTAAAATCGTAGCTCTGTAGTCGTTCGATCCATCATGCAAGCTGGCCTTCTGGTTGTTTGAACTGCAATAACCATCTGAGTGCGAAATGATCGGTCCTTAGTTGAAACTTCTGACTATACAGGTACTTATGGTAGTGCTTCACACATTCTACTACTGCCAGGAGTTCTCGTCTTGTAACGCAGTAGTTCCTTTCGGACTTTGAAAGAGTTCGACTGTAGTAACCAATCACTCGTTCTGTTCCGTTCACCTCCTGTTGGTTGCGGCCAGTCTTTGATAGCTCGTATTTTGTCCTCATCAGTCGCTATGCCATTTTCAGTCACCAAGTGCCCCAAGTATTTCACTTCTTTCCAGAACAACGCACATTTATTGGCACTTAAGGTGAGACCAGCCTCCGCCATGCGTTTAAGGACATCCTCCAGATTCTTCAAATGTTCATCGAAGGTCTTTCCCATGACCATGATGTCGTCAAGGTACACCAAACAAGTTTTCAACTGAAGTCCTTTCAATACTCGTTCCATTAGCCGTTTGAAAGTAGCTGGGGCGTTACAGAGTCCAAATGGCATAACGTTGAACTGCCATAGCCCATCAATTGCACTAAACGCTGTTTTCTCTTTGTCTTTCTCTGAGATCTCCACCTGCCAGATCTAGCATAGATCTAGCTCCACCTAATGTGTCCAGGGTGTCATCGATTCTTGGTAAGGGGTAGCTGTCCTCTTTCGTAACATCGTTTAGCTTTCGATAGTCAACATAAAATCTGGTGCTGCCATCTTTCTTCTTAACCAGTACCACCGGAGAGCTCCATGGACTTGCGGATGGTTCAATTACTCCACTACGCTCCATTTCGTTGACCAACTCCTTAACTTCGTCTTGCTTGGCCAGGGGAATACTCCTAGGAGCCTGTTTAATTGGCCTGTATAAATTTCATGTTTCACTATTGTCGTTCTTCCCTGGCTTTGAGTTTTGGACGCAAATACGGCTGCATGCTTCTTTAAAAATTGTTTGGCTTTATTTTTGTAGGACGGTGTCAAGTCTTCTACCCGGCAACACCGGCTTGATCGCACGTACTTTTCTGTCGCTCTTGAGTTTTTAATTAAATTCTTTGTTATAAACTGTTCTTAATAAACTGTGACAAATACCAATTCATTAAGTGAAATTTTTGCAACAAAAAGTTACAATTATTTTATCGTAATCATTCGTGTTTAGTTATTTTAAAATGAACTAAATTTTTTATACATATACACACACACATATATGCAAACATATTAACAAATAAACATTTTCCTTAAAACTTTATATACATACATACAACTGTGATAACAGCTGATCATAACAAAAATAGTTACTATAAATTGCAACTCTAAATCTTGAAGCGACATCTACCGACTACTGAGTGACCGTTAATTTCAAATTTTACACTGAAAGAAAAGTTTTTGTACTTTATATAAAATTAGTTTTTTATTACTATTATTTTTTTTTTCTTCTTTCAAATATAATTCCGTTTAAATTACTGACAACTAATATAAAATGAACTGTTTAAACAAAAAATGTAAAATCAACAATGATGATGAAAGAATGATGACATGTTGGCTATGTCTAGGATTAATTCATTACAAATGTAGCGGTATTCCTGTTTTGGCTGCTGAAGCTGTTTCCAATCATGATGGATTGCAATGGCGTTGTCCAAACTGCAGAAAAATCGGAACCGATTTTTATAGATTTTTTCAAAACAGAAAATCTGTGTTTCTAAATATTCAAAAAGAATTTGTCGAACTTTCCAAACGCCTTGAAGACTACAGCAAACTGTTTGATGCTTTTCCGTCCTTAGATGTTCAGAATTCGCCGGCTCAATCATCCCCGAAAAGACGTAAATCGGCGAGAAATACCAATAAAGGGAATAATAATTCTCAAAGTCCGTTATCGACTTGTCCAAATTACAAAGGCTCTTCCAATCAGACTTCTTCAAGCAATGAAAATATATTTCCTTCTACCTCTTCTAACAGTAATTCTAAAATCATCGAAATTATGCCGCCAAATACTCAGAATAATTCAGAGCTTAATCATGCTCAAAACTATGCTGAAATTGTTAAAACTAATCATCCTACTGAAACCATTGCAAACAACGTCTCCATACCGCATCTTCGGGTTATTCCGCCAAATAAAAAATCAATTTTTATATCACGACTTGCCTTTGAGACTACAACTGCTGATATCGAGGGCTATATTAAAGCAAAATTAAATCCTGATCTTCACTCTAACTTTATTGTTAAAAAATTTAATTATTCTCAACCAAGAACTATTACCTCTTTCAAATTAACTGTGCCCAACAATATTTTTGAAAATCTAATGGATTATCGTTTCTGGCCTGAAAGCACACTAGTCCGTGAATACGTCTATAAAGAAAACGTTAGATCTGTCAACCCTATCCGTATACCATCTGATTTCTCAAGTGTTCAAAAAAACTGAATAATGTAATGGATCAAATAATTTTTGTCTATCAGAATGTTCGAGGTTTAAATACGAAATTATCTAAATTATATACCGATAGCTTCAACTTTTCTCAACATGTTATAATCTTTACGGAATCCTGGCTTAAACACAATATTTTAAATTCTGAAACTTTATGCGATAGTTATCATATCTACAGATTAGATAGAAACACGAGGACTATTGGCGGTGGTGTTCTTATTGCCGTTTCTAATATGTTTCCATCCGAACAGATATCGATAGAATCTGGAAGCAACTCTGAAATTATTGGAGTTATTATCACATTGAATAAAATAAAATTGTTTTTAATATGTCTGTATATTCAACCAAACTCGAATTCAGTCATTTTCAATGAATACATGGAAATTATAAGATCAATTTTTTCAAAATCTAAAACTGAAGACTATATAATTGTTTTTGGCGACTTCAATCTTCCAACTGTTTCATGGACATATTTACCCGACTGCTCTTACTATATTCCAGTTAATTCGTGTAATTGGATAAATGATTTCTTGAACGATTTATCAGATCTTGGCCTCTTCCAAATAAATGGCATTGTAAATGAATATGGTAAGCTGTTAGATTTAATTTACGTAAGTGATCCACGCGATTTTTCTCTAAAAAGAATTTTTCCCGTTACAAAACCTGAAGATCGTCACCATCCCACTATTGAACTACTTCTTGATTCTCAACATATCTGCAAATACAATTCACCTAAACGTCATACAAACACTAAAGTTTTTTGTTTTAAACGAGCAAATTATTCCGATTTAAATAGCTTTTTGTATTCAACAAACTGGCTTGAATTACTTTCTATTAAACATGGCTCTCCTTCATCTATAAATAATATGGTTAAAACTTTTTACAACAAACTTCAGAATTATTTCACCGATTGTATCCCAAAGGTCTCGATAAAACAACACTCTGGCCCACCATGGAGTTCTAAATTATTGTCGAAACTAAAAAACTTGAAAAGTAAACAATATAAAAGATTTAAAATATCTCGCTCTTACAATGACTATCGCAATTATTGCATCACACGTTCTAAACACAATTTGCTTAATAGAAATCTCTATAGAAAATATATAAATAGGATGAAAACCAACTTTAAAAGTGATCCAAAATCTTTCTATACTTTTATAAATTCTAAAAGAAAATCCAATGGTTACCCAACTGTGATGAAGTTTTGTAATAACGAATCGGATAATGATTTAGAGATTAGTAACCTATTTGCTGAGTTCTTTGGATCAACTTATGCTGGTGATTCTTATGATCGTTCAACAGATTATCCTTTTCCAATTGCTGAAAGCCAACCCATATCTTTTCCAACGATAAACAGTGATGATATTATAAGAAATATTAAAAACTTAAAATTGTCAAATTATGGTGGCCCTGACGGTGTTCCTAACTCCATTTTAATTAATTGTGCACATGCTCTTGCAATTCCATTAACAATAATGTTTAATATTTCTATTAAATTTGGTTATTTTCCTGATGTCTGGAAGGAATCCTATATCACTCCACTCCATAAATCCGGAAGTAAAGCAGATGTTACAAACTACAGAGGAATTACCAAATTAAGTGCCATTCCTAAGTTATTTGAGAAATGTTTAACATCATCCCTTATGCACCAGATCCCAGCGATACTCTCACCTTCTCAGCATGGCTTTCGTAAAGGCTGCTCGTCGAATACCAATTTACTTCAACTCTGCACCTTGGTAAATAGTGGTTTTGTTAAAGGTCAATTCACTGACGTCATTTACACTGACTTTAGTAAAGCATTTGACAAGGTTAATCACGCCCTGCTGATTCATAAGCTTCATTTGATGGGATTTACTGATTGGATTAAATCGTACCTTGTGGGTAGAAATCAACGAGTTTGTTTCAAAAATGTCCTATCCAAAAATATACAAGTAAAATCAGGAGTACCACAGGGTAGTCACCTTGGACCCATCTTATTCTTACTTTTTATTAATGATCTCCCGAATCGAATACGTTCAGCTAACATCTTAATGTATGCAGATGACGTAAAATTATTCCACAGCTTTAGAAATATTTCTGAATCAACCATGCTACAAAACGATCTCAACATCTTTTATACCTGGCGTAACATTAATCGAATGGAGTTAAATTTGAAGAAATGTCGCCACATGCAGTTCAGTAGGTCTTCGATTATTTCCACTACATATACATTGGGGAATCATGGTCTGGATATGGTTTTTGAAATGATCGATCTTGGTGTTTTGTGTGATCCCAAACTGAATTTTAATTTACATATCACATCAATGGTAAATAAAGCCCGTGGAGTATTATTAAACGCTGGTCAAAAGAATTTGCTGACCCCAATATAACTAAGCAGCTGTATATTTCCTTGGTACGTCCAATTTTAGAATATGGTTCGGTGATATGGGATCCTATGTATGATGTCTATTGTGATATGATTGAATCTGTACAAAAACAATTTCTCATCTTTTGTCTTCGACATATATATAATGATCCTCTAAATCTGCCAGCATATAACACTAGACTTGCATTTATAAAACTTCCCACGCTGAAAAGCCGAAGGACAATGTTAAACATTACATTTTTGGTGAAGCTGATAAATGGGAATATTTCCTCTGATTTCCTAACTGGACACATATTGTTCAATATACCTCTGCGACCAACTCGCAACTTTAAACCGATTTTTACACAATTTTGTCGTCAAAATTATGCTGCCAATGATCCAATCAGAAGAATATGCACACAATATAACAACTTTTCAAGCAAAATAGATTATAATATTTGCATCAATGCTTTAAAACGTGAAATTATACGTTATTAAATGTTTAATTTACATTAATTTATTGCATGTACTTATTTGTATTTCATAGTCAGTAAGGATTTTTTATTTCCATTGACTAAATAAATAAATAAAAAAAAATTTCTCTACGTATTCCGCCAGTTGCTTTTGTTCTTTGCTGGACATCTTAACAGGCTCTGATTTCGTCTCGCAGTTAATAATCGCTTCAGTAGCTGCGCATTGACCAATTTCCGAGTCAGGTTTAATAACTTTGTCATGGTAGGATAAGTTTAGAACTCTTACAGGGACTCTTCCATTATTGCAGGGCTTTACTAGAGCTTTTGCCGTTATGATGTCATTGTCGAGTTTTGATTCTACCACCCACAAACTGTTGTCCTCACAATCTCCTTCCATTCGTGCCCATATCAACGATTCTGACTGTGGTGGTAGCTTATGATGCTCGACAGCTATCAGTTTTCTAACATTGGGCTTGCTCTCGTAACCAACATCGAGGGGTATATCTATATTTCTCTAAATCATTATTTTAGGCCCCAGATGAAACTAATGCTGTTCATAATCATAAAATCTGCACCGATTATTACTTCATCCACAATGTCGGCAACAATGAATACGTGGTTGACGTGCAGGTTGGCAATGGTTACTTTAGCACTTACTTTACCATAGACTGTCGCATGCTCTCCAGTTGCCGTGCGCAGGTTTATACCGCTCAAGGATTCAAGGTTTCCACGCACCAAATCGGGCCTAATAATTGACTGAAACGCCCCTGTGTCTATGGTAAAAACATGCCTTTGGCCGTTGATGTATACCCGAGCTGTAAGGTTGCTGCTTTTCTGTTGCATGACTGATATGGAGATTGTGGACCCACCAATTGTGGGAGCTAACTCATGCCCCGCGGAGCTAGCTCGATTTAGTTTAACGATCGTTCTTGACATGATTGTGGCTCAACCTGTTGGCTGCCTTCGGATGAAGAGACAGATCTCGATTGCTTTCTAGGCGCCCTGCATTTTCTCTGGAAATTGCCTTCTTTACCGCAGTTGAAACACTTGGATTTCGGCTTGCTCTGTTTCTCATCCAACACTCGGCTCAATTTCTCATCTATTACTTGACTCATTTTCTCTATCAGTTGCTCCATACTGATTTGGTTGTTAGCAACTACGTCGACACTTCGCAACCTGCATATTTGTGGCTTGGCTATGATTTTTGCTGTTTCTTGGGCCAATGCGAATGATACAGTTTCGCCAAATGTTGATTTTCGAGTGGCACAGACCGCAAATTTAATATCAGGATCTCGTATACCGTTCACAAATGCTTCAATCTTCAATTGGTCCAAGAAAGTCTGGTTTTCTCCAGGATAAATTTGCTCCAAAAAACGTTCAATATCCAAGGCAAAGTCCTGTAAACTTTCGTTTGGTTTCTGGACTCTGCCGCGAAGTTCCAGACGGTAAATTTCTTTTTTGTGTTCGCCACCGTACCTACGCTGAAGAGCAGACATGATGTCATCAAAGTTCTTTCTACAGCTTAACGGAACACTTTCTAGGACTTCCGCAGCATTGCCTTTTAGAGCCAATATTAATTCCAGAGCTTTCTGGTCGTTGTCCCATAGGTTCCTCTCGGCGACTGTTTCAAACTGAAACTTGAAAACATTAAACGGTAGACTGCCATCAAAACTTGGTGTTTTTGTTTTCCCAGATGTTTCCTGGACAATTCGCGCTGGACCTCCCTGCTGTTTTATGTCGTTAAATTTCGCTTCTAGATCGCCAATTTTATTTTCAACTTCATTCTCTATATCGGCCAGTTTCTTGTCAAATTTGTTCAGATTGACTTTATCTTCTAGATCGCCAATCTCATTTTCTATATCGGCCAGTTTTTTGTCAAATTTTTTCCCAACGCCATCGATCCGATTGTTGATTGAAGTTGTTTCTTGAAGTTGTTTGTTTGTGGATCCAGAAATTTCTACCATTTTTTCTTCTATCTGTTTGTTTTCTTGTCTGACCTCAGCTAGAAGTTTATGGTTGTTGATTTTGGCAGCTTCTTGAAGTTCCGTTTTCATACCTGCAATCATGGTTCTCGTTTGCTTATTGTTAACTTCCATCTTTTTCATTTTTTCTATTATCGCGGCGAACATGGAGCTTATGTCTAGTCTGCTAGTCATCGAACGGGTACTAACCTCGATTTCTTCTTTAGTCTCGAATTCGTAAGTCGCAATGTCAATACCTTGATTTTGGTGTTCTTCCCTGAGCCTTCTTTGAAGTTCAGCTTTGGTGCCGGCTGTTGGCACAATCATCTTTCCCAACTCCTTCTTAAGTTGGTCCAATTTTAGATCGTCAAGTTTTACCATGGTTGTTAGTTTTGCAATCCCACTTCTGACACCAGTTGTTACGTTTTTCCTTTAAAAACGTGGAAGGAATTCTTTTTGCAAACAACCGTAATCAAATTAATTAAAACACTTTATTTAGTTTTCCAAAGTTATATTTTTATTAACTTAAGAGTTAATCACTTTCACAAATACTGTAAACAAACTTCACAAAACTGCTTTACAAATACTCATAGTCACACTGTTATCTTTATACGCGTCAATACTCGCCCATCGGCCTTATATAGTAGAGAAGAGAGTTTCTAGCAATTTCTGCAGACGTAAACAAAGAGCAGCTGTAGTTGATAACACTAACAATGTGGCTTACGAAAGTTCATGTGTGTTCCACTACATTCTCACATGATCAAGAACACATACGTTGTACAAACAGATTATCTGAAGTTAACAGTAACAGAAAGAGAGAGAATGTAGATAAAAGAGAAACATGCTGCTATGCTCTTTACTGTACTTAAGAGAAACATGTTGCCCTGCAGAATAATAACAGAATAACAACAACACCAACAGAAACATCTAGAAAGCGAGGGGAAGAATTATAAGCAGTGAACTTTACACAATGGGACGGATAAGTTTAAAATTCGTCACAATACATTTAACGATAATTTTTTTATTTGAAATGTTCAGTTTTGACTTCCTAATCATAAGTGGGTACAATATTCTGGTTAGGTATATGGTGGTTGAAATTTAGTTTTGTATTTAGGATTACTCCTAAATACTTAACACAGTTTTTCCAGGGAATATCAACATTCATGATATTTAACGATGTCTGAGGAGTGAAACAGTCTAAGTTTTCTTGTAAAATATATGGCTTGAGTTTTTTCAGGATTTAACGCAATTTTCCATTTATCGAAATAAGATATGAGACCCAGGAGAGCTTTTTGCAGATTATTTGTAACATCAGCTGAGTAAGTTTCAGAACACAGAAGCGCAGTGCCATCGGCAAATATTGACATAAGGCAGTTAGTAAATTCTGGAACTTCTGCAGTGAAAATGTTGTAGAGGATTGGTGAAAGGCATGATTCTTGGGGACAACCATAAGGAATACAAACTTGTTGGGAGAATTTTTTTTTTTCATAAAATAGTATTTATTTACAAGTTTAAAATATATAAGGTACAATGTTATGAGATTTTACTACAACAATAAGAGTCTTATAATTATATATATATATATATATATATATATATATATATATATATATATATATATATATATATATATATATAATTCCCCGACAACATTCCAATTGGAACAAGGGGTACTTCTCTCAGACAATGAGCTGCATCCGATTCTATTTTTAGACTCATTGAAAGGGACCTACATTTTAACGCCGGCTCCGAACGGCAAGTGCATTAGTTAGAAAAGTTTTTCATAGCCTAATACTCAATAACCTGCTATACCACGGCGGTTATAATTAAATTACAAAACTAACAAATAAAAGAAACAGTCTTAAGGAAAATTGCTCATAAAAACCTTTATTATCACTATAGAAGTTATAATGAAATTTGTTAGGTAATGACCAAGTTAATTCATTCTTAATGAATGAATCTTAGTCATTACCTAGTGAATTTCTTATTGTTTCAAAATTAGACAATCTGCATTTATTATTAAATGACAGCGTCAGTTCTCTAGCAAACGAGTTTAACATCTTATGACCAAAGTTACTGTGAAGTAAGTTTGTCGGAAACCTACGGCGAAGACCATGAATTATTTTCAAACACTTATTTTGAATAATTTGAAGCTTTTTGGTATGGGTTTTGTCAGTTTTATGAAACCAGACTTGACAGCCGTAGGTCATAATTGGTCGAATACACATCTTATATAACAAAATTTTGTTTTTCATATTGAGCTTAGATCTCCTATTAAGTATAGGAAATAATGCGCGACCTCACTTTATGGCTTTCTCACCTATATGGTTAACATGGTGTTTAAAAGTTAATTTCTTATCTAGGACAACGCCCAAGTACTTTACTTCAGATTTTATTGGAATAACAATTCCGCGGCAGTACATAGTTTACGAGGGTGACTTATTATATGGAAAAATAATGGCTTGGGTTTTATCATCATTGACTTTAATTTTCCATTTATTAAAATATTTCTGACTTGAATTTAAGCTCTCTTGCATTCTTTTAACTAATGAGTTTGATACTTTACTGCTACAAATAAAAGCACTGTCGTCTGCATAAAATGCAGCTTCCTGATTCCTACGTGCCGTAATATCTGACGTACATATATAGCGAATACAGTGTAGGTGATAAAACAGATCCTTGCGGTGGATCCGCAGGTATACACATTTCACTGGACATGCTGCTATCAAGGTTAACTATAAATGAACGCTTGTCTAAAAAGCTTTGGATAATTTTTTGCAAATATAATGGAAAACTAAAGTTGTTAAGTTTAAGCAATAAGCCATTATGCCATATTGTGTCGAAAGCTTTTTCTATGTCCAGAAAAATAATACCTGTACTTCTCCGATTTCTTTTATTATTTTCAATAATATTAACAACACGCTTCAGATGATGCTCTGTAGAGTGCTCTCTGCGGAATCCAAACTGTCGTTTATTAACGATATCACGCTGTTCTGAGAATTCAAAAATTCTTTTATGAATTTTTTTTTCAAATACTTTATCCATTAAACTCAATATGCTTATTGGCCTATAGCTGGAAGGCAATTTTGGATCTTTTCCGGTTTTAAAAATTGGTATTACCTTTGCCTTTTTAAATGCCAAAGGGATGTGACCATTTTTCAAGCAGTAATTGAATAGTTTGCTTAAAGTTTTAAAGAAATAATCGGGCATATTTTTTAGAATAATGCTATTAATACCGTCTAAACCAGGAGCTTTATTATTTTTTAACGAAAAAACAAATAAATTCAGTGAGTTCAATGTTGTCATTGTCAGTAAGAACTATGTACATTGTTTAGTTCGTTTACATAATTTGAAACTACATTATCTAAAGATGATGTGTTATTGTTAGTAATATTATGATTACTACTGAAAGCATCCGCTATGGCATTTGCTTTTTCTTCACCAGTTCTCAAAACTACTCCATCTATATTAAGATCCGGAATTGCCAAGGACTTACCTTTAAGAGCTTTAGTTAGATTCCAAAATTTTTTGGAGCCGTAAGGCAGTTTCGAAATAAATTTAGACCACGCCTCATTTCTGTCCCTATTTAAATGAAAATTAAATAGGCGATTTAATTGTTTTAAAATGCTGACTAAATGAGTTCTGTAAATGGGATCTCTACATCTTTGAAGTTTACGGTTACACTTATTCCTCTGAGTAATTAGCATTTTGGATGTGATTGAAATTTCCCTCTGCCAGGGACTTTTTTGGACAACTGGTATTTTGTTGTAAGCCTCTTTAACTATACTAACTAATTTGTTTACAGAAGAATCAAGGCTAACGTTATTAAGTTCTACTTGACCAATATTATGAGAGTTTATTTCATTCTTAACCCAGTTTTTAATTGACGGCCAGTCCGCTCGGTTACACAATGATACCGAAACAAAATGATTTAGAGATGAACCATAAATTTTACAAGAAATTGGAACATGATCTGACTGCAAAATATTCGGGTGAGATTCTAAGCTCGAAAATGAAATATTTGAGTTACTAAGTAAAATATCTACTGTGGAGATGGACTGGATTGATATTTTGACCGAATCCAGAGTGTGTATCCGAATGGTATACATAGTAGTTTGAATTAAGTTGGTGTCTGTAAAGTTCTTTACCAGCTGAGTTGTTTGTATTACAGTTCCAACTCACGTGTTGTACATTGAGACCAAAAACAAAATAGTCACTAAACGCATTAGTAAGCAGGTCTAAGTCAGTTTTGAAATTAGAGGTGTAAGCCGGGTTATAAGCAGAAATAAAACTTACGGGACGTCCACTTATTATAACTTCTACAGAGATATTTTCTATGGTCTTTGTTTTAATCTTCGGTAGTAATTTATGACCTATACTACATTTAACCGCTATGAGTACTCCTCCTCCATGTGTTTGACGGTCTTCTCTGTATATTTTGTTTTGACGTTTTTATCTTGAAGTACTTGCTCGAGCTGTGAAGCTGCTGACTCGGTAGTTATGCCTTGGGCATTGCAGTGCATAACATTAACATTTTGACTGCCCATGATTTTATATGGCTTGCTTAAGCATCATGCCAAGCACTCTTAATTTGTCGAACTTATTTCGATATTTCAATATTTCCAACAATCTCTCATTGGATATATCTTCGTCACTGTTGCTATCACGTTGTCTGTTTTTCGAGACTTCATAATACAACCTTATATTTTGTGGTGCGGGCTTATGAGGATCCTTTTGTTGTTGCCTTGACAGCTGCGGAAACTCAGCATCATCATATACATAATTAGTTCTAGGTCTACTAATATTAGGACATCTAGGGTCGTCCGACCTATGATTGACATTTCTCAAATTCTTTTTAGTGCAGTTGTAGCATTTGAAAACAATACTGCCTTCGTTAGCGTTTTTGGCCAGGGGACAATCTGTCTGGTCGTGATTGCCAGCGCATACCGAGCACACACTAACTCTATTACAGTTCTTGGCTCCATGTCCAAACATAGAGCGTTTTGAACATTGTGTGGGTCCTTTATTACCTTTTAGTGGTCTTCTCCAGTAGACAGCGATGTTACAGAAATACTTTATTTTCATAACCTCACTTTTGGTTACTTCTTCTTTGTTGAATTCCGCCAAATATATTGCGTCATCAGAATTAGCTTTTTTTGTAACGATTTCTTTATAACTTACGGGCTTAATATTGTGCATTTTAGCAAATTCCTCCTTTAACAGAATTGGATCTGTTCTTGGTAATCCAAATAACACCAGCTTAAAGTACTTAACGTCTTTTACCTCATATGTGTAAAAATTGTATTTAATTTTGTTTGTTTAAAGCAGCCTCGTAGTGAACCTTTGTATTTGAAATGACTTTTGTTCCAATTGACATGCGCTTGAACAAGTACTCCTCTCCAAGTGTTCGCAGACTTTTGAGAATCAGTGGCACGAGTCTACCACTATCGGTGGAATTTTCTCCTTTATCATTCTGGTTTATTCTTCTTCATTTGCCAGCAAATGAAATCTGTTACTGGATCCATGATCACTCCTTCCCGTCTTGAATCTGGGAGTATTCCCAAAGTAGTCACGCTTCTGACCAGCCATTGTCAAAATAAAATAAAGAAAAAATTTAATTTTCAAAAAATCACACACTAGCAAAAATAATACGTTATCATCAACTCAGGCAGTGATGCCGAAGTTAAAAATATTCAAAGTTGAAACTTAAAAAAATTTCGTTTTTTTTTAATTTTTCCCTAAATGATAGCTATATTTTTTCACTTATAAAAAATATTTTCTTAAGAAACATAAAAAGATTTTTGTTGGGAAAATTTGCCACCTACAAATACATTAAAAAATCTATTTTCCAAGAAATTTTTAATTATTTTTATTAACTCTAATGGAGTTAAAAGCCGCCTTTATATCCAAAAGTACAAGCCTTCTTATTTTTAATAAAGGTTGAGAAGTATTGTGTTCACTTCTGAAACCAAACTGTTGACGTGGCAAGATGTTGTTTTCACTCAAAAAAACATTTATTTTTGCTTATTGGCCTATACGAAAGGGGAAAAATTGCAGGTTTGTTTGGTTTTTGTATCGGAATAGTTTTAGAAATTTTCCATATGGAGGGAAAACAGTTTAACTTGAAGCAACAATTAAATGTGGTTGTAAGAAACTTTAAGCCTTTCTTTAGTAACATTTTTAAACACGTATTATTTATTCCATCAGCACCTGGTGATTTTTTGGGTTTTAACTGTTTTATTATAAGAAATACGTTTTCACAGGAAATAAAATAATTTGTTGGGGTAGTTATCGTTGTGTTTTTGACTCCTGCCACAATGTTGTCTACTTCTGAAATCATAGTCGTATCACTTAGATGAGATGATATGGTGTGGTTTTAAAGCATTCAGCCAAAATTTCAGCCTTCTCCTGCTGAGTGTGGTATGTAAGGTTATTGTGTTTCAAAGATGGAATAGAATTATATTTTTTCCTCAAAATTTTAGTAACATTCCAAAAATATGGTGATGATTTATCTAATTTTGAGAGTGTGGAGTTCCAAGATTTGTTTCTAAAATCCAAAATACTAGTTTTAATGTCTTTATTTTTACGAACCATTGCTCAGTGATCGCTAATATCCCTAAACCTGTTCCAGTTCCGTTGAAACACATTTCTCATCTGTATTAGTATTTGTATATTGTTTGGAAAAAGATAACATGCAGGAGCTATAATTTTTTTTGGGACTGAATAATCTATAGCTTCTTTGACTGTATTGTTAAAAGTATCTATCATACCATCAACTTGGCTGGTGCTGGAAATTTCTCCGTGATCTACTGCTGTTGGAAGACTTTTATTTATAAATTTACGAAAACGATTCCAATTCACTCTTCCAAAGTTAAAATCCAAATTATCTGCTTCTTCATAATTCATGTTTATTGTTGTTATGATCGGTAAGTGGTCTGATCCTAGATCGCTTAACACCTTGACAGATGATAAATTCAGTAACGTATTAGTCAAAAACAGGTCTAAGGTTGATGGCTGTTTGTTTGGATCAGCAGGAATGTACGTATGCTCATGTGGAAAAGCTAATTGGGTTTGGTTAAGCTGTAATTTGTTATATAATATGTTTCCCCACGCATTATTTCTAAGACATCCCCAGTAGTTATGCCTACAGTTAAAATCGCCTCCTAAAATGTATTTATTTTTTACGTCAGTTAACTTTCGAAGATCAGATGTGAATTTGAGTTTTTTGGAATTACTTGACCCTTGCGAACCATCTGCAAAGTAACAAGAGTATATATCTATGAAGTCGTTTCCACATTTAACTCTAATTCCAACATTTTCAATAATTTGGGTGTTTTTCAACGGTAAAAGTTGGTGCTGGATGCATTTCTTTATTAAAATAGCAACTCCTCCTCCAATTTGTTGTCTATCCTTTCTATAACAGCAATAGTTTTTATTATACCCTTCACCAATAGGTGAAAGGGTAAGTTTGTGATTCCGTTTGTAATTTTTTTATTAGTGATCGTAGACCCCATAAAAATTATACCGATCGACTCAGAATCGGGAGGAGAGCAATGTCCGTCTGTCTGTTTGTCTGTCCGTCCGTCTGTCTGTCTGTTGAAATCAAGTTTCTAAAGCCCCTGGAGGATGGACTTACATAAATTATATATCAGATTTTAGGAAATTCTCCCGCAATGAACGCTATTAAATTTCATTCGGTTTATAAACACCGAAAATATCGAAAAAATACCAAAAATTAGACGAAAATTTTAACATTTTTGATTGAAACACTCTTTTAAATAACAAGAGAAAAAAGATACTCCTGGTGTATATGTGATAATATGTTATATATCAGATTGTGGGAAATAGTTTCCCAAAGCACTCTGTAAAATTTTATCAAAATCGGTCCATAAACAACTGAGATATCGCCAAAACACTGAATTTGATGTATCGCAAATTGCCCAAAGTTCGCATTAGAGAATGTTTGTTGAAAAAATGAAATGCAGAAATAGGAAAAACCATCCTCCTTTAGCACGGACCTACAAAAATTTTATATCAGATTTTAGGAAATTCCCCCGCCAAGCACGTTATTAAATTTTATCAAAAGCGGTCCATAAACGATTGAGATATCGCAAAAACACTACATTTGATGTACAGCAAATTGCCCAAAGTACGTGTCTAAGAAATTTTGTTCACATTTTGTAATTATTGTTTCAGCGATATCTCAGGTATTTATGGACCGATTGTGATGAAATTTGACATCGTTCTTTGTGTGAGGATTTTCTAAAATCTATACTCCACAAATCTGATTACGAATACCATTCAAATTGTACCGATCAACTCAGAATCGGCAGGAGAATCGATTTCGCGACCTCCGTCCGTCTGTTTGTCTGTCTGTCCGTCTGTTTGTTTGTCCGTCAGTCTGTTTTTTTGTCCGTCCGTCTACCTGTCTGTAATTTTTTCTGTTGTAGTCAAGTTTTTGGAGCTCCTGTTTTGTCGATATCTCAGGTGTTTATTTTGATGAAATTTAATAGCGTCCTTCGCAGGGGATTACCTAAATCCTGATGCATTAGGTAATTTGTGGTAGATATAATTTAGCGTTTAAGCGATGGTGTTTTGATCGACAATGATAAAATTCAGGGTGGGATAAAATCCTAAAATTTTGTGTAAAATCCAGGAGCTCCACTAATCTGATTTTAGCAGACAGACACTCTGCATTAATCTTAATTTTGTGTCTGACTTTTGAACATTATGATAACATTTGAGAATGTATTATATATCAAATTATAGGTAATCTTCATAGGAAGTACAAAAATGCAGCTACCTACATGATATCCGTTCAAAACCTACGTAAGTATCTCACATATCAACGAAAATTTAATTTTTTAATTTCAATTGGGAGAAATCCGTTCACGTTTGACAATTGATCCCGTATAACTTCGCCAAAGATACGATGATGACATTTAGTATAAAGGCGTTGTACAATATTGATATTCAGGGCGATAGCGCCTAAAATAAACTTTCTAGAGGGACAACATTTGACAAAAGTATTTCTGATCTCTTGAAAAGTTCGATATTGAAAATGGGCGAGCTCTATTCACATTTAGTGAAATCTCCCATATAACCCCGACCGGGAATCGATTTAATGCTGATAAATTAAATCACATTAAAATTGCACAAGGAACTAGAGCAAAACTTTCCAAACATCCATCGGACAGGTCGAAAGAACAATACATCCCAAATATTATTGATGAAGTGTTCATTTTAATTAATTAACTAACTTCAGATTAATAAGTAAATCTTTAATAACTTTTCCGACAAAGCTGATATCCATCCATTCAAAAGCTATATATTTCACGTATGTATCTAAAACTAAGAGTGTATACCCTATAATTTTAAGGCTTATCATTGTTAAAGCTTTGACCTAAATCAGTCCGCTAACTTCAGAGTTTTACATAACTAATCAAGAACTTTTACTAATTGGATAATTCGTACGAATTAAATCGCACAACCCTCACTGGGCACTGCGTTTTTGGGTTGCATGCCAGAATACTTAAACTTCATCAAATCGATGTGCTATTGCAAATGTAAGGGCATCTACATTTTGAAGCATCTTTTCTGCATGGTTTATCTGGTCTATCGAACTTTATTAAATGTTCGTAAAATATGTGTCTATTTTATTTCGAAGCTACTGGCTGGCTTAAATATGCATTCTCTACTTGTAGTCTAGTAATCATTATCTTTCACAAAGGGACCACTTTAGAACCCAAGTGAAGCTTCCCTAGACATCAGCCACCTGCCCAACCTAACCATTGGGTGCATAACTATTCTAGATGATGACGCCACCGAAAAGCTTTTCTTTTTCCGACTCTTAATTTTAAAGACTCTTTGCGTATAATACTAGTATAACCAAATTTTGCTAGGAATTACATTAAGTACTTTTGCAACACCATTGGTGAAGGGTATCCAAGATTCGGCAAAGCCGAATATACCACTCTTACTTGTTTTTTATTGAAATTGTATTGTTTAACCAAGTTTCGCTGATTAAACAGATATCAATTATGTTTTTGTCTAAAAAGGAAAATAACTCATCTTTTTTTTTTGTACGAATACTTCTAGCGTTCCATGATGCTAATTTAAGTTTATTATTCATTGGCAAGGAATTTGAATGCTAGGTTTGTAACAACATTAAACTGCTCTTCACGTGACAATTTCTTAAGTTTGAAATGAACTCAAATGTAATATTTTTTAATTCCTCAATTAAGAATAAATTTTTATTAACAGTATTGTTATTTGTGGAAAATGGTTGACTGTAACGCATTCTTGAAGTATTAGGTGAAGGTAAGTTTTGATTTAGGGTGTTTGGAAAATTGTTGTTATAATTAATCGTTGTATTCACATTTTTAAACTCTTGCCTGCGGCTTTTGGATTGAGCTCTCTGGCGGATTTGTTTATACATTTCCCTACTGGGACAATCGGGTGACATAGATTTATGTGGACCATGGCAGTTTGCACACTTAAAAGTAGTAGCTGAACATTCTACAGTTTTGTGGTTTAAAGCACATTTAGCACAAAAAGGTTTAACTTTACACCTGCTAGAACCGTGACCATACATCTGGCAGTTGTAACACTGAGTAAGTTTAGAGTTGTTGGGCTTTTGGTATTCCCATTTAATTTTAATATAATTCATAACAGATCATAATAGTTCTGTTTTAATTCTCTTAACGTTATTGATTTTCTTTCAAAATATACAACATAAATAATTTGTTCTATATGGTCCATACGCCTTGTAGCAATTTTGACATCAGTACATTTAAGTCCCAATTTAATAAATTGAGCCTTGATGACATTTGGATCGCTTTTATCTAGTCCAAGTAAAACAGCTTTATATGGTGTTTCATGTTTGGGAGTATATGTAAAGTACTCAAGACTAAATTGTGTAGTAATAGCTCCACAAGCCTTATCATAATCCTCCTTGCTTGAACAGAAAAGTTTTAAACCAATTGATATTTTGCGAATTGAATATTCCTTTATACTTAACATTCTACACAATTCGTGTACTTGCTCAATTTTGCATTTTAATATTGTTATTGGTTGTATGGCCACTTTAACAGTTGGTTCGATAACAATTTCATCGTTATCGTCATCATTAAGCGTTTGAAGCGGTGTAAAAATGTTTTGGGAAGTTGTACTCTGAGAGTTAACAGCAGTAGTGGTTTGTCTTTTAATCATGTTGTGCTTAGCAGCAACAACAATATCCTCTTCATTTCTACGTTTAATTATGTTTTTTTTTGGTTTTAGAACAAAGTATTTACAACACAATGCACTAAGGGCGAGATCGCGATTTTAGCGGCCAAAAGTCAATTTTTCAGCTTAAAGTTTTTGCAATTTTTTTGATAGTGTTCAATGCCCAACATATTGATAAGAAAAGCAAAAAAAAATTTACTGCTGGCAACTCTTTTTATGTACAAACACCTGTTAATGTTTACCTTTTTTCTGGCACGCGTTAGCACAAGTGAAGCAGCAAAATTTTAACAAAATTAAAAACTGTTTATTTAATAAAATATTTTTGTAAAAAAACTTTTTAAATATGAGTTGTAATACCCGAGGTGAGTATTTTTATTACATAGAAATAAAGTTTGCTAAATGTGTGTATTTCGTACATATTTTTGTGGTTTTTTGTGAGTATATTTTTGTGTAAATCTGAAGAATTTTGTCGTTTTTCGTGGAGTAAAACTAAAAATGTTATGAAGTGTCATTGGAACCATGTACACGTTATTGTTGGTAGAAAACTCAAGTTTTATGTCATAGTAAAATTGTATGCATTTGAGTGCTAACGAACGAATTTCAAATATTTTTGTAGAAACACTCAGGTTATAAAATTCTGAAATATTTGAGTTTTGGTTGAGAAACAACAGAAATGTTTCGAATTACATAAAAGGAAAAATTCCACACGAAATTGACAGCGAATTAAATAAATTAATATTTACTAAAGCTCGTAACTTGTCTAATTTTATTAAACTTAAATGGGATAAACAATCCAGAAACGAGAAAGCATTTAGAAAATATAATGAGGAATGGTTGAGTCGAGAAACAATTTTTGTTATACCGAAAAAGATCAATGCTATCGGGCGACCAAAAATGAGTTATGAGGACAGCAACGAAAGAAGTAAAAGGAGATTAGCTTCCGGATTAGCTTTGATTGAAACACTCTTTTAAATAACAAGAGAAAAAAGATACTCCTGGTGTATATGTGATAATATGTTATATATCAGATTGTGGGAAATAGTTTCCCAAAGCACTCTGTAAAATTTTATCAAAATCGGTCCATAAACAACTGAGATATCGCCAAAACACTGAATTTGATGTATCGCAAATTGCCCAAAGTTCGCATTAGAGAATGTTTGTTGAAAAAATGAAATGCAGAAATAGGAAAAACCATCCTCCTTTAGCACGGACCTACAAAAATTTTATATCAGATTTTAGGAAATTCCCCCGCCAAGCACGTTATTAAATTTTATCAAAAGCGGTCCATAAACGATTGAGATATCGCAAAAACACTACATTTGATGTACAGCAAATTGCCCAAAGTACGTGTCTAAGAAATTTTGTTCACATTTTGTAATTATTGTTTCAGCGATATCTCAGGTGTTTATGGACCGATTGTGATGAAATTTGACATCGTTCTTTGTGTGAGGATTTTCTAAAATCTATACTCCACAAATCTGATTACGAATACCATTCAAATTGTACCGATCAACTCAGAATCGGCAGGAGAATCGATTTCGCGACCTCCGTCCGTCTGTTTGTCTGTCTGTCCGTCTGTTTGTTTGTCCGTCAGTCTGTTTTTTTGTCCGTCCGTCTACCTGTCTGTAATTTTTTCTGTTGTAGTCAAGTTTTTGGAGCTCCTGTTTTGTCGATATCTCAGGTGTTTATTTTGATGAAATTTAATAGCGTCCTTCGCAGGGGATTACCTAAATCCTGATGCATTAGGTAATTTGTGGTAGATATAATTTAGCGTTTAAGCGATGGTGTTTTGATCGACAATGATAAAATTCAGGGTGGGATAAAATCCTAAAATTTTGTGTAAAATCCAGGAGCTCCACTAATCTGATTTTAGCAGACAGACACTCTGCATTAATCTTAATTTTGTGTCTGACTTTTGAACATTATGATAACATTTGAGAATGTATTATATATCAAATTATAGGTAATCTTCATAGGAAGTACAAAAATGCAGCTACCTACATGATATCCGTTCAAAACCTACGTAAGTATCTCACATATCAACGAAAATTTAATTTTTTAATTTCAATTGGGAGAAATCCGTTCACGTTTGACAATTGATCCCGTATAACTTCGCCAAAGATACGATGATGACATTTAGTATAAAGGCGTTGTACAATATTGATATTCAGGGCGATAGCGCCTAAAATAAACTTTCTAGAGGGACAACATTTGACAAAAGTATTTCTGATCTCTTGAAAAGTTCGATATTGAAAATGGGCGAGCTCTATTCACATTTAGTGAAATCTCCCATATAACCCCGACCGGGAATCGATTTAATGCTGATAAATTAAATCACATTAAAATTGCACAAGGAACTAGAGCAAAACTTTCCAAACATCCATCGGACAGGTCGAAAGAACAATACATCCCAAATATTATTGATGAAGTGTTCATTTTAATTAATTAACTAACTTCAGATTAATAAGTAAATCTTTAATAACTTTTCCGACAAAGCTGATATCCATCCATTCAAAAGCTATATATTTCACGTATGTATCTAAAACTAAGAGTGTATACCCTATAATTTTAAGGCTTATCATTGTTAAAGCTTTGACCTAAATCAGTCCGCTAACTTCAGAGTTTTACATAACTAATCAAGAACTTTTACTAATTGGATAATTCGTACGAATTAAATCGCACAACCCTCACTGGGCACTGCGTTTTTGGGTTGCATGCCAGAATACTTAAACTTCATCAAATCGATGTGCTATTGCAAATGTAAGGGCATCTACATTTTGAAGCATCTTTTCTGCATGGTTTATCTGGTCTATCGAACTTTATTAAATGTTCGTAAAATATGTGTCTATTTTATTTCGAAGCTACTGGCTGGCTTAAATATGCATTCTCTACTTGTAGTCTAGTAATCATTATCTTTCACAAAGGGACCACTTTAGAACCCAAGTGAAGCTTCCCTAGACATCAGCCACCTGCCCAACCTAACCATTGGGTGCATAACTATTCTAGATGATGACGCCACCGAAAAGCTTTTCTTTTTCCGACTCTTAATTTTAAAGACTCTTTGCGTATAATACTAGTATAACCAAATTTTGCTAGGAATTACATTAAGTACTTTTGCAACACCATTGGTGAAGGGTATCCAAGATTCGGCAAAGCCGAATATACCACTCTTACTTGTTTTTTATTGAAATTGTATTGTTTAACCAAGTTTCGCTGATTAAACAGATATCAATTATGTTTTTGTCTAAAAAGGAAAATAACTCATCTTTTTTTTTTGTACGAATACTTCTAGCGTTCCATGATGCTAATTTAAGTTTATTATTCATTGGCAAGGAATTTGAATGCTAGGTTTGTAACAACATTAAACTGCTCTTCACGTGACAATTTCTTAAGTTTGAAATGAACTCAAATGTAATATTTTTTAATTCCTCAATTAAGAATAAATTTTTATTAACAGTATTGTTATTTGTGGAAAATGGTTGACTGTAACGCATTCTTGAAGTATTAGGTGAAGGTAAGTTTTGATTTAGGGTGTTTGGAAAATTGTTGTTATAATTAATCGTTGTATTCACATTTTTAAACTCTTGCCTGCGGCTTTTGGATTGAGCTCTCTGGCGGATTTGTTTATACATTTCCCTACTGGGACAATCGGGTGACATAGATTTATGTGGACCATGGCAGTTTGCACACTTAAAAGTAGTAGCTGAACATTCTACAGTTTTGTGGTTTAAAGCACATTTAGCACAAAAAGGTTTAACTTTACACCTGCTAGAACCGTGACCATACATCTGGCAGTTGTAACACTGAGTAAGTTTAGAGTTGTTGGGCTTTTGGTATTCCCATTTAATTTTAATATAATTCATAACAGATCATAATAGTTCTGTTTTAATTCTCTTAACGTTATTGATTTTCTTTCAAAATATACAACATAAATAATTTGTTCTATATGGTCCATACGCCTTGTAGCAATTTTGACATCAGTACATTTAAGTCCCAATTTAATAAATTGAGCCTTGATGACATTTGGATCGCTTTTATCTAGTCCAAGTAAAACAGCTTTATATGGTGTTTCATGTTTGGGAGTATATGTAAAGTACTCAAGACTAAATTGTGTAGTAATAGCTCCACAAGCCTTATCATAATCCTCCTTGCTTGAACAGAAAAGTTTTAAACCAATTGATATTTTGCGAATTGAATATTCCTTTATACTTAACATTCTACACAATTCGTGTACTTGCTCAATTTTGCATTTTAATATTGTTATTGGTTGTATGGCCACTTTAACAGTTGGTTCGATAACAATTTCATCGTTATCGTCATCATTAAGCGTTTGAAGCGGTGTAAAAATGTTTTGGGAAGTTGTACTCTGAGAGTTAACAGCAGTAGTGGTTTGTCTTTTAATCATGTTGTGCTTAGCAGCAACAACAATATCCTCTTCATTTCTACGTTTAATTATGTTTTTTTTTGGTTTTAGAACAAAGTATTTACAACACAATGCACTAAGGGCGAGATCGCGATTTTAGCGGCCAAAAGTCAATTTTTCAGCTTAAAGTTTTTGCAATTTTTTTGATAGTGTTCAATGCCCAACATATTGATAAGAAAAGCAAAAAAAAATTTACTGCTGGCAACTCTTTTTATGTACAAACACCTGTTAATGTTTACATTTTTTCTGGCACGCGTTAGCACAAGTGAAGCAGCAAAATTTTAACAAAATTAAAAACTGTTTATTTAATAAAATATTTTTGTAAAAAAACTTTTTAAATATGAGTTGTAATACCCGAGGTGAGTATTTTTATTACATAGAAATAAAGTTTGCTAAATGTGTGTATTTCGTACATATTTTTGTGGTTTTTTGTGAGTATATTTTTGTGTAAATCTGAAGAATTTTGTCGTTTTTCGTGGAGTAAAACTAAAAATGTTATGAAGTGTCATTGGAACCATGTACACGTTATTGTTGGTAGAAAACTCAAGTTTTATGTCATAGTAAAATTGTATGCATTTGAGTGCTAACGAACGAATTTCAAATATTTTTGTAGAAACACTCAGGTTAAAAAATTCTGAAATATTTGAGTTTTGGTTGAGAAACAACAGAAATGTTTCGAATTACATAAAAGGAAAAATTCCACACGAAATTGACAGCGAATTAAATAAATTAATATTTACTAAAGCTCGTAACTTGTCTAATTTTATTAAACTTAAATGGGATAAACAATCCAGAAACGAGAAAGCATTTAGAAAATATAATGAGGAATGGTTGAGTCGAGAAACAATTTTTGTTATACCGAAAAAGATCAATGCTATCGGGCGACCAAAAATGAGTTATGAGGACAGCAACGAAAGAAGTAAAAGGAGATTAGCTTCCGGATTAGCTTTCCAGCAAGGAGACAATGCGCAATTATTAGTTCACGCTGCCTCTATATCTGCTAAAAAGTCCCAGCAAACGGATTTGAAATTTGTCCTACAACAGGTTGCTAAATCTCTAAATCGGCCATCCAAAATTCGAGAGGTTCTTAATACTAGCCATAAAGAACTTACGCCAGTATCACCTGATGAAGCTCTAATTTTTTGTTAGAAAACGGTTTAACTAAAAAGCAATACATGAATATGCGTCAATTAAACATAAAACACAATAGTTGTATTTATCCCACATATGATGAAGTTTACAAAAGCAAATTGAAATGTAGACCAGATGAATTCAAAGCGAATGAAAGCTCAGTCGAAGTTTCGTTGCAAAATTTGGTGGACCACAAGGCTAAAAAAATTCTTTCCTATCAAGATAAAGTATTATGTGGAATGGATGTTGAAGAATCAATCCTAGTTTTGAGCTACGGGATTGATGGTTCTACCGGTCACAGCTTGTTTAAGCAAAAATTTGTCGAAAATACTTCGGAAAGCTTCGATCAGTCCCTTTTTGTGACATCAGTCATTCCAATAAAAATAATTTCATCAGGAGGAGATAATATTTGGGTAAACCGTACACCTCAGTCAGTACGCTTTTGTAGGCCTTTAAAAGTGGAGTTTGTTAAGGAAACAAAAGAGCACATTTTAACTGAAAACCACAATATAAATGAACAGATTAAGAAGTTGGAACCACTGCAATACACACTAAGTAATGGAAAGCAAATTAAAATAATATATAATTTATATATGACATTAATAGATGGAAAAGTCTTAAATGTCTTGACAGAAACTAAAAGTTCACAGCAATGCCCCATCTGTCATGCAGGTCCGAAGCAATTTCGAACTATTAGAAACTTTGATTCTCCTATTTTTGAAGCGAAGGGCGATGAAATATGGAATAAGCCCTCTGCATGCTTGGATTCGTAGCTTCGAGTTTGTTTTAAAACTTTCTTACAAGCTAGATTTGAGAAAATGGCAAGTTCGTGGAACAGAAGAGAAGAGAATCCTGGCAGAAAAGGAAGAAAAAATTCAAAAAGAGTTTTTGCTACAAATGGGTCTACATGTCGATAAGCCGAAAGCAAATGGTAGTGGCAACATCAACGACGGCAACACAGCTAGAAGAGCATTTTCTCGCACGGACCTTTTAGCATCTATTACTGGTATAAATACAGATTTTTTAAAACATTTGCACATAATCTTAATTGTTCTGTCCTCTGAATTTGAAATTGATGCTCAAAGGTTTCGTGCACATTGCATTAAAACCAGTGAAATATTTTTCCAAAATTACGAATGGTAGTCCATGTCTGCCACAATACACAAAATATTAGTGCATTCCTCACAAATAATTGAGGCCTCAGTAGTACCCGTAGGCTGTCTTGCAGAAAATGTATCTGAGGCGCGAAACAAATATTATAAAAAAGATCGAACTGGTCACGCTCGAAAGGATTCAAGAGTGCACAACATTCTCGACATGTATCATAGAGCCATGGATAGCTCTGACCCATATATTTCTAGCTTATGTGTGCAAGATCGTATAAATAGTTCAAAAAAAACTTCCGTTTCCTCGTGAAGTGATTGATTGATTCTCGAATTACCACCAGAACTGTTATTACCTTCAACATCTCAAGAATCTTCCATCTGCAATTATAGTTCCGACTCAGATGTAAGCTTAGAGTCGTTAAATAATTATTCATTTGAATTAGAAGCAGATGAAAACAAAGAAACAGACCATGATTAATAAGGCCTTATATCTTTTAAGAATATGTACCCATTATTTTGTTAATTTAAGATTAATAAATATATAACCATTTACACAACTTCTTGAAAATTATAAATTTGTGAACGAAAAAATAAATTAATTTCTTGACAGCATCAAATATTTTTTAATAGTGGGCGTGGAACGCCTATTTTTTCTTAATTTTTTTTTGTCAGTAGAAGTCTGTATAGCCACTTTGGTGACGGTACCTTACCAGGAAGTACCATTTTCCATTATTTTATGAAAAGGAGGCGTGGCCCGCCCATTTTTCTCAAGTACTTTACTTTAGAACTTTTTGTCATTAGAAGTTCGTCTAACCATTTTGGTGAAGCTAGCTTGGTAGGAAGTACGTGTTGCCACCACTTTGAAAAAAAGGGGGCGTGGCCTGCCCATTTTTTTTAAAATAATTTTTTTTATTGTTAGAAGTCTACACACCAAATTTGGTAAAGCTAGCTTATCGGGAAGTATTTTTGGCCGCTAAAATCGCGATTTCGGCTATAGTGCAATGTAGCAAAAACAAAATACTAAGGAAAAAAATACCGTACACTGTTTGAATGCAAATCAAAAGTAACAAAAATTATGACTTTACACATCAAGTGATAGTGGAAAGACTGATTTTTTTTTTGAAAATTTTTTAATTGCAATTGGGAGAAATCCGTTCACGTTTGACAATTGCTCCCGTATAACTTCTCATAAGGCAATCTCTTAGTAGCTAATAAATGACAAATTATAATAGATACGATGATGACATTTAGTATAAAGACGTTGTACAATATCGTTATTCAGAGCGATAGCGCCTAAAATAAACTTTCTAGAGGGACAACATTTGAAAAAGTATTTCTGAGCTCTTGAAAAGTTCTGTATTGAAAATGGGCGAACTAGGTTCACAATTAGTGAAATCTCCCATATAACCCCAACCGGGAATTACTTTAATTCTGATAAATTAAATCACATTATAATTGCACAAAGAACTAGAGCAAAACTTTCCATTCAGATTAATAAGTAAATCTTCAGTAACTTTTCCGACAAAGCTGATATCCATCCATTCAAAAGCTATATATTTCACGTTTGTATCTAAAACTAAGAGTGTATACTAGGGGTATAACAATTTGTTAAATAATCGAAAAATACCTATCAATGCCATATAGACCATGACAATCTATGATGAAAAGTGGGGTCACTTTTTCGCTTGCGTTAAAAAAGTTTCCCCCAAATCATTTTGAAGTTTAGTATTTGGATTTCAAATTTTTTTTTTGTTATTTTTTTTTAATTTTAAGTTTATATCCTTCAACAACAGACAGTCAGACGGACGTCGCGAAATCGAATCTCCTGCCGACTCTTAGTCGATCGGTACAATTTAAATGGTATTCATAATCAGATTTGTGGAGTTTATATATCAGATCTTAGGAAATCCTCCCACAAATTTCATCACAATCGGTCCATAAACACCTGAGATATCGCTGAAATAATACTTACAAAATGTAAACAAAATTTCTTAGACACGTACTTTGGGCAATTTGCTACACATCAAAAGTAGTGTTTTGGCGAAATCTCTATTGTTTATGAACCACTTTTGATAAAATTTAATAACGTGCTTGACGGGGAAATTTCCTAAGATCTGATATAAAATTTATATTTTTTTAACAAACTTTCTCTAATGCGTACTTTGGGCAATTTGCGATACATCAAATTTAGTGTTTTGGAAATATCTCAGTTGTTTATGGACCGATTTTGATAACATTTTACAGAGTGCTATAATCTGATATATAATATATTATCTCTTATACACCATGAGTATCCTTTTTCTTTTGTTATTTAAAAGTATTTTTCAATCAAAAATTTAAAAATTTTCGTCTAATTTTTGATATTTTTTCTATATTTCGGGTGTTTATAAACCGATTTTGATGAAATTTAATAGCGTTCATTGCGGGAGAATTTCCTAAAATCTGATATATAATTTATGTAGTTCTCCCTCCAGAGGCTTCAGAAACTTGATTTCAACAGACAGACAGACGGACGGACAGATCGACAGACAAACGGACATTGCTTAATCGATTCTCCCCCCGATTCTTAGTCGATCGGTATAATTTGTATGGAGTCTACGATCACTTATAAAAAAACTTCAAACGGATGCACAAACTAATAATACCCTTTCACCTATTGGTGAAGGGTTTAATAAATTTCCAAAAAAGCGGCGGTTTACCTCATAACTCTGGTTATTGAGTACAAGGCTATGTAAAACTTCTCTAACTAATGCATTTACCGTTCGGAGCCGGAATTAAAACGTAGGTCCCTTTAAATGAGTCGAAAATAGAATCGGATGCAGCTCATTGTCTGAGAGAAGTACCCCTTGTTCCAATTGGAATCTTGTCGGGGAATTATATATATTATATAAAATTTCATCAAAATCGGTTAAAAAATACCTGAGATATCGCCAAAATACCAAAATTTATAATAAAATATGGAAATCCCCCGCCAAGTACTCTGATAAATTTCATCAAAATCGGCCCATAAACAAATGAAATATCGCCAAAACACTATATATGATGTTCCCCAAATTGCTGAAAGTGCTCATTTATTTAAAAAATACAATTGAAAAATCAGAAAAATCATTTTCCTGGATAATGGGTCCACATAAATTATATGTCAAGGTTAGGTTATGTTAGGCAGGCAGCCGATGTAGGTCAGCGTCACTTGGGTCCTAAAAAGCGGTCCCTTTGTGTTACCTGCAAGGGATAGACTGGAAGAAAAGAACAAAAATAATTACTCCAGGCTATCAATGAGAGGCTAATCAAGCCATCCTGTAGCCCTGATAAATGAGTCGATTTTACGAATACTCGCTAGATCTGATAAATCATGTAGAAGGGTGCCCCCATATTGAGAGCCCTTGAAGTCGAGAGGGCGGGGCAGTGACATAGAAGATGAGTCACTGTCTCCTCGTCTTCTATATTATGACAACTACGGCAGTAGTCATAAAATTGAAGATTAAGTCTTCTGGCATGGGTTGAAAAAAGGTTACGGAGTCTGTGACGGGGTAAAGTTACCAAGATTTTTGAACGTTGAGTGTTGTAGGTGGGCCATGTTTGCCTAGATATGGAGCAAGTGGTTTCCGAAGACCATTCGCTCTGCGCTGACGCGAAAAGTAATTGCCTAATTATTGATTTGCAGGCGGATAGCGGTAAGCTCGTAAATTGGTCGATGTTGTCCTGACGCAGGAGAGCACCGGATTTAGCAAGTTTGTCCGAGGTGGAGTTACCAGGTATGTTGTTGTGCCCGGGTACCCAAAAGAGTTTGATCTTGCAATGTCTCGCCATCTCGTTAAGAGATGCCCGGCATTCGCGGGTAAGAACAGATGTCGTATTGACATTAGATAGGAATTTTATTGCAGCCTGACTGTCGATACAAAAACGAATATCCCTGTCGTATACTCTGTGGTATCTAAACCATTTGACTGCTTTGTGAATAACCGATATCTCGGATTGTAAGACACTACATTGATCAGGGAGCCTAAAGCAAATTTCCTTCCCTAGAAGTGGGATGAAGAAGCCCCCTCTAAGCCTAGCTTTGACTTCGATCCATCAGTGTAAACCTCCAGACAGCCGTCATCTGAAGATGGGGGTGCTCCAGAGATAGTCACAGTGAAAGATTTGTCGAAGATAGGAGTGGATATGCAGTAATCAATATGGTCAGGGATATTTGTAATATTGTCCAGGATAGTGGAATGTCCGGCTTTGAGTGGGACCAGGTTCCAAATGTGCTTAGACGTACAGCCGAGTTAAGAGCAATTTGCATTGCCATAAGTTCGACCGGGAGCCAGTTGAGCATAGTGAAGAGCGGCTTAGATGGAGTAGTTCTTAAGGCACCCGTAATCATTAGAGCGGAAGATCTTAAAATTTTGTTAAAATAGTCCCTATGGTTAGCCTTGGTGAGTGCTGGCCTCCAGACTAGCGCACCATACATTAATATAGGCTTAACTACCATGGCGAAGAGCCAGGCAGTGTTGATGGGAGTAAGCCCCCAGGTTTTGCCAATGGCCCCTCTGCATGAATAGAGTGCAATAGACGCTTTAGACACCCTGGATTGGGTGTTCAGGCTCCAGGACAGTTTAGAGTCCAGAATGACCCCCAGATATTTGGCATGGTCAGTGAGCATAAGTTCAACCTTATTTAACTTAGGAAGGGTAAAGCTGGGTAGTTTGTTTTTACGCGAGAAAAGTACAAGTTCCGTTTTAGTTGGATTGACTCCAAGGCCATTGGAGACGCTCCATCGATAAAGTATGTCAAGAGCTGATTCGAGACGTTGTGACAATGTGCTAAGGAATTTCCCTGACACTGCTATAGCAACATCGTCCGCGTATGCGATGGTGTTTAATCTCAGAGAATCTAATTCAGTGAGTAGTTTATTAATGTCAAGGTTCCACAGAAGAGGTGATAGTACACCCCCTTGTGGAGTACCGCGACAAGCTACTTTATAGATTGTAGCCGTGCCCATGGTTGAGCAGATGACTCTATAGGTGAGAAGCTTATCTTCAAACGAGATGATAGATTTGTCGACCCTTAAGTCTTCCATTGCCGATAAAATCGACTCAGGTCGTATGTTATAAAAAGCGTCCTCTATGTCTAGGAAGGCTGCAAGTGTGAATTCGCCGAACTCATGAGATTTTTCAATATGACTAACTAGTGAGTGGAGTGCAGTCCCAACTGATTTGACTTTGTTGTAGGCATGCTGTGAGTTGGACAGAAGCCTTGGATCTAATGAAGCACAAATGTGCGCCTCAATGATGCGTTCCAAAGTTTTAAGAAGGAAGGAGCTAAGACTAATGGGCCTGAAGTCCTTCGGTTTCGTGTGCGAAGTTTTATCTGCTTTGGGGATAAAGACAACGTTGCACCTGGTCCATGCCTCTGGTATATGAGATAGTCTGAGACAACCATCATATAACATAAGGAGCCAGGGCATTAGGAGATCGATATTATATGATCAGCTGGAATATTTAATACCATCAGGACCCGCAGCTTTGTACGGTTCGAAACTGTCAAGAGTCCATTGGATCCTATCCCTAGTAAGAGGGATGGGGGTGGACTCAAGGACATTGAGGTTAGTGGATGTGTCCGCACCTAGAGCTTTGCAACCTAGAAAGTGGGTGTCCAAGAGGACCTCGAGGGTTTCAGATCTGCTCGTAGTCCAATGGCGGCTGTACCTTTGGATATAGGCAGCTACCGAGGGCGATGAGGTCAGGATTTTGCGGAGTCTACTAGTGTCGGAAGAACCTTCGTTGCCGCTGCAAAAGTTCATCCAGGACTGTCTCTTCGCTTTCCTGACTAGATTTTTAAATTTGTTAACGCAGGCTTTGTAGGGGGTCCAATTTGCGGTCCTTTTGGCCTCGTTAAAAAGTCGGCGACATTCTTTTCTGAGTGTTACAATGTCGGCGGACCACCAGGAAGGTTTCTTTTTACCTCTCCTGATGGTGAGTTTACATGCCTGATTTGTGGCTTGATTCAGGACGACGGTTAGTACGTTAACCGCATGATCAATATCATTGCGAGTGTTGTTGCTCGGTAAGGAGGGAAGGAGACGTTCCAGGGTGCCCCAGTGGATAACCCAGTTTGTCTTCCTCCTATTACGGTAGGGAGTGAATGTTTCCTGTAGTAGAGTGATTTCAAATTCAATATAGCGATGATCAGAAAAGGAGCAGTCGTTTGATACCCTCCAGTTCTTGATCAGAGCTGAGTGCATGCTGCTAACTATCGTGATGTCAAGGACCTCCTGTCTGTTAGCAACAACAAAAGTGGGTTCTGACCCGGAGTTAACTATTTCTAAGTTATTACAAAGAATAAAATCAAAAATTGACTCACCTCTTGTGTTTGTATCAGAGCTTCCCCAAATGACGTGGTGTGCACTCCACTGTGCAGGTCCACTGTCTTATGAACCAGAGCGTTTGGTGGTGGGCTGGGTTGGTCGTGCCCCATGTAGCACGAGGAGAATGGAGCCTGTCTTGGTCTCCCAAGCCGCTACGGTGGTATCTTCATCACTGTAGTCAGAAAGAATGAAGATATTAAGTGAGCTCTTTGCTAAAATACACGCCCTTGGCCTACCTGTTCCACTGGTGTGTATTAGCTTATAGCCTTTAAGCCTTAATCCACAGATCCTATCACAGTTGATCCAGGGCTCTTGGATTAGCGCTAGATCCTCCCCACGTTCGGCCATGCGGAGGAGTAGGGCAGCAGATGCCGCCTTGGAGTGATGAAGATTAACTTGCGTTATCTTCATCATCCTCAGAAAAGGCAAGTGGAATGATCGTGAAATTGAAGTCATCCTGATCCTCGTCCTCAGGGTCGGGGTTCAGGAGGGCTTCCTCGTCAGCATCCATTTCCATCCCTTCTTCGGCAACACTGAGAGAGTCAATACTCTCTAAGGATTGCGTAAGAAGCGATGGGCAGGAAGCTTCATTCCCGGCAGGGGGATCAGATAAACTGTTAGCCTTACCACTAGAAGCCTTATCATCCCCCCTGTAGACGTGCAGGGAGATTTCCTCGAAACCGTAGAAAATCTTCCCGCGCATCTCCCGGAGTGGAGCTAACAGTTATCCTTCTGAGAGCTCCTTCAGGTTCAGAGATCTTATCCACCTTCCATTCATGGACAGGTAGGTTGGGATTGCTTATCTGAAGGAGCTCCAGTATCTCCTTGGCAGAGGACTTGACATCGGGCACAAGGGCTGCGAGGAATCTCCTCCTTGGAGACCACGTCAATCCATCCTAGATGCCCTCCATCCTAGATGCCCTCAATGAACTGAACTGCTTTCTTTAGCAGAATAGCTCGCTCATTATGGCAAGCCATCAATTTGACACGACCTTGATACCATCCAGCGTCGCTGCAGTTTGGTGGGAGCCAGGATTGTCCTTTAGGACATTAATGACAACTCCCACTAACTTAACACGGATTCAGCGTTGCTACGGTCAACGACAGCCTTAACGAGGTGACCTTTGGCAACCTCGCTGAAAGATCTGTCCATTAACCTGGTAGGTTTAGGTCGTTTGGTGTCTGGTTGCTAGCTATGTGGGCTAGAGTCTTCCTCCGAGCGTTGCCGTTTAGGCGCGTACGAGAACGTGGAGGGAGTCTTGGCCAGAGAGTCAGCCAGCGTCTTAGTCGCCCATTCCTTGGATGCTTTCTCCTCAGGAGTAAGGGTGTGTTCAGACTTGTCACCAAGCGACTGAAGTTTCCTTGTAGCTGCACGCCGCTGAAGGAAAGCCCTTCTGGCGGGGGTAGATTGCCTCCTAGAGGGACATGCCGCAGTAGGTGGTCCCAAAACTAGGTTAGGGGTCTCCTTGCTGTGCTGAGTAGGAGTCTTTTGAGAGGGACTTAGCGCCTCAACTCTAGGACTCCTAGGGGGAAGTGCAGGGAGGGTACTAGAATCAAAGTTCGTTGTGCCCTTGGTTCCCTTATGCACAGGAGGCATTGGGTTTGAAGCCGAAACAGGGGGTTTGGCCAAAGCATCCTTGGAAGTACTCGGTCCCATGAACAGAGCATTCTTGCCAGAGTTGGCAGGTTTTTTGCTGGTTGAGGTTCTATTCGAGTTCCTTTCCCCAGCAGATTTAGTAGCACTTGTAGCTTGATTAGCTTGGCCAGGTGCATTTACCAAGCAAGTCTCAGTAGCTTTCGAAGCCCCACGGCCTAAGACTGGCACCGCGGAAGATTGATTGTTATATCCGGAGATTATGAAGCTCTCGACCGGACACAGGGGGCGTGATTCTTGGTTGTGTTGATCCATGATCACATGGTTGGGTTTTTTCGCTGTTTATACTTACAGCCAAGTCAATGAAAAACTGCCGCCCCATCGGGGAACAGACGCAGACCACAGGGCCACCCAATGTGGGAAACAGACGCCCTATGGATTTACATAAAAGTTCGGACAAAAAAATAGGATTTGAGATCCAAACGGACAGGACCCCAACTACAGTCCAGTGAAAGGTGCACTGAAGGACTGCTGTAGTGGGGTCCAACAAGATATCATGTTATGATTTGAGTATTTAAGAAATTAACGTATGATTTGTAATAAAGAACACAAGTTTATTTATTTTAATCATTCTTTATTTACTACTTCTTGGTTGCTATAAGTAAACTGCTACTTTCTATGTTGCAGCCAGCTACTTTATAGTTGAATTGCTGCTGCTAGTTACTGCATGGTTGTTGTAGTAGTTGTTGCTTCTGCCGAATCAGCATATATTGCAAAATGGGTGCAGTAGCTGTTTTAGCTCTGCGGTACTGCATATTGCCGTCTCAGCAAGTGTTACAATTTGTTGTCATCATTCTTGGCTATTTGGTGACCCAGTAATTTATTTTGATTCATTTCCGCATTGTTGTTTGAATGTTGGTATCGTTAGCAAAGTAACTCACAACATCCCTCCCCCCTTTTTTAAAAGGAGAAGCATCCTAATCTTGGATGCTTCGACTCATTGTTTGAGTGGGAAAGGCCAAGTCAATTTTTTGGCGGAAAATGAATTCAATTTAACAATTTTACTTGACAATCACTTGCTGTGGTTGTTTGTTGCTGATTTTTCGGCTTTACAACACGTTGAGTACTACAGCAGCAGCATTTTTTTTTTTTTTTTTTTTTTTATTTATTTTTCTTATTTTTACTTATATTTAGCTTGACAAATAATCATTTAATTATAATCTTAAATTTATTACTTAAAAGAAAGAATTTGACAAAATTATTTTTTGAAATATATACATATTCTTAGAATTTATGTAGAAAAAATATTAACACCATTTAGTTTTATTATTTCCTATTTTTGCTATATTAAAATATAATAAATTTTCAAAAATATATAAATTTTTGTTAGTTTTTTTTTTTATTTCACATATATATTTTTTATAATTTCAAATGATTAATCTAATAAAATTATTATTACTACTTTCTCTCTTTTTTTTATATTTAGTTAGGAAAATTTTTTTTTTTTTTTTAAATAAACTTTGTAATTACATTTAAGGAAATTATTTCTTATTATTACATTATTATAAATTAAAATTTTCTAATATAGACGATAATAATAGGTCTAGTAATAAACATACAAATATATAAATGGAAAAAATACCGGAGAAAGTTAAATTTTTTTTTTATTATACATTAATTTATGTTTACGAATGATTGAAAAGAAGAAATAAAAAAAAAAATTGGTTTATTAACTTTCAATAAAGCAATAAATTTTCTGATTACTAAAGCCAATTACTTTTAATTACTCTTCTATATTTCAGTTGAACTTGAAAAATAAAAACTGCTGTCATTTCCAAAAACAATGGTTTGTATTGTTTGTGCAAATGACCGCTTTTCATCATATTAATTAATTTTTATTTTTCAAGGTCTTTACAAATGAAATTTGGCATTATATGCATTAAATAAAACTGTTCGCAACTGCGCTAAATTATGTCATAAAATATATATATGTATAAACATATATATTTTTAGATAACTTGACATACATATTTTTTGTTTTAATAATTTGATACCTGGCGCTTAGCGATAAATTTAATATGTCTTAACACATGAAAACGTAAGACATTTAAAACTGTCGTGCGCCAGTGACGTATTATACGGTAACTTGTAAGAAAAAAAAAATACCGAAAGAAAAAAAAATATATTTTTAAGTTTTCGATATGGTCATCAACAATCTGATTATACCTAAAAATATGAACTAAAAAGGTGGTTAAATCAGCGTTGCTGCTGAACCTCATCCCGTGCGCAGGATATTTCGTGGCTAGTGATGGCTGTTTTATTGGGGTGGTTAACCTTATACTTCTTCCGAACAGAGTGCGTCGCCTAACCAAATCTTATCTCGTCTATTTTTCACCGTACCTTTACGTGTATACTTCCTCTTAACTATATCTCGGCATGTTCGTATCTAGATATGTCGTCAAAGCTATTTCCTCCACTACGCAGCAGGAATTGTCTCAATCGCTTGCACTAATTCCGGCTAGTGTTGGCGAAACAACCTTAAACTAGAAATCCGTCTACCTGAACATCCATCTAAAAAAAAACATTTCCCTCTGTCCATCCGCTGCCCCCTGTACATTTGGTTTCGAGCCAAATGGAGCGGAGTAACTGGGTTCTTAATTTTTCCTCTCTTCCTTCCGATTTATAATCCTTGTCCACTAATTCCGTAGTGTTCTGACAATGTTCCTTACCCAACCAAAGACTTCTCATGCACTTCCACCCCCCTTGTACATTTGGTTTCGAGCCAAAGTAACTAAAAACATGAAGTGGAATAACATGGTCATTCCTGTCTTTCTTATCCTTTCTTTCTTTCTTGTCCACTACATGCACTCCCGCGTCCTCCTGTACCTTTGGTTTCAAGCCAAGGTTTGGAGCGGAGTCACGTGAGTTACATATACAAATTCAAATACACACACATATATAAAAAATGACACTATTGATAAATTTATTGAAAATATAATAAGCACAAAATAAATAAAATTGTAAAATCATTTCCGCTTAGATATACAAAATTATTTTTCGGTCGCAATTCCAGAAATTGCAACCGTTCATTATTAATATAAAATAATTAAGAAATTGGGTCAAAACTTAGCATAAGTAAACAAAAATTGTAAAATGTAATTTAAGCTGAACTTACAAAAACTTATGTTAAAAATATGTTATATAAATATGAACAAAAGTAAATAAAGTCAGTTGTAGAATATCCACAGTGGTGCGTATTTATTCTTTTAAAAAAAAACACTCCCAAGAACTCCCACTACAAAATTGGCGCAGTCGGTACTCCTTTTTCTCTTTTATATAGAAAGGAGTGTGAAACGAAATAAATAAATATTAGTGCAGTGACGACATACTTTAAATCGGTGTACGAACCACTAATTAATTAAATAAAAAAAAAAAAAGCAGTTATTTTTCATAATAGTGTAGTAACGACACACGAAAAATCGGTGTACGAACCACTATAGAAAACAAAATAATAACTATCAAAATCTTGTGAAAGTGCAACAAACATCAGCAAAAGCCACAACGGCAAAGTAAAAATCAAAAAGTCAAAATTCGACAAGCAAGGCAAAGGAGATTTGACGTAAGAAGAATGGAGCAAATACAACAAGAAATGGCCAATGTGGATATCGCAGAGCAGCTTGCAAGAAGGGAGCAGCAGCTGGAGCAACTCAGACTAGCTTATATTGAATTGCAGCAGAGACAACAGCAGAACCATGACACTCTGGACAGGACACTAAAAAATGTTAATCATCTTCCAGTATTCACAGGAATAGGAGACGTAACCGTGAACTCATTTTTTAGCGGCGTGGAATACCTGATATCAACGCTACAAAGCGAAGAACATAGGAAAGAGGTAGTTAGAGCCATATACTATAAAACCATCCAAGGCGAAGCAAAAAATTCAATTATCAACATCCCCGAGCCGGATAACTGGAAACTTATCAAGGACACATTAAAGTTGAGATACAAGCCAGACACAGAGCCTCACCAAATTTATAGAAGAATTTCCAATCTACGAGTTAATACAGTAAGTGAACTAATTGATAAGATTCAAAAAATTAAATATAAAACTGATGAGTTGATAGTGTATTATAATGATGAATGTGGAATAGATTTAACAAATATAGACAGTTTGTTAGTAAATACCATTAAAGAAATAACACAAGGGACATTACTGGACAAGATTTATGAACAGAGAGAATTAAAAAATATTTTATACATAATGAACCAAAGACGGTTTGAAGATACATGCATAAGACCAGAATACAAGACATATTTTAAAGAAGACAGACATAAAAATCAGTACCAAAATAAACAAAATATTGACAGGGCATATTATGGTAAAGAAGCAATTAATAAGCGACAGTATCAGGATAGAAATAAATGGAACCCAAATTTTTATAGACAGGAAGAACAGAACGGTTTTAATAAAAATAATAATTCTGGAAGATACAGATTCCAAAACAATGTAAGAGATAACAAATTTTCAGGGCAATTTCAACAATTAGGGAATTCAAGACCAAATTCCAATCAAGTTCGTTGGAATCGTTATAAAAATAACCAACCAGAACCCATGGAAATTGACAATGTAGAAAGGAATTACAATTATCCTCAAGTGGCAGGACACCCTAACCACAGGTTTGGCCAAAATCGCCTAAACCTGGGTAGGCAAAGCCCAGAAGGACCTGAAATTAATGATACCATTTTTTTTACGAGGCAGCCACAGAATGCCTACCAAAAATAACGTTAAACATTGAAAATAGAAAATACGTAGCACTAATAGATACAGGTGCTAGTCTTAGTTTAATTAATAAAGAAATAAATGATTTTAAAATACATAAATTGAAATACCCTATAACGTTTAGCACTATAACGAATAAAGACACAATAAATTATGAAATACATACAAAAAGCCCGGAGCAATTTAATTTACCTAACAATGCCAGAATTCGTTGGAAAATAACCCCATTAAGAGGAAGAACTTATGATTTCATTATAGGTATCGATATATTAAACTTTTTAAATGCACAAATAAATATAGAAAAAGGACAAATAACACTAAATGGAAAGGTATCCTATTTTCTTAATAACCCATACAAATTTAATCAAATTTACACGCTTGAAGTTGGTGATCCTAGATTTGAAAGGCTTCAATTAAATCATTTAAATCATGAAGAACGTAGAGAAATTATAAAATTATTAAACCGATATAACAAATTATTGTTTAGAGAAGGAGATTTATTAACTAATACAACAGAAATTCAGCATGAGATAAAAACTATTACACAACAGCAAATTTATTCAAAACTATATAGATATCCACCTCAACACGAAGCGGAGGTAAGAAAACAGATCGGAGAAATGGAAGAGCAAGGTATAATTAGAAAAAGTTATTCTAGATATGCCAGCCCACTTATAGTCGTACCTAAGAAAACGGATAATTCAGGCGAAAAAAAGTATAGAATAGTAATAGACTATAGAAAGTTAAATGAAATAACTATAGATGACAAATATCCCTTACCCAATATAGATTCAATTTTAGATAAATTGGGTAGAGCGCAGTATTTCACTACATTAGACTTAGCAAAAGGTTACCATCAAATTTTAGTAAAAGAGGAGGATAGAGAAAAAACTGCCTTCATAACCCCACATGGCTTGTATGAATTTTTAAGGATGCCTTTTGGTCTTAAGAACGCGCCAGCCACATTCCAACGGCTGATGAATGAAATTTTAAGAGATTACATCAATAAAACCTGTGTAGTATACTTAGATGATATTTTGATCTTTAGCACTTCTTTAACTGAGCATATTAAAGCAATAGGAGACATTTTCAAAACTCTCGAAAGTAAAAATTTGAAGATACAAATTGATAAATGCAATTTTCTGAAAAAGGAAACTGAATTTTTGGGACACATTTTAACAAAGGATGGCATGAAACCAAACCCAAATAAAATTGCGACTATCCAAAATTTAGAATTACCGCAAACAGAAAAACAGATAAAAAGCTTTTTGGGAATAACGGGTTATTATCGCAAATTCATTAAGGATTATGCGAAAGTAGCTCAACCTATAACAAAATATTTAAAGAAAGACACAAAAATTAATGTGAAAGATCCAACATATGTTGAAGCTTTCGAAAAGTTAAAAACTTTAATAAGCACACATCCTGTGTTACGTTATCCCGATTTCCAGAAACAATTCACGTTAACGACGGATGCATCCAATTATGCGATTGGTGCAGTATTATCACAAGAAGGTCACCCGGTGTGCTACGCTTCAAGAACATTGAATAACCATGAAAAAAACTATTCTGCGACGGATAAAGAATTCCTAGCAATAATGTGGAGTGTAAATTATTTTAGGCCTTACATTTATGGTAAAAAATTTAAAATTCTTACTGATCACCAACCAATCAAATATCTCCATTCCAAATACAAAGGAAAAGACATGTCGCCCAGACACCAGCGATGGCTATTAAAATTAGGCGAATACCAGTTTGATATTGAATATCTAAAAGGCAAAGAGAATAAGGTAGCAGATTTTTTAAGCAGATTAAAAAATAGTGAGGACACTATTTCAGAAAAGGAGGGAGGAAAAGATTCTGATATTTTTTCATTTAATAATATTGAAGACGACATATCTATGGCAACAATACACTCAGCACAAGAAGATTTAGGTGATCATTTTTTTATAAAAGAAGAAATCGTGAATAAATATAGGACTCAAATAATTTTAACAAATAATAAAACAGAAGAATGTAAAGAAATACATGGGAAGAGAATTATTTTTATTGCAGAATGTGATTTTGAACAGATGGGAGATATTTTTAGAAGATATATTTCCAAAGGTAAAATAGGCATTTATTCGGAGTTATCCGAGCATAGCTATAATTTGGTACAGCAAAAATTAATAAGTATGTATTCAGACGATAATCAAATTAAATTCATAAAATCTACCATGAGAGCAATGGACATTGAGACAGAAGTTGAAGCCATAAAACAAATTTCATTATATCATATTAGAGAAAGTATACATTCAGGAATAATAGAAACTTATAACAACATAAAAAATAAAATATATTACCCAAAACTTATGGAGTTAATTCAAATCGTAATAAACCAATGCGACCTCTGTCAACAAGTAAAATACGATAGACGACCGATTAAAAATAAATTTCAATTTACGGAAACACCCTCAGATAAAAACCAAATTGTACACATTGATACATATGTGATTAAAGGTAATCGTTTTTTAACGACAATAGACAAATTCTCAAAATTTGGGGCAGCTTACTCACTGAACGATAGAAATCCTATTACAATAATCGAACAATTAGAAGAACATTTTGCAAAAATTGGTAAACCAGATAAAATTGTAGCTGATAACGAATTTAAAGCAGCACGAATTCAGGAATTTTTGAACCAAGAAGGTGTCCAACTACATTTAACAAAACCCAATAGTCATACGGGTAATGCAGACATAGAAAGGATGCATAGTTCACTAGCAGAAAAATTTAGAATTTTATATCAAACAGATAAGGAACTTCCGATAAAGCAATTAATCCAAAGAGCAATAAGAAATTATAACGATCGTTATCATTCAAGCACCCAATATACCCCGAATGAAGTTCAATATGGAAAAATAGAAAAAGAAAAAGTTAGGAAGAATCTAGAAAGTAACAAAAGAAGGGTTATACAAAGACTAAATAAAACCAGAGAAGAATACAAAGAAATCAGAGACGAAGGATATATTAAGAATTACAAGGCGGTCAGACATAAGGAACAACCAAAATATAAAAAAGCAAAACTAGAAAAAGTACATCTAAACAATATTAAAAAACCATATAAATTCACGGACACAAACAATGAAAGCGATGACATCGATTTCGAATACATGTCTCAACGTTTAAAAGAAATAAAAACTAAACACAAAAACAAAAACATTGTAGAAATCCAATCAACCCAATAATTAACTATTATTTAAATCTAAATTTTCAGAAATCAACCCAATAATTAACTATTATTTAAATCTAAATTTTCAGATAATAATTATGATACTGGTTCTGGTAACGTGGACGCAACCGAGTAATGGCACAATGACCATAACCAAACTAGCAGACCAATCAGGATTTATAGACATTTTTATAGGAAATCAGGAGATTGTCAAGGAATCGGACATAATACTACATATAATAAACTTACAAGAAATAGAACAAATTCTGGACCAAATGACAAAAAACGTTATTTTAATGAAGACAAACAATAAAGAAATACTTCAACTTGAATTATTGGATGCCAGGAACAAATTAACTACTTTAAAACCAAAACAAATCAGACAACGTAGAGGACTAGTTAATGGCATAGGTAGTATGACAAAATGGTTGTTCGGCACTATGGACGATGAAGACAGACAGAACATTCAAAAACATCTATTTAATATTGATGAAATAACTACTAATAATAATCAACAAATTATAATTAATAACTATTTTAATGAAACTATAAGCCATTTTAAAATGATTATCGAAAATGATAGAAAAATAATAGAGACAAAACTAAATTCTATAGATAAAATTCTGGATATTGAAAATAACAAGCACATATACTTAGAACAATTATCAAATATACAACTTATAAAAAACAAGATAGAACATTTACAGGATAATGTTATTTCCGCAAAGTATGGTATGATACATCCTAGTATTTTAACTTTTAATGAAATAGAGAAATATAAAATAGACTATGATAAGTTAAAATATATACAAATTGGAACAACGTTTTTAAGCGATTCTCACTTAGTTTTTGGCATAAAAATACCTAAAACTTTTGAAATAGTAAAATTAAGATCAATTGTACCCATACCAAATAATGAAAGTAATGAAATAGATTATAGTATTGAAAAGATTTTTGAATTGAACAACAAAATTTATAAATTTGAAGAACACAAATATCTAAAAAACTTAAAAATAAGCACACATTGTATAATCAAAAATAATTGTCAACTAATAAAACATAACGAATTTGAAATATTGGAATTAGATGTAGACACAATCATAGTTAAAAATGCAACTAATATAAATATAAATCAAACTTGTAATTCTGAGAAAATTATCTTAAATGGAAACTATCTAATTAGTTATAATAATTGTTCAGTAAAAATAAAAGATTATTATTTTTCAAACATTGTAGAAACTATAGAACAAAAACAAATATTTAATAATATTGATAGTTTAAGGAATTTTACTAATAAGATAACATTTGAAGAAATTAAAGAAGAACATAAAGTAAATGTAAGAAATATCAAAGAATTAAATTTCCACAAAAGAATCACATATAGCTGTAACATTATAATCATAATTATAATACTTACCTTATTTATAATAATCGTAACCAAACATAAACATATTAAAATAAAATTAAACAATAGAATTCAGGAGAATTCTAATCTAAAGGGGGGAGAAGTTACATATACAAATTCAAATACACACACATATATAAAAAATGACACTATTGATAAATTTATTGAAAATATAATAAGCACAAAATAAATAAAATTGTAAAATCATTTCCGCTTAGATATACAAAATTATTTTTCGGTCGCAATTCCAGAAATTGCAACCGTTCATTATTAATATAAAATAATTAAGAAATTGGGTCAAAACTTAGCATAAGTAAACAAAAATTGTAAAATGTAATTTAAGCTGAACTTACAAAAACTTATGTTAAAAATATGTTATATAAATATGAACAAAAGTAAATAAAGTCAGTTGTAGAATATCCACAGTGGTGCGTATTTATTCTTTTAAAAAAAACACTCCCAAGAACTCCCACTACAAAATTCGTGTCTCCCTATCTTCCTGCTATCCTACTCACGCCACTGTCTCCGAAGTGCGTTTTCGTTCACTATCTTCGTAGTGTTTTTCTTTTCCTTATTTATTTACGCCACTATCTCCGTAGTGCGTGTCTGTTTATTTCTATCACTATCTCCGTAGTGTTTTTTGTTTTTTCTTTTCTTTATTTATTCTAACCTATCGCTTCCTCTTTTTCCGATGCAATTCTTTTTTACGAAAGTACCTCCTCCTCCTACCGCAACTCTGTTTCTTTTCATCCCCGTAACTACCTACTTAACCAGCCAGTTTCACCAGGTTATTGTGGTAAACCCTCTCCGAGTTCCCACATTTTATCCTTACGTTTACGTGTGTGGGTACTCCCGTAATTCTATAAGGTCCTAGCCATATGGGCGAGAACTTATTCTTCCTCGCCTGGTTCTTTAGCCATACCATCTGTCCCACCTTGAAACACCTTACCTCTGTCTCCCGGTCGTAGTAGGTCTTAGATCTTGCCTTAGCTTTGTCTTGGTTTGCTCTCACTATTTCGTAGCTTCGTTGGATTTGGTACCGTAGAATTTTGTCGTAATCGTCCGTATTGTAAAGAGGAGCCGGCTGTTTCCTTAACCTGCAAGGCACCTCGAACTCGAACCCATACAGTACTCTGTTTGGAGTCTGCTTCTTGGACGTGTGCCTCGTGTTATTATGCACGTGCATCGCGTGATGCAGCCATTCGTCCCAGTTGGCACCGTCCATTTTGACGAAATTTCTTAAATACTCGGCCAGTGGCCTGTGTGTTCTTTCCAATGAACCATTAGACTGTGGGTGATATGGGGTGGTGTATATATTCTTTACCCCCAGTAGCTTGCAAACTGTCCACCGAGTAATTATATTTGTGTAGTACTTCCTCTGTCCTCGTCTGCGGATTGTCCATTAATCGCTAAAATACTTAATTCTTACCATTTCCCAATTTCTCGTCCGATTTCCCTCGTAGATTCGATTTCCGGTTCTATAAAACTATCTTCTTTCCGTGGTCGAGACCCGTGGAAATTACTACTACCTCCACCACCTTTTTATTTCAACCCAGATATCAAAAGGTGTACCGGAATGCGGCTGCTTTAAGACCCTTGATATCCTGTTTCAACAGTTGTGGTTTCCTTAGTTTCTCTTTCCACTTAACCTATCCCACTTTCAGAATCTAATCTTACCAAAAACCGAATACCGGCTGCGCCAATTTGTTATGATTTGAGTATTTAAGAAATTAACGTATGATTTGTAATAAAGAACACAAGTTTATTTATTTTAATCATTCTTTATTTACTACTTCTTGGTTGCTATAAGTAAACTGCTACTTTCTATGTTGCAGCCAGCTACTTTATAGTTGAATTGCTGCTGCTAGTTACTGCATGGTTGTTGTAGTAGTTGTTGCTTCTGCCGAATCAGCATATATTGCAAAATGGGTGCAGTAGCTGTTTTAGCTCTGCGGTACTGCATATTGCCGTCTCAGCAAGTGTTACAATTTGTTGTCATCATTCTTGGCTATTTGGTGACCCAGTAATTTATTTTGATTCATTTCCGCATTGTTGTTTGAATGTTGGTATCGTTAGCAAAGTAACTCACAACAATCATCAGGCCGCCCAATATGGGAAACAGAGGCCAGATGTTACGGGGGTAGGTAGTTCTTAGTTTAGCACTCCACCTAAGCCTGTCTGGTATGGGTGCCCCTACCTCTGCATCGCGACAAGATGACTACCCATCGCAGAGGAATTACATATCAAACTTAAGGAAATTCCCGAGAAGCACGCTATTCAACATTTAAAAAAAAAACTTTATTTGATTTATTTGCAATTGCTCAGGTGTTTATGGACCGATTTTAATGAAATCTAATAACGTGTATTGAGGAAGTACGTCCTAAAACTTAATATATAATTTGTGTCGGTGTATTTTCGAGGAGCTTCACAAACCTGTACCTAGTTTCCGTATTTCTCGCATCGAGTAATTTCTCACATCGATCAGTGAAATTGTTTAAAATGTAATTAGAGTTGCCAACAAATTGTCTCAACTAACATTGCTTTTCACATATTTTCACTGTTTGATGTGAGAAATTTCTCGACGGGAGAAATACAGAAACTAGGCACTGATTCCAGCAGACAAAGATATTTTATACTCGTATATCTGAAATCAGTAGTCTGACTTTTGAACATTGTAAAGGAAATATATTTATGTATGTGTTGTATTCGTGTTATTGTAAATTAAAACAACTTTACTTTAATAAATTTTAAATTGCTATATTTATGAAGATGTAAAGCGTAAATCGCAAGCTTAGAATAACAGTTATAAATTTTTATTATTTTGACATATTTTCTAGACTTCGAAGCGAGATATTAAATTTAAAGCCGTTGCTTATTCTTTGGTATTGCCAACAGTATGACGGGCCTGTATAATTCTATATCATTTTCTACTCAGCACGCTATTAAATTTGATAAAATTCGGTCCGCAAACACCTGGAATATCTCCAAAACCCTACAATCGATGTACGACAAATTGCCGAATTTTTTAATTATTTTTTACTTTTTTAACTTATTTGGTATTTTTGCGATTTCTCAGGTGCTTATAGTCCAATTTTAGTTAAATTTAGTAGCGTGCTGGGTAGTAAGATTTCCTAAAATGCGGTATAAAACTCAAAATAATTTTTTTTAAAAAATATAGTTTTTTGGCAATTTTCGAAACAGTGAGTCTGTTGTTTTAGTGATATCTCCGGTGATTATTTAAATTCTAAAACATGATATAAATTTTGATGTCAGTACTCCATCCAGGAGCTAGACAAGATATCAGATGAACAAACTGCATATGATATGAATTTGCGATCTGACATTAGATTATTGTGAAACCAATTTATGTATGATATTAAAGTATTATATATCAAATTATAGGTAATCTTTTTAGAACTTACATTAAAGGAAATTTCGTTAGTCTACCACAAAAATTTTTGTGTTTATCGTACAAAAATGGTTCAGTTTGTGTGGTTTTCCACTCAAGGGTGACTTTAAGGTTAAGCAATATATTTGTAGAATACATGCAGTTACGAGCCTATTCTGAAATGGTTCGATAAAAGATAGCTTTCAAATATTGTTGATCAAGAACCCATCGAAATCGGTTCACTTACTTGAGAGATGAACTTGGTTAACCACTGACTAACACAGTTCTGTGCCTAGTTTCTATAACTCTCGCATCGATAAATTATTCGAGTAGAACAAAATGAAAATAAAGAAAAAACTAGTTGAATTAAAAAAAACAAAATGTATTTTTTTTTCACCTAAGTGTTTCTGTAATTTAGAAGGCTTATATATTGAAGGTAATTTTACTTGCTTCCATTAAATTTTAATAAGGGTTTGTTTTTCTGCGTCATCTATATATCTATCTATATGTATAAAACTCTAACGTGACTGACTGATTGACTGACTCATCATCGCACAGCCCAAACGGCTAAAGCTAGAGAGCTGAAATTTTGACAGCGGGTACCTTTTTCAAAGTATAGATCCACTAAGACGGGATTTTTGGAAATTCGGCCTCTAAGGGGGTAAAAAGGGGTAAAAAAGGGAAAAATTAGTAATGCTGTATCTCCGGAAGTAAACGTCATAGGCCCAAAATTGAAATTGCGTTGGGATCAGCTGCAAAAATAAGTAGACACGTGTTTGGTACTTTTTAGCAGATGGGACAAATAGGGGGTAAAAAGGGTAAAAATAAAATGTTGGTACTTTTTTAAACCCACGTGTATCTTTTGAACCAATCAACAGAGTAACAAAATTCAAAACGGAGCCGGTAAACAAGAAAAAAATATTAGACACGTGTTTGGTACTTTTTTGATTCAGGGTTCAAAAAGGGGGAAAAGCGGGGAAAAAAATTTAGGGTAGGTCCATTTTTCTTTTTCTTTGTATTTCACTTGAACCAATAAAGATAGAAATAAAATTTATAGGGAAGTCGATTGCCCAGTACAAAATATTAAATACGTGGTTGGTACTTTTTTCAATTAAAAGGGTAAAAAAGGGAAAAATCGGTAACATTATATCTCCTTAACCAACAGCGATAGAAGTGAAGATTAAATTGGCTTGAGATTAGCACTAAAAATTAAGGGACACGTGTTCGGTACTTTTTTTGAAAATCGGCCGCCTAGCGAGCAAAACAGGGTAGAAAAGGGAGAAATTAGTAACATCATATCTCCGAAACCAACATAGACAGAAACAAAGTTGAAATTGGATTTGAATCGCCTAGAAAAATAAGGGGACACGTGTTTGGTACTTTTTTGAAAATGGCACTAATAAGGATAAAAAAGGGTAAAAACTATATTTTGGTACTTTTTTTAACCCATATGTATCTTTTGAACTAATAAACATAGAAACATATTTTATATCGCAACCGATAGATATTAAAAAAGAACTTAATACGTATTTGGTACTTTTGCGATTAATGGGGCACAAAAGGGTAAAAAAGGGAAAATATTCAAGGATAGGTTTTTTGCTTTTTAGCCATGGATATCTTTAAGGCTAATGAAGCCAGAAGTATAATTTATTGACTGGTCGATGGACATTGAAAAAAATAAACTACGTGTTTGGTACTTTTTTTTAATTTTGGGGGTAAAAATCGGTAAAGAATATCTTCTAAACCAAAAGTGATAGAAACAAAAACTAAATTGGTCTGAGATTGGGACTTAAAATTAAGGAACACATGTTCGGTACTTTATTGAAGTTCAACCTCTTAGAAGGTAAAACAGGGTAGAAAAGGGAGAAATTAGTAACATCATATCTCCGAAACCAACATCGATGCAAACAAAATTGAAATTGGATTTGAATCGGCTAGGAAAATAAGGAGACACGTGCTTGGTTTTTTGGAAATGGCACTAATAAGGATAAAAAAGGGTAAAAACTATATTTTGGTACTTTTTTCAACTAATATATATATAATTTATATCGCAACTGATAGGCATTAGAAAACTATTAAACACGTATTTGGTACTTTTGCGATTAATGTGGGACGAAAGGGTAAAAAAAGGGAAAATATTCAAGAGTAGGTTTTTTGCTTTTTAGCTAAGAATATCTTTTCGGCTAATGAAGCCAGAAGCATAATTTATTAGCTGGTAAATTGACACTGAAAAAAGTAAAATAAGTGTCTGGTACTTTTTTAATTTTGGGGGTAAAAATCGGTAAAAATATATCTTCTTAGCCAAAAGTGATAGAAACAAAAACTAAATCGGTCTAAAATCGGCACTTTAAATTAAGGGACATGTATTTGGTACTTTTTTCTTTAATTCGCCCGTTTTGGGGTTAAAACAGGGAAAAAATGGGAAATATTAGTAACGTCATATTTCCGAAATTCAAAATGATAGGAATAGAGTTGAAATTTGGTACTTTTTTGAATATGGTACTAATAAGGGTAAAAAAAGGCAAAAACTATATTTTGGTACTTTTTTTGAACCCATACGTATCTTTTGAAATAACAAACATAGAGAAACAGTAAACGTCACAATTGATAAGTAACAAAGAATTATTAGACACGTGTTTGGTACTTTTACGATAATTGAGGTAAAAAAGATAAAAACTGGGAAATATTCAAAGGTAGGTTTTTAACTAATGAAGCCAGAACTATAATTTACAGACGGGTGGATTCATATTGAAAAAGTATAAGACATGTGCTGTTTAGTGGTTAAAAAGTGGAGTAAAAAGGGGGAAAAATCGGTAACGTAATATCTTCTAAATCAAAAGTGATAAAAACAAAGATTAAATTGGTCTATGATCAACATTAAAAAATAAAGGACACGGGTTCGGTATTTTTTTTTTAATTTGGCCGCTTATGGTTAAAACAGGCTAGAAAATGAATAAATCATATAATCGGCTAGAAAAAGAAAGGGACATGTGTTCTGTACTTTTTTTTGGAAATGGCACTAATAAGGGCAAAAAGGGTAAAAACTATATTTTTGTACTTTTTTTTAACCCATACGTATCTTTTGAACTTATAAACATAAAGACTCACTTTATGCCACAATCAATAAGTATTAACAAAATATTAAACATGTGCTTGGTACTTTTACGATAAATGGGGTTCAAAAAGGTGAAAACGGGAAAATATTCATTTAAGCTAATGAAGTCAGAAGTATAAATTAGAGATGTGTCAATCAAAGGGGTAAAAAAGGGAAAAATCGATGACATTATACCTTCTAAACCTAATGGATTTAAACAAACACTAAAATGGTCTAAGATCAGCCCTAAAAATTTAGGGACTTTTCAGTACTTTTTGCAAATTAAACAGTTTTGGGGTTAAAATAGGGTAGAAAATAAAAACGTTAATAAAGTTATATCTATGATACCAATATCGACAGAAAAAAAATTTAAATTGGATTTAGATCAAATAGAAAAATAAAAAGTCATTTTTTTAGTAGGTACTTTTCGTAAATGAGCTAAAAATAGGGAATAAAAAGGATAAAAACTAAATTTTGGTACTTTTTTGACCCATATATAATTTTTGAATCAATTATTATAGAAACAAAATTTATACCGCAATCAAAAATAACAAAAACGGGTCAAAAATTTAAAGATAGGTTTTTTCCTTTTAAACTGTGCATGTTGTTTAAATCAATAAAATAATAAATAAATCAATGATTTATATGTGACAGATGTTTGGTATTTTTTTCAATTAACAAAAATGGAGTTAAGATCAGCAATAAAAATATTAGGACACGTATCCGGATTTTGTTTTTTAATTTGGCTTATCAGGGGTAAACAACGGGTAAGAAAAGGAAACTTTTGTAAAATATTCAAAATCAAAAGCGACAAGAACAAGAACAAAAATAAGGGAGACGTGTGTAGTACTTTTTTGAAAATGTAGAGGTTAGGTACTTATTTTGTCCTATATGTATCTTAAGAACCAATAAGTATTTAATTTAATTTATATCGGAATTGATAAATAAGTGAAAAAGTTATTTTGGTAAATTTTGTAACTTTGTCAATTCAAATGGTGCCGCTAACGAAGTAGCGGGTTATAAGGTAGTATTTATATAAAACTCTAACGTGACTGACTGACTCATCATCGCCCAGCATAAACGGCTAAAGCTAGAGAGCTGAAATTTTGACAGCTGGTACCTTTTTCGAAGTATAGATCCACTAAGAAGGGATTTTTGGAAATTCGGCCTCTAAGGGGGTAAAAAAGGGAAAATTTAGTAATGCTGTATCTCCGGAAGATGGGACAAATAGGGGGTAAAAAGGGTAAAAATAAAATGTTGGTACTTTGTTAAACTCTTGTGTATCTTTTGAACCAATCAACAGAGTAACAAAATTCAAAACGGAGCCGGTAAACAAGAAAAAAATATTAGACACGTGTTTGGTACTTTTTTGATTCAGGGTTCAAAAAGAGGTAAAAGCGGGGGAAAAAATTTAGGGTAGATCCATTTTTCTTTTTTTTTTGTATTTCACTTGAATCAATAAAGCTAGAAATAATATTTATAGGGAGATCGATTGCCAAGTACAAAATATCAAATACGTGTTTGATACTTTTTTCAGTTAAAAGGGTAAAAATCGGAAAAATCGAAATTAGTAACATCATATCTCCGAAACCAACATAGATAGAAACAAAGATGAAATTTGATTTGAATCGGTTTGGAAAATAAGGGGACACGTGTTTGGTACTTTTTTGAAAATGGCACTAATAAGGATAAAAAAGGGTACAAACTATATTTTGGTACTTTTTTTAACCCATATGTATCTTTTGAACTAATAAACATAGAAACATAATTTACATCGAAACCGATAGATATTAAAAAGTAATTAAATAGGGTAGAAAAGGGAGAAATTAGTAACATCATATCTCCGAAACTAACACCGATACAGACGAAGTTTAAGTTGGATTTGAATAGGATAAAAAAATAAATGGACACGTATTTGGTACTATTTTAAAAATGGTATAAATATGAATAAAAAAGTGTAAAAACTATATTTTGGTACTTTTTTAACCCATATATATCTTTTGAACTAATAAACATAGAAACACAATTTATATCGCAACTGATAGGCATTAAAAAACTATTAACCACGTACTTTTGCGATTAATAGGGGACGAAAGGGTAAAAAAGGGAAAATATTAAAGAGTAGGTTTTCTGCTTTTTAGCTAAGAATATCTTTTAGGCTAATGATGCCAGAAGCATAATTTATTGGCTGGTCAATTGACATTGAAAAAAGTAAAATACGTATTTGGTACTTTTTTTAATTTTGGGGGTAAAAATCGGTGAAAATATATCTTTTAAGCCAAAAGTGATAGAAACAAAAACTAAATCGGTTTAAGATCGGCACTTTAATTTAAGGGACATGTGTGCGCAAAATGGGAAATATTAGTAACGTCATATCTCCGAAATTCAAGACGATAGGAACAAAGTTGAAATTTGCTTCGGATGGGCTGAAAAAAGGGGAAACGTATTTGGTAGTTTTTTGAATATGGTACTAATAAGGGTAAAAAAAGGGTAAAAACTATATTTTGGTACTTTTTTTGAACCCATACGTATCTTTTGAAATAACAAACATAGAGACGCAGTAAACGTCACAATCGATAAGTAACAAAGAATTATTAGGCACGTTTTGGTACTTTAACGATAATAGAGGTAAAAAGATAAAAACGGAAAAATATTCAAGGGTAGGTTTTTAACTAATGAAGCCAGAACTATAATCTACAGACGGGTGGATTCATATTGAAAAAGTATAAGACATGTGCTGTTTAGTGGTTAAACAGAAACAGAAAATGGATAAATTAGTAACATCATATCTCCGAAATTTACATCGTTAGAAACAAAGTTGAAATTGGATTTGGATCATTTTGCAAAAAAAGGGGACACGAGTTTGGTAATTTTTTTGGAAATGGAACTAATAAGGGAGAAAAAGGGTAAAAACTATATTTTGGTACTTTTTTAACCCTATACGTATCTTTTGAAGTAATAAACATAAATAATCAATTTACATCACAATTGATAAGGACTAAAAAAATTAAAAAAGTGCTTGGCACTTTTACGATAAATGAGGCACAAAAGAGTAAAAACGGGTAAATATTAAAGTGTTTTTTGTTTTTTAACTATGAATATCATTTAAACAAATAAAGCCAGAAGCATAATTTACAGACGAGTCTATTTACATTAAAGAAGTATAAGACACGCGTTTGGTTCCTTTTTTTAATTTTTGGAGTAAAAGGGGGAGGGAGGGGGGAAATCGGTAACGTAATATCTTCTAAATCAAAAGTGATAGAAACAAAAATTAAATTGGTCTATGATCAGCACTAAAAATTAAAGGACACGGGTTCGATAATTTTTTTTTTTAATTTGGCCACTTATGGTTAAAACAGGCTAGAAAATGGATAAATCATATAATCGGCTAGAAAAATAAGGGGACATGTGTTCTGTACTTTTTTGGATGTGGCACTAATAAGGGTAAAAAGGATAAAAACTATATTTTGATACTTTTTTTAACCCATATGTATCTTTTGAACTTATAAACATAAAGGCTGACTTTATTCCACAATCAATAAGTATTAAAGAATTTTAAACATGTGCTTGGTACTTTTACGATAAATGGGGTTCAATAGGATGAAAATGGAAAAGTATTCATTTAAGCTAACGAAGTCAGAAGTATAAATTAAATATGTGTCGATTCACATTGAAGAAAATAATAATAAGCGTTTGGTGCATTTTTCAATTAAAGGGGTAAAAAAGGGAAAAATCGATGACATTAAGTGGTTAAAAACAGAAAACCCGGTAATATTATACCTCCTTAAAAAAAATGGAGTTAATATCAGCAATAAAAATATCAGGACACGTATTCGGTATTTTTTTAATTTGGCTGACCTGGGGTAAAAAAGGAAACTTTTGTAAAATATTCAAAATCAAAAGCGACAAAAACAAGATTTAAATTAGGTTAGCAATCAAAATTATGTAGGCGAAAATAAGGGAAGCGTTTTTAGTACTTTTTTGAAAATGGCACCAGTAAAGGGTAGGTACTTATTTTGTCCTATATGTATCTTAAGAACCAATAAATATTTAATTTAATTTATATCGGAATCGATAAACAAGTAAAAAAATTATTTTGCTAAATTTTGTAACTTTTTAATTGTAACTTTGTCAATTCCAATTGTACCGCTTACGAAGTAGCGGGTTCTAAAGCTAGTATCATATATAACGTTACCACATTATAAAAAGTATTTTCTTTTTTTTGAAATTTTTTAATAAAATGTGTATAATATAAATTATACATCAACAAAAGCTACTAAAAGAAAATAAAAACCACATATTTTTTCCCGAGGAATCTCAAACTCGAAATTGCTCGCTTTAGCCAATAAGGTACTAGTTGCAACTAAAATACGCAAACAAAAATAAAAATGTACCAGATACAAACTGAATCAAGCAGACTTAAAAGAAATCCTTTTCGCAGCAAGAGAAGGGTATTGCCAGGATCAATCATATGATCAATAACACAATTAAAAGCAGTGATATGATGAAAATATTAAAAACATTAGTAGAAGTACAAAGTGTCAAAAATGCCCGCAAAGCACACACAAAGTATTAACTTATCATTATACTCTAGTTCCTATCATACTCTAAAAAACAGGAAAATAAAATGTGCTTTTTCTTTTTAAACATCTACAGCACCAATACAGTTCATATAGTTTAAATGATCAATAAAGTAGAAATTGACTCCTCTTGTTTTTTATATTTCCCAATTGCACCCTCGGAGTGTACTCCGTCATCTACCAAATTTTGAGGAAAGTTCCTAGAGCCAAATAAGGAGCCAAAAAAGAACATGAGCCTCTTAAAGAGTGACATTTTTAGAACTATAATATTTTTAGATATAAAGTATAATATATTGTCACGAATTTTTAAGTTATCCGCCCCATTGTGCAAAGTTCGCTACTGTTTTTTATATTTCCCAATTGCACCCTCGGAGTGTACTCCGTCATCTACCAAATTTTGAGGAAAGTTCCTAGAGCCAAATAAGGAGAAAAAAAAGAACATGAGCCTCTTAAAGAGTGACATTTTTAGAACTATAATATTTTTAGATATAAAGTATAATATATTGTCACGAGTTTTTAAGTTATCCTCCCCATTGTGCAAAGTTCGCTACTAACAATTCTTCCCCTAGTTATCTAGAATGTTTCTGTTCATGTTATTGTTGTTCTGTTTGTGTCTATAAGCAGAGAAACATGTAAAGAGTATAGCAACAATTTTCTCTTTTATCTACATTCTCTCTCTCTCTCTCTCTCTCTGTTACTGTTAACTTTAGATTATCTGTTTGTACAACGTATGTGTGAGTGTGTTCTTGATCATGTGAGAATGTAGTGAAACACACATGAACTTTCGTAAGCCACATTGTTAGCCGCGATTATGGAAAAGATTGTTAGCCGCGATGATGGAAAAGATGGAAATCAACAGCAATCAAACGAAAACCATGATTGCAGGTTTGAAAACGGAACTTCAAGAATCTGCCGAAATCAACAACCAAACGTGAACCATGGTCACAGGTATGAAAATTGAACTTCTAGCTGAGGTAAGGCAGGAAAACAAACAGATAGAAGAAAAACTGGAAGGAATTTCTGGATCCACAAACAAACAACTTCAAGAAATTTCGACAACGATCAACAATCGCATCGATGGCGTTGAGATTGAAATTTAGAAATTTGACAAAAAACTGGCTGACTTAGCGAATGAAGTCGGAAAGGAGATTGGCGATCTAAAAGCGAAATTTTATGGCATACAACAACTGGGGGGTCAACTGCGAGTTGTTCAAGAAACATCTGGAAAAACGAAAGCACCCAGTTTTGATGGCAGTCTACCGCTTAAAGTGTTCAAGTTCCAGTTTGAAACAGTCGCCAAGAGGAACCTATGGGACAACGACCAGAAAGCTCTGGAACTAATTTTGGCTCTAAAAGGCAATGCTGCGGAAGTCCTAGAAGTGTGCCGTTAAGCTGTAGAAAGAACTTTGATGACATCATGTCTGCTCTTCAGCGTAAGTACGGTGGCGAACACAAAAAAGAAATTTACCGTCTGGAAATTTACCGTCTGGAAGTTTACAGGACTTTGCTTTGGATATTGAACGTTTGGTGGAGCAAATTTATACTGGCGAAAATCAGACTTTCTTAGACCAGTTCAAGATTGAAGCATTTGTGAATGGTATACGATATTCTGGCATTAAATTTGCGGTGTGTGCCACTCGAAAATCAACATTTGCTGAAACTGTGTAATTCGCATTAGCTTAAGAAACATAAAAAATTATAGCTAAGTCACAAATGTGCAGATTGCTAGGTGTCGATGTAGTTGCTAACAACCAAAGCAGTGTGGAGCAAATTATGGAGGCTATTAATCGATTATTAGAGGAGAAACAGAGCAAGCCGAAATCAAAGTGTAACAACTCCGGCAAGGAAGGCCATTTCCAGCGAAATTGCAGGGCACCGAGAAGACAATCGAGACCTGTCTCTTCACCCGAAGGCAGCCAACAGGTGGAGCCACAATCTTTTCAAGAACAATCGTTAAACTAAATCGAGCTAGCTCCGCGGGGCATGAGTTAGCTCCCACAATTGGTGGCCCCACAATCTCCATATCAGTTATGCAACAGAAAAACAGCAACCTTACAGCTGGGGGATACATCAATGGCCAAAGGCATGTTTTTACCATAGACACAGGGGCGTCTCAGTCAATTATTAGGCCCGATTTGGTACGTGGAAACCTTGAATCCTTGAGCGGTATAAACCTGTGCACGGCAACTGGAGATCATGCGACAGTTTATGGTAAAGTAAGTGCTAAAGTAACCACTGCCAACCTGCAAGTCAACCACGTATTCATTGTTGCGGACATTTTGGATGAAGTAATAATCGTTGCAGATTTTATGATTATGAACAGCATTAGTTTACACCTAGTGCCTAAAATAATGATTTGGAGAAACGAAGATATACCCCTCGATGTTGGTTACGAGAGCAAGCCCAATGTTAGAAAACTGATAACTGTCGAGCATCATAAGCTAACACTACAGTCAGAATCGTTGATATGGACACAAATGGTAGGAGATTGTGAGGACAACAGTTTGTGGGTGGTAGAATCAAAACTCGACAATGACATCATAACGGCAAAAGCTCTAGTAAAGCCCTGCAATAACAGAAGAGTTCCTGTAAGAGTTTTAAACTTATCCTGCCATGACAAAGTTATTAAACCTGACTCGGAAATCGGTCAATGCGCAGCCACTAAAGCGATAATCAACTGTGACACGAAATCAGAGCCTGTTCAGATGTCCAGCAAAGAATAAGAGCAACTGGCGGAGTACGTAGAGAAATGCCTAGAGGGCTTGACACCGTCTAACAAAAATGAAGCCAAACAATTTCTAAAGAAGCATGCTGCCGTATTTGCGTCCAAAACTCAAAGCCAGGGAAGAACGGCAATAGTGAAACATGAAATTCATACAGGCGAGGCGAGACCAATTAAACAGGCGCCTAGAAGTATTCCCCTGGTCAAGCGAGACGAAGTTAAGAAGTTGGTCAACGAAATGGAACGTAGTGGAACGACGAAATTGTACCATCCGCAAGCCCATGGAGCTCTCCGGTGGTTCTGGTTAAGAAGAAAGATGGCAGCACCAGATTTTGTGTTGACTACCGAAAGCTAAACGATGTTACGAAAAAGGACAGCTACCCCTTGCCAAGAATCGATGACACCCTGGACACCTTAGGTGGAGCGAAATGGTTTTCTACGCTAGATCTTCAAAGCGGCTACTGGCAGGTGGAGATCTCAGAGAAAAACAAAGAGAAAACAGCGTTTAGTGAAATTGATGGGCTATGACAATTCAACGTTATGCCATTCGGACTCTATAACGCCCCCGCTACTTTCGAACGTCTAATGGAACGAGTATTGAAAGGACTTCAGTGGAAAACTTGTTTATTGTACCTTGACGACATCATCGTCAGGGGAAGAACCTTCGATAAACACTTGAAGAATCTGGAGGAAGTCCTTAAACACATAGCGGAGGCTGGTCTCACCTTAAGTGCCAAGAAATGTGCGTTGTTCCGGAAAGAAGTAAAATACTTGGGGCATTTGGTGACTGAAAATACAGCGACTGATGAGGACAAAATTCGAGCTGTCAAAGACTGGCCGCAACCAACAAATTTCCACGAATTACGCAGCATCCTAGGGCTATGCACTTACTACAGGCGATTTGTTCCGAATTTTGCAAGTGTTGCCGCAAGTTTGCATGAGCTTACCAAGAAGTCTCGACCATTCTATTGGGGTACAGAGCTGGAGCAAGCATTTAAGAAGTTAAAAAGATTACTCTGTTAGGCACCAATATTGGCGTATCCTGTGGCCGGAGAGAAATTCGTGCTCTATACCGACGCAAGCGCATGCGGAATTGGAGGTGTGCTCTCACAGGAGGTAAATGGAACAGAGCGAGTGATTGGCTACCACAGTCGAACTATTTCAAAGCCCGAAAGAAACTACTGTGTAACAAGACGTGAGCTTCTGGCGGTAGTAGAATGTGTGAAGCACTACCATAAGTAATTGGAGTGTGTTATTGATGTTCGGCTAATGCGCGTAGAATCCAGTGGAGATTGGTACGTAGTGCAGAGGAACGATCCAGTACTGGGAAAAATAATGAAAGTTAAAGAAGAAGACAAGAGGCCAACACGTTACGGTAAACAGAAACCTACAAAACAACTACACTGTTGATGAACACCGTCCCCACCGTGGTAGAACTTGCATGCAATATATTTTTTTCTGAGCTGACAAAATATGGAATAAAGGTCTGGTGGGCTTGTGATTCTTTTACATCTTATCCACTAGGGGACAGATAAATACTGAGTTGGTGCATTCTGCAGAAAGGGAAAAAGCATCGTGAACGAGTCGTTAAATTTGAAAGAAACATCGTGTAAGATAATTCTTTGAAATAAAATTTTACACTTGTCTTTCTGGGGTACCGTTAACAAAACGCAAACATTTGTTCCGGCTAAATTTTATTATCCAAAAGAAAGAGAAGTAGAATATTTAGTCTTTGGATTTAGTAACAACATTAGTATGTGATTATATATTTCCAAAAAAACAAATCCGTTGAGCTTTTATCCACATCTCATTACAACATTGAAGTTGAAGGTGCAAACCAAAAGCCAGTTCTGATGCTGGATTGCAAAAATTGTAAAATGGTCTTTAATTATAATTTAAATTATAATTTAAAATAAATTATAATTTTAGATAACTATCTACTAACAGTAGAAGAATTTTATTTCAAAAACTTAGTAAACAATTAGCTAGGAAAAAAATTCAGATCCGTCCATAAGATCCTCAAATTTAAATCATATAATGATTCAGTATGTGTTCCAGAAGAAGGTGATGACACCGGAAAAAAGAAGCACAAACGAAATTGCTTTATGTACAATAAAAGGAGATCTACAAAAAATGCTTGCAAAAGATGTCAAAGATCGGTATGTGCGGAACACTTGCAGAATGTAAGCATTTGCCATACATGCTCAAACAAAAAAAAAAAAAATAGGAAAAAACTACTCAACATTTTCGTAGGTATCTCTATTCTTTTTATAAAGAGATATTATTTTTAACGATATGTATGTAAATGACATATGTAGTGAGCATTTTGTACATAATTTTTAATTTTCACTCCAAAAATTGTTTGATTTGTTTTGTGCATACCCGGGTATGTCGGTTGTATGGTAAAGGGATAATTCTCAAAAACTGCTCGTAGATTTTTTTCCAAAAAAAGAAAATAAATAAATAATTTTTTTAAACATTAAAAAACTATATTTTAGGAGCATATTTAAAATTTCAAGTCGATAGCTCATACGTTGACCAAAATATATCAAATTGAAAATGAAAAACATACCCGGGTAGGTGGTTGTAGACATAAGGGTTAAAAGGATAAATGATGTGGTGCATCGAATACAAAAAGATAAAAGTCAAAGGTCCAAAATTAAGTTCGAACACCTAGAAAGATTGGCGGCCTACGGAAGAATTGGGACTGTGCCTATTCGGGACGAACAGGCTTAAGAGGGGGGCAGTGTCACGAATTTTTAAGTTATATACCCCATTGTGCAAAGTTCACTACTTACAATTCTTCCCCCAGTTTTCTAGAATGTTTCTGTTGATGTTGTTGTTGTTCTGTTTGTCTATAAGCAGAGAAACATGTCTTTCTTATGTGCTGTAAAGAGTATAACAACAATTTTCTCTTTTATCTACATTCTCTCTCTCTATGTTGCTGTTAACTTTAGATAATCTGTTTGTACAACGTATGTGTGAGTGTGTTCTTGATCATGTGAGAATGTAGTGGAGCACACATGAACCTTCGTAAGCCACATTGTTAGTGTAATCAACTACAGCAGCTCTTTGTTTACGTCTGCAGAAATTGCTAGAAACTCTCTTCTCTACTATATAAGGCCGATGGACGAGTATTGTAGAAACAGTTTTAATTAAGACGCGTATAAAGAGAACAGTGTGACTAAGAGTATTTGTAAAGCAGTTTTGTGAAGTTTACAGTATTTGTGAAAGTGTGTCTTAAGTGATTAACTCTAAAGTTAATAAAAGTAAGTTGTTTGCAAAAAGAATTCCTTCCACGTTTTTAAAGGAAAAACGTAACAATATTAAAGCAAAACAATTCACCATTAAAATTGGGCAGGGACTCCTTTCGTAATCGGGAAGGATTTGGAAGCATTCGAAAAAGTAAATCGAATTTTTAGAAAGCAGTTCTGCATTATAGTGACCCCATTTATTTTAATTTTTTAATACAAATTCATTTTCTCAGCATCTGATATTTCATATAGTGCAGCGCATTTTCTCTAAAAAATCAACCAATAAAAATACTGATACGATAATACGAGATATTAAACTCTTTATCAGGATGAAAATAAGCAACTGTCCAAACTTGGACTTATTATTATTTATTTATTAACTTTTATACCCTTCACCAATAGGTGAAAGAGTATTATAAGTTTGTCATTCAGTTTGTAATTTTTTCATTATTCGTCTTAGACCCCATAAAAATTATACCGATCGACTCAGAATCGCCAGGAGAGTCGATTTAGTCATGTCCGTCTGTCTGTCTGTTGAAATCAAGTTTTTGGAGCTCCTGGAGGGTGTAGCAAGATAAATTGTATATCAGATTCTACGAAATTGACCTACGCAGCACGCTATTAAATTAAAATCGGTCCATAAACACCGGAGATATCGGCAAAATACTAAAATTCGATGGGTACAAATTGACGAATTCAAAAATTTTTTTTTTTTAAATTTACATATTTTTACATATTTTAACATATTTTTTTTTAATTCTCATCGAATTTTGAATTTTGGCGATATCTCTGGTGTTTATGGACCGATTTTGATGAAATTTAATAGCGTGCTGCGTTGAAGTATATTCTAAAATCTGACATATAATTCGAATTTTTATACCCTTCACCAATAGGTGAAAGGGTATTATAAGTTTGTGATTCCGTTTGTAATTTTTTTAGTAATTTTTAGTGATCGTAGACCCCATAAAAATTATACCGATCGACTCAGAATCGGGAGGAGAATCGATTAAGCGATGTCCGTCTGTCTGTCCGTCTGTCTGTCTGTCTGTTGAAATCAAGTTTCTGAAGCCCCTGGAGGATGGACTTACATAAATTATATATCAGATTTTAGGAAATTCTCCCGCAAGGAACGCTATTAAATTTCATTAAAATCGGTTTATAAACACCGAAAATATCGAAAAAATAACAAAAATTAGACGAAAATTTTAAAATTTTTGATTGAAACACACTTTTAAATAACAAGAGAAAAAAGATACTCCTGGTGTACATGCGATAATATGTTATATATCAGATTGTAGGAAATAGTTTCCCAAAGCACTCTGTAAAATTTTATGAAAATCGGTTCATAAACAACTGAGATATCGCCAAAACACTGAATTTGATGTATCGCAAATTGCCCAAAGTTCGCATTAGAGAATGTTTGTTGAAAAAATGAAATGCAGAAATAGGAAAAACCATCCTCCTTTAGCACGGACCTACATAAATTTTATATCAGATTTTAGGAAATTCCCCCGCCAAGTACGTTATTAAATTTTATCAAAAGCGGTCCATAAACAATTGAGATATCGCCATAACACTGCATTTGATGTACAGCAAATTGCAAAGTACGTGTCTAAGAAATTTTGTTTACATTTTGTATGTATTGTTTCTGCGATATCTCAGGTGTTTATGGACCGATTGTGATGAAATTTGACATCGTTCTTTGTGTGAGGATTTTCTAAAATCTATACTCCACAAATCTGATTACGAATACCATTCAAACTGTACCGATCAACTCAGAATCGGCAGGAGAATCGATTTTGCGACCTCCGTCCGTCTGTTTTTCTGTCTGTCTGTCCGTCTGTTTGTTTGTCCGTCCGTCTGTTTTTTGTCCGTCCGTCTACCTGTCTGTAATTTTTTCTGTTGTAGTCAAGTTTTTGGAGCTCCTGTTTTGTCGATATCTCAGGTGTTTATTTTGATGAAATTTAATAGCGTCCTTCGCAGGGGATTACCTAAATCCTGATGCATTCGGTAATTTGTGGTAGATATAATTTAGCGTTTAAGCGATGGTGTTTTGATCGACAAATATAAAATTTAGGGTGGGACAATATCCTGAAATTTTGTGTAAAATCCAGGAGCTCCACAAATCTGATTTTAGCAGACAGACAATCTGCATTAATCTTAATTTTGTGTCTGACTTTTGAACATTATGATAACATTTGAGAATGTATTATATATCAAATTATAGGTAATCTTCCTAGGAAGTACAAAAATGCAGCTAACTACATGATATCCGTTCAAAACCTACATATGTATGTAAGTATCTCACATATCAACGAAAATTTAAATTTTTTAATTTCAATTGGGAGAAATCCGTTCACGTTTGACAATTGATCCCTTATAACTTCGCCTAAAATAAGATGATGACATTTAGTAATTATAAAGACGTTGTACAATATTTATATTCAGGGCAATAGCGCCTAAAATAAACTTTCTAGAGGGACAATATTTGACAAAAGTATTTCTGATCTCTTGAAAAGTTCGATATTGAAAATGGGCGAGCTCTACTCACATTTAGTGAAATCTCCCATATAACCCCGACCGGGAATCGATTTAATGCTGATAAATTAAATCACATTAAAATTGCACAAGGAACTAGAGCAAAACTTTCCAAACATCCATCGGACAGGTCGAAAGAACAATACATCCCAAATATTATTGATGAAGTGTTCATTTTAATTAATTAACTAACTTTAGATTAATAAGTAAATCTTTAATAACTTTTCCGACAAAGCTGATATCCATCCATTCAAAAGCTATATATTTCACGTATGTATCTAAAACTAAGAGTGTATACCCTATAATTTTAAGGCTTATCATTGTTAAAGCTTTGACCTAAATCAGTTCAGAGTTTTACATAACTAATCATTAACTTTTAATAGTTGGACAATTCGTATGAATTAAAGCACACAACCCTCACTGGGCACTGTGTTTTTGGATTGCATGCCAGAATACTTAAACTTCATCAAATCGATGTGCTATTGCAAATGTAAGGGCATCTACATTTTGAAGCATCTTTTCTGCATGGTTTATCTGGTCTATCGAACTTTATTAAATGTTCGTAAAATATGTGTCTATTTTATTTCGAAGCTACTGGCTGGCTTAAATATGCATTCTCTACTTGTAGTCTAGTAATCATTATTTTTCACAAAGGGACCACTTTAGAACCCAAGTGAAGCTTCCCTAGACATCAGCCACCTGCCCAACCTAACCTTTGGGTTAGGTTTTATAGGAAATTTTTCAAAAATTTCCTATTTTTATAGGAAATTTTTCAAAAATTTCCTATTTTTATAGGAAATTTTTCAAAAATTTCCTATTTTTATAGGAAATTTTTCAAAAATTTCCTATTTTTATAGGAAATTTTTCAAAAATTTCCTATTTTTATAGGAAATTTTTCAAAAATTTCCTATTTTTATAGGAAATTTTTCAAAAATTTCCTATTTTTATAGGAAATTTTTCAAAAATTTCCTATTTTTATAGGAAATTTTTCAAAAATTTCCTATTTTTATAGGAAATTTTTCAAAAATTTCCTATTTTTATAGGAAATTTTTCAAAAATTTCCTATTTTTATACGAACTTTTTCAAAAATTTCCTATTTTTATACGAACTTTTTCAAAAATTTCCTATTTTTATACGAACTTTTTCAAAAATTTCCTATTTTTATACGAACTTTTTCAAAAATTTCCTATTTTTATAGGAAATTTTTCAAAAATTTCCTATTTTTATAGGAAATTTTTCAAAAATTTCCTATTTTTATAGGAAATTTTTCAAAAATTTCCTATTTTTATAGGAAATTTTACAAAAATTTCCTATTTTTATAGGAAATTTTTCAAAAATTTCCTATTTTTATAGGAAATTTTTCAAAAATATCCTATTTTTATAGGAAATTTTTCAAAAATTTCCTATTTTTATAGGAAATTTTTCAAAAATTTCCTATTTTTATAGGAAATTTTTCAAAAATTTCCTATTTTTATAGGAAATTTTTCAAAAATTTCCTATTTTTATAGGAAATTTTTCAAAAATTTCCTATTTTTATAGGAAATTTTTCAAAAATTTCCTATTTTTATAGGAAATTTTTCAAAAATTTCCTATTTTTATAGGAAATTTTTCAAAAATTTCCTATTTTTATAGGAAATTTTTCAAAAATTTCCTATTTTTATAGGAAATTTTTCAAAAATTTCCTATTTTTATAGGAAATTTTTCAAAAATTTTCTATTTTTATAGGAAATTTTTCAAAAATTTCCTATTTTTATAGGAAATTTTTCAAAAATTTCCTATTTTTATAGGAAATTTTTCAAAAATGTCCTATTTTTATAGGAAATTTTTCAAAAATTTCCTATTTTTATAGGAAATTTTTCAAAAATTTACTATTTTTATAGGAAATTTTTCAAAAATTTACTATTTTTATAGGAAATTTTTCAAAAATTTACTATTTTTATAGGAAATTTTTCAAAAATTTCCTATTTTTATAGGAAAATTTTCAAAAATTTCCTATTTTTATAGGAAATTTTTCAAAAATTTCCTATTTTTAAAGGAAATTTTTCAAAAATTTCCTATTTTTATAGGAAATTTTTCAAAAATTTCCTATTTTTATAGGAAATTTTTCAAAAATTTCCTATTTTTATAGGAAATTTTTCAAAAATTTCCTATTTTTATAGGAAATTTTTCAAAAATTTCCTATTTTTATAGGAAATTTTTCAAAAATTTCCTATTTTTATAGGAAATTTTTCAAAAATTTCCTATTTTTATAGGAAATTTTTCAAAAATTTCCTATTTTTACAGGAAATTTTTCAAAAATTTCCTATTTTTAAAGGAAATTTTTCAAAAATTTCCTATTTTTATAGGAAATTTTTCAAAAATTTCCTATTTTTATAGGAAATTTTTCAAAAATTTCCTATTTTTATAGGAAATTTTTCAAAAATTTCCTATTTTTATAGGAAATTTTTCAAAAATTTCCTATTTTTATAGGAAATTTTTCAAAAATTTCCTATTTTTATAGGAAATTTTTCAAAAATTTCCTATTTTTATAGGAAATTTTTCAAAAATTTCCTATTTTTATAGGAAATTTTTCAAAAATTTCCTATTTTTATAGGAAATTTTTCAAAAATTTCCTATTTTTATAGGAAATTTTTCAAAAATTTCCTGTTTTTATAGGAAATTTTTCAAAAATTTCCTATTTTTATAGGAAATTTTTCAAAAATTTCCTATTTTTATAGGAAATTTTTCAAAAATTTCCTATTTTTATACAAATTTTTCAAAAATTTCCTATTTTTATAGGAAATTTTTCAAAAATTTCCTATTTTTATAGGAAATTTTTCAAAAATTTCCTATTTTTATAGGAAATTTTTCAAAAATTTCCTATTTTTATAGGAAATTTTTCAAAAATTTCCTATTTTTATAGGAAATTTTTCAAAAATTTCCTATTTTTATAGGAAATTTTTCAAAAATTTCCTATTTTTATAGGAAATTTTTCAAAAATTTCCTATTTTTATAGGAAATTTTTCAAAAATTTCCTATTTTTATAGGAAATTTTTCAAAAATTTCCTATTTTTATAGGAAATTTTTCAAAAATTTCCTATTTTTATAGGAAATTTTTCAAAAATTTCCTATTTTTATAGGAAATTTTTCAAAAATTTCCTATTTTTATAGGAAATTTTTCAAAAATTTCCTATTTTTAAAAATTTCCTATTTTTATAGGAAATTTTTCAAAAATTTCCTATTTTTATAGGAAATTTTTCAAAAATTTCCTATTTTTATAGGAAATTTTTCAAAAATTTCCTATTTTTATAGGAAATTTTTCAAAAATTTCCTATTTTTATAGGAAATTTTTCAAAAATTTCCTATTTTTATAGGAAATTTTTCAAAAATTTCCTATTTTTATAGGAAATTTTTCAAAAATGTCCTATTTTTATAGGAAATTTTTCAAAAATTTCCTATTTGTATAGGAAATTTTTCAAAAATTTCCTATTTTTAAAGGAAATTTTTCAAAAATTTCCTATTTTTATAGGAAATTTTTCAAAAATTTCCTATTTTTATAGGAAATTTTTCAAAAATTTCCTATTTTTATAGGAAATTTTTCAAAAATTTCCTATTTTTATAGGAAATTTTTCAAAAATTTCCTATTTTTATAGGAAATTTTTCAAAAATTTCCTATTTTTATAGGAAATTTTTCAAAATTTCCTATTTTTATAGGAAATTTTTCAAAAATTTCCTATTTTTATAGGAAATTTTTCAAAAATTTCCTATTTTTATAGGAAATTTTTCAAAAATTTCCTATTTTTATAGGAAATTTTTCAAAAATTTCCTGTTTTTATAGGAAATTTTTCAAAAATTTCCTATTTTTATAGGATATTTTTCAAAAATTTCCTATTTTTATAGGAAATTTTTGAAAAAATTTCCTATTTTTATAGGAAATTTTTCAAAAATTTCCTATTTTTATAGGAAATTTTTCAAAAATTTCCTATTTTTATAGGAAATTTTTCAAAAATTTCCTATTTTTATAGGAAATTTTTCAAAAATGTCCTATTTTTATAGGAAATTTTTCAAAAATTTCCTATTTGTATAGGAAATTTTTCAAAAATTTCCTATTTTTATAGGAAATTTTTCAAAAATTTCCTATTTTTATAGGAAATTTTTCAAAAATTTCCTATTTTTATAGGAAATTTTTCAAAAATTTCCTATTTTTATAGGAAATTTTTCAAAAATTTCCTATTTTTATAGGAAATTTTTCAAAAATTTCCTATTTTTATAGGAAATTTTTCAAAAATTTCCTATTTTTATAGGAAATTTTTCAAAATTTCCTATTTTTATAGGAAATTTTTCAAAAATTTCCTATTTTTATAGGAAATTTTTCAAAAATTTCCTATTTTTATAGGAAATTTTTCAAAAATTTCCTATTTTTATAGGAAATTTTTCAAAAATTTCCTGTTTTTATAGGAAATTTTTCAAAAATTTCCTATTTTTATAGGATATTTTTCAAAAATTTCCTATTTTTATAGGAAATTTTTGAAAAAATTTCCTATTTTTATAGGAAATTTTTCAAAAATTTCCTATTTTTATAGGAAATTTTTCAAAAATTTCCTATTTTTATAGGAAATTTTTCAAAAATTTCCTATTTTTATAGGAAATTTTTCAAAAATTTCCTATTTTTATAGGAAATTTTTCAAAAATTTCCTATTTTTATAGGAAATTTTTCAAAAATTTCCTATTTTTATAGGAAATTTTTCAAAAATTTCCTATTTTTATAGGAAATTTTTCAAAAATTTCCTATTTTTAAAAATTTCCTATTTTTATAGGAAATTTTTCAAAAATTTCCTATTTTTATAGGAAATTTTTCAAAAATTTCCTATTTTTATAGGAAATTTTTCAAAAATTTCCTATTTTTATAGGAAATTTTTCAAAAATTTCCTATTTTTATAGGAAATTTTTCAAAAATGTCCTATTTTTATAGGAAATTTTTCAAAAATTTCCTATTTGTATAGGAAATTTTTCAAAAATTTCCTATTTTTATAGGAAATTTTTCAAAAATTTCCTATTTTTATAGGAAATTTTTCAAAAATTTCCTATTTTTATAGGAAATTTTTCAAAAATTTCCTATTTTTATAGGAAATTTTTCAAAAATTTCCTATTTTTATAGGAAATTTTTCAAAAATTTCCTATTTTTATAGGAAATTTTTCAAAATTTCCTATTTTTATAGGAAATTTTTCAAAAATTTCCTATTTTTATAGGAAATTTTTCAAAAATTTCCTATTTTTATAGGAAATTTTTCAAAAATTTCCTATTTTTATAGGAAATTTTTCAAAAATTTCCTGTTTTTATAGGAAATTTTTCAAAAATTTCCTATTTTTATAGGATATTTTTCAAAAATTTCCTATTTTTATAGGAAATTTTTGAAAAAATTTCCTATTTTTATAGGAAATTTTTCAAAAATTTCCTATTTTTATAGGAAATTTTTCAAAAATTTCCTATTTTTATAGGAAATTTTTCAAAAATTTCCTATTTTTATAGGAAATTTTTCAAAAATTTCCTATTTTTATAGGAAATTTTTCAAAAATTTCCCATTTTTATAGGAAATTTTTCAAAAATTTCCTATTTTTTATTTCTTATTTTTATAGGAAATTTTTCAAAAATTTCCTATTTTTATAGAAAATTTTTCAAAAATTTCCTATTTTTATAGGAAATTTTTCAAAAATTTCCTATTTTTATAGGAAATTTTTCAAAAATTTCCTATTTTTATAGGAAATTTTTCAAAAATTTTCTATTTTTATAGGAAATTTTTCAAAAATTTCCTATTTTTATAGGAAATTTTTCAAAAATTTCCTATTTTTATAGGAAATTTTTCAAAAATTTCCTATTTTTATAGGAAATTTTTGAAAAATTTCCTATTTTTATAGGAAATTTTTCAAAAATTTCCTATTTTTATAGGAAATTTTTCAAAAATTTCCTATTTTTATAGGAAATTTTTCAAAAATTTCCTATTTTTATAGGAAATTTTTCAAAAATTTCCTATTTTTATAGGAAATTTTTCAAAAATTTCCTATTTTTATAGGAAATTTTTCAAAAATTTCCTATTTTTATAGGAAATTTTTCAAAAATTTCCTATTTTTATAGGAAATTTTTCAAAAATTTCCTATTTTTATAGGAAATTTTTCAAAAATTTCCTATTTTTATAGGAAATTTTTCAAAAATTTCCTATTTTTATAGGAAATTTTTCAAAAATTTCCTATTTTTATAGGAAATTTTTCAAAAATTTCCTATTTTTATAGGAAATTTTTCAAAAATTTCCTATTTTTATAGGAAATTTTTCAAAAATTTCCTATTTT
>OW121741.1:57996650-58105426 GCA_933228675.1 Stomorhina lunata | reverse complement strand
TGATTAGAATATGATCAAATGCACAGTTTACGATTTAATTCACTCTGAGTAATTTTCTGTGGCGCCACCTGTCGGACGTTGCTCATTCCAATTCATAAACCTTCGTCGGCTTATTCGCAACAACTTTGCTGAAGATTATAGCATGATTAAATGTACAGCATACGATTAAATTGACTTTGAGTAAATTTCAGTAGCGCCACCTGTCGAAATTTCTTCATACCAACTAAGAAACCTTCGTCGGCTCATGTGCAACAACTTTGTTAAAGATTGTAGCATGATCAAATGTACAATTTACGATTTAATTAATTTTTATTAATTTTCAGTGACGCCATCTATCGGAAATTAGTCTTATCAACTTTAAAACCTTCGCCGGCTTATCCGCAACATCTTCGCTAAAGAGCATAACATGATCAAATGCACAGTTTAGTATTCTATAAAGAACATACATACAGACAAACATTCATTTGTTTAAAACATTACTAATTTTTTTCCCTTTTTATCCCCTAATTTCAAAAAAGTTTCATATGCATATTTGATACTTCTTTGGTACCAATTGAATTCGTTACATTTTATTAAAACACAGTTAACATAATGTTTCTATTCATATTACTTTTTAAGATGTTAAGTTATCATATTATCCCTTTTTTACCCATTTTGGCGCCAAAATCAAAAAAGCACCAAATACGTGTTTAAAGTTTCTTTCACATCTATTGATTGCAGTACAACGTTTCTTTCTATATTCCTTAGTTTAAAATATAAGAGTGGGTTAAAAAGGTACCAAAAAAACTATTTTCACCCTTTTTTACCCATTACACTGCTCTACAAAATGAAACTTTTTGTGTTGTCCGGGATCACCACTATATTTTTTTTATCTGCTATAGTCCCCTGACTATAAAAATGGTCGAAATTTAAAATTTTATGGATACGATTTTTTTTTAAAAAATTTTTTTCTAAAATTTGTCATTTTTAAGAAAGGAGATCCATTGATATTACCATATCTCCAAAACGGGCTGTCCGATTTTGTTGAGGGAAACTGCATATAATAGCAAATTAAATTGCCTTTAAATTGTCTGTATACAATTCTTTTAAATGCTTATTGGTTTCAGAGTTATTTGCATCGAGATATAAAAAAATCGATTTTTTGTATTAAAAGTTTCCATTTTTTTTTTCTTTTTTTTAATTCGTAAAAAATCGAAAATGACAAAAACGTACGATTTTTTTTACGTGATTGCAAAACTGTGAATATTCCAAATAAGCCAAGCTTTATTTCATGAAGATCTATGCATAAACGGTAATTTTATTAATACTTAAGTGAATGAAGTGAAAATACGTAATTTTTGTACAAGTAAGCCGTATGAAGCCTATTGTTAAAAAAAGAAGTAGAGGCCACAATTTTGAAGCCAATTTCATAAAATTTGGCACAGGTTATTTTTTGCTACAAGAGCAAAGCCTGTTTTAATAGTATAAAATCGTCCATACTTGTGGGCTACCTTCCATAGAACCTTCTACCCGGAATATAGTTTTATGTTCCTCAAATCAAAAAATTTCCTTCTATCTACATAGAAATAAACCTTATCTCACATATTATCACATAAGCATATGGCTTATGTCGTTCACGATAGGTAGTTATTATAACCTGTTTTTCAACTAAATCTCTTTCTTTTAGACGGGATGCAAGTAGCTCTGACTGTTGTTTTGAAAGCTCTAGGTCTCTTATAAGATCATTTAACAAGGACTGTGTAAAAGGCTTTGGGCAAAATCCATGAGATACGCTGGAGATGTTTGAAGATGAAGAAACAGGGGATGGAGGAACTTCAGTATACGTAGAATGTTGATTTTCGGGACATAGAACTTCATCTGAATCTAGCACGGGAAGTGTAAATCCACCAGCTGAAATCGTGGGATAAGACCAAAGCATATGTTTTCCAAATCCACTTTTTCTACTTAAACAAAAGTAACAGTCAGCATCATGATTATATGTTTCTCTCCACATCATAGGTTTTTCAATTTGCATGTTTCCTCTGTGAAAAATAAAAATTTTCCAATGAGTATCAAAAATATTTTGAAATAATATAAGTATTACTTACTGAGGGTGGGATTCCCATTTTTTTAACATATATTCACAGCTACGACAAATTGAATTAGGCGTCCAATATTGGCTTAAATTATCTACATCTATTTTGAAATAATCTTTAAATGAATTTTGTAGTGAAATAGTGAACTTTCGCCGGCCTTTTGCTATAGTGTATACACCACATATATAACAAAATATATCCGGGTTATTTTTGCAGACAAATTTTCTACGTGTATTATTCATTTTTTAAAAATTCGCCAACCAAATAAATAGTTTGTTGTAATGACAACTTGACTTTTCGCGATCAGAAACGCTAGTTAAATAACATGAATGAACTAAATGAACTACTTTAAATATGTTGCATTTTTACCAAAAGTACCTATTTTTTAAAAGAAAATACCTAGGTGAATAAGGACCAAAGAATAATTTACCTGTCAAAAGTTGAATTTTGAAACACCGAATGCAATAGGCAAGTAAGGCTTATTGCAGTGACGAGTAAAAATTGGTTCAATGTGAGTAAAGCTATAAAAAATTAATGTAAAGTCATAAAAAACAGCAAAAAACCATTCTTGTTTTATCTACCTGCTGAACAGAAGTGTACTTCATTTATCAAAATATTTTCGCGGAACACACTCAAATTAATTCCAGGTATAACAGTTTCTATGACCGAGTGATAAAATTAAATTTTTTAATTTTTATGATTTAAAAAGACAAAGTTGCGCAAAATGTCATACCTTAATGAATTTAGTCAAAAACAATAATAGGCTTAATATGCCAAATTTTTGCTAAATTGGGTATTTTCACTTTATTGTCAATAAAACCAACATTTATTGATGTATTTTCACGAAACAAGGCTTCACTTATTTATAAGATTCACAGCTTTAACACCGTGAAATAAAAATGGCAAGTTTTTGAAACTTTCGATTTTTATGAATTTTTGTAAAATAAAGATTTTTCGATTTTGCAAAAAAAAAACTTTTTTTATATTTTTATGTCAATAACTCCACAACCGTTGATGATATGAAAAAATTGTCTTAACAAGACTTAAAGAAAATTTTGTGGTAAATCCGCTCGTGTTCCTCTCAACGAATTTACGATAAAATAAATGGAACGACCTCTGTGAAAATCCGTAATTTTAGAAAAAAATTTTTTAAAAAAAATCGTATCCATAAAATTTTAAATTTTGGGTGTTTTTGTACTTAGGGGCCCATAATACATCAAAATTAAATAGTTAGACTTCAAACCAATTTTTGCTGTTGACTAGTGTTATCGGACATAGTTTCAAAAAAGTACCAAACACCTGCCTGTTTATTTTCATAGCTGTTTAAAACGTAATTTTGTAATTTTGTTTCTATACCTATTACTTAAGGAGATATAGCGTTTTCAATTTTTTCCCCTTTTTACCCGTTTTTACCCTCTTAGAGGCAAAGATTCCAAAAGTCCCTTCTTCTTCGACCTATACATCAAAAAAGATACCCACTGTCCAAATTTTATCAAAATCGTTAGAGCAGTTTTCGAGATAGTCATTCTTTGTATATACCCAACAAACCAAGAAACGATACCGTATCATTTATGATATAATATTTTTATTATTTTTTAAATCATGAATGATAAAAGAATATGATATCGTTATTGTATTATATTTTTTTAAAATTATAATAAAATAATTATTAAAAAAAATTTTAACATAGAAATAAAAATCAAAAATTTGAGAAATATAAAAATATTACAAACATTTACCGAAAGCCATTTAAAAACCAATAAATCTTTTTTATTTCGAGGGCAAAAAGGAATAAAAAATATTAAAAATTGGTGAGTTTTTAATTTGCAACAGAAACTATTTTATATTACATAAAATTTAATGAAATTATAGTTAATTTAGACATATTTCTTCTTTTCTGTGTTTTGTGTTATGGGGTCTTCATCCTTGAATCCCAGTGGAGCATAGGGCCTGATTATGAGGTCAAGTAAGTATAATTCATTTCTACTGAAAATTTCAAGAATAATGATTCTTCAGTTTTCTAGATTTCCCTGAACAGTCTTGGTTTTTAAAAAAAATGCAATGCATTTTGTCGTGTCCCCCTGACGGGTTAAGTTTTTTTCCCCTAAAAAAGAAGAAGATAAATAGGTAATACCGAAACATCTGGCAGAGGAACTTGGTGGAATAGGGAATTGAGAAAAAAAAGATGTCAGCCAGAAAAGAAAAAGGCGGGAGGAATAGGTGGGAATGAAAAAGAATTGGAGCAGGAATGAGAGGATTAGGGACACTTTTTAGAAATGATGTAAAAGAGGAGTGTTGGGTGATGTGAAAGAAAAAGAGAAGTGGCATATTTGTTTTATATTAACTTTTTTTGGTTGAAAATTTAAATTTTTTTTAATGTAATTTTATTAAAAGACAATAAATAAAACACACACAATAATAACAAAATAACATTTATTTGAATTAATAAGGCACACACCACACAATAAAACACACAACACAATATTAATTTAATAAAACACAAACCACACAACTATTACACAAATAAAAAAACATACGAATATAAACAATTTACCAAGTCACAAAAACATTAAAAATATGAAAAGAAATCATAGTAGTACACAAAAATAAATTAAAACAAAAAAAATATTTAAATAAAAACAAGTTCCTGCAAATCAAGTGCCGAGGAGGTTAGAGACCGCCCCTGGTCCCATCAAGAAAAGAACATGGCAGCTCGGACGGACTTGACTAAGACCCTAACCGTTTAAAAAAAAAATATAAAAACAAGAAGCCGTTTTGTTTTTTTTATACTTTGCGAGGGACGCAGTGAGAGCCCTAACAGAACGTATATCGGGACCGATCTACGGGTATTTTTGGTTTTTTTTTTTTGTCCGAAAGAGCAAAAGGGCTCAGTACGGCTAACCGCTTGTTAATATTTAAGTACGAAAGACGTTAAACCAACTGACTCGAGCTACATGATGGATTGATCTACAAAATGGAATAAAACACTAAGGTAAGTGAGTTAATATAACTATGTAAGGGTAGATGTAGGGGCAGTTCCTAACAAATTAGGCCAAGGAACTGCCAGGGAAGAGGGTGGGCTGGCCAAGCAGCAGAATATCAGCTGCCAACCGGGAAATTAGAATGTTGCAATGTCCAGGGACAAGCACATTCCCTAGGGCTCGTAGAATAGGAATTGGGGATTGACATTTGGTATCAATCTCTTTTTGATTAACGACTTGTGGGTGGCTGATTTGGTGGACCGCACGCCCTCTACCGGCTTAGCCAGGCAAATGTCACCATGCCAAGCGTTGCCAGTCAGTCATCCACGGAGTCCGCCTCAAGAGTCGTTGACAAAAATGGCGCCCAACAATGGGGGCCCGAATTTCGGGTTTCCCTATATCCACAGTCAAATATATTACTCTTTATTTGTCATTGAATAAGGTAATCAAATCCAGCGTAAGTCATACTGATCCACATCAGTCAAGGTTGATCAGTATTTGCGACGCTGGAGTTGTTAACTTTATTGAATGAGAAATAGAGAGGCCTGCTATTGGTCTTTTATCTAGAACTCTTGTAAGTCTCATCATCTGAGAATTAATATTCTGATAATGATAGCTACATTGTTCTAGAGAAAAGAGCAACAAGCAGGATATACTTAAAATTTAAAATCAAAATCAATAGCCCAAAGGCAAAGTTTTCAAAACTTAGATTTTTAACGGATAAGTCGTGGAATAAAGCTATTACAGCTTATTCCATTGTCGATCCGTTGAAAGCCTAAGCTTTGAAAAACTTTGTCTACCAGCTTTCCCCCATTTCAATTCCCAGTTCCTATTTCAAAAACATAAATCAAATTTTAAAATAGATCCCTGGCTGTTGTCAATGGTTCTATTTTTCTGGTTCCTACCCTTACAAATTGTTATAAGCTCACTACTAATAATAAAATAAATATTATAAACTACGTCAATATAAATAAAAAAATTAATAAAAATTTTAATTTCAGCTTGAATAAAATTTTGGCAAGTCATAGTAATAGTAAATTACAATAAAATTATAAGAAAAATTTAATAGGATAGATAGCTATAAATAGTATGGTAGAAACTAGAGCAAGTAAGATGCAAGGCGATTCCGCTTCTTCTTCCTCTAGGCCGATCCTAGGAAGGGTTCCTTCTAGCACAGCAGCTACAACATCCGCAACAACAACATCAACAACCACGATTACAACATCCACAACAGCACCGATTATGGCGAATGTGGTGCATCCTGGTACACAGCCTTTGGACCAGATCCCACTGCTAGACACCAGCATCAGCTCTCCTAGCTACAGCAGCTTAACAGCCCAAAATGTGCGGCAAGAGTTTCGGAATCAGGCAAACTCCAATGCTCAGCCAACACACCCACTTTCGGAGCCAAATATACAAAATCTTATTGACTCAACAGTGGGAATCAGACAAGTGGAGATGCTGCACACCATGGAAGAGAGGCTAAGAGAGTTAGTACCTCAAATAGTGGCCGAAAGTATCAGGTCACTGTCAAGAGCCTCCAGTAATGCCATGCCACCACTGCAACCAGCGCCTGATTTCAACAGGTCACAACAGCAGCCTCAACACGCTACATACCAGCATCGGCAACAGTTTATGCAGCCAGATCAATCAGCACCAATACCACAGTTTCCACCGCCAAATCCACATACTACGGCACCTCATCAAGACCCTCATAGATCCCACTTCAGCCACAACACCTCTTATGGCCCCGGACGCAGTAGCACATTCCATCACGAAGTGCCACCACAACATTACCCTTCATCCAGCAGCTCTCAATTTACTCGGAAGCTGGGTTTAGACAAATGGGGCGTAAATTTTGATGGTTCGTCGAAGTCAATGGGGGCCCAGGAATTCGTGTTCAGGGTAGAGGAGATGCGTAAAGATTACGGGAACAGCTGGCAAGAGGTGTTATGCCAATTCCACCAATTATTGTCGGGAGAAGCACTGGAGTGGTATTGGATGCAACGACGACATCAGCCAGCTCACTCATGGGATGAATTAAAGGAGGCTGTAATTAACCGATTCCGTAGGTTCAACAGCGATATGGAGATCCATCGGCAAATTATGGACCGTCGCCAACAGTCTCAAGAACTATTTGAAGATTTTTATAACTCCGTCCTAAGATTGAGAAGCCAACAGACAAGCCCAATTTCTGAAAGCGAAATAATTGACATAATGAAAGTCAATCTCAAAAGTTCAATGGCACAATTGGTTTTTCCCATCAGGATGTTCGGCTTGAGTCATTTTCGGGCAGAGTGTAAGAAGGCCGAGTCGCTTCTGCAGACCCAGCGACAGTCCTATGGCCAACGGTTCGCTCCCAGAGTGCACGAGCTTTATGGTGATTACGGTGAGCAGGGATTGCCGGAAGTCGAGGTTGAAGCAATTAGCAACACTGCAAAATATATCTGCTGGAATTGCAGACAACCGGGCCATGGATTCATGGAGTGTCCATCGCAATCGAGGAGGTTGTTCTGCTTTAAATGCGGGATGGACAATACGGTAACTCCTAAATGTCCTCGTTGTTCGGGAAACCGGAGGTCGGACCAGTCTGCTGGGGAACCCCGTCCGAAACCTACAGCCCAGTAAACGAACTGGAGGATTTTAATGACCTAGAGGAAAAGAAGAAGGTCGTTAAAATCTTAGTTAATAGTAAAGTTAGGATTAGTGAAAAGGCAGGAGAGCCAAAGGTTAGGGAGATTAAGCCATTGCATGTTAGAGTTAAGGAATATGAAAAGGCTAGGGAAAGAATTTTTGGAAAAACGCGGATTGAAAAGACTAGGGAAAGATATAGAAAAAGAAAGGAACTTAGGCGTGAGGTCGCTAATGTATCCTTATACGAAGGCGACGACACCCGGTTGTATACCCGTATCTCTATCAACGGGGTAGAGATCGAGGGACTTTTGGATAGTGGTGCGACAGTAACAGTCCTCGGCGAAGGATGTTACGATGTCGTGAAGAAGGCGGGAGCTATGGTTCACAGTTTTCCTTCGACAGTGAAAACTGCAGACGGTAGGTCCCATAAAATTCAAGGCCGGTTCAAAGCTAACATCAAATACAATAGAGTAGAAAGGGAGATAACCTTCTACCTGGTACCGACCTTGAAGAGATCGCTTTTCCTGGGTGTCGACTTCATGAAAGCGTTTCGTTTGATAGTTAATTTAGATAGCTTGACCTCAAATGATATGCTTTGGAGTGAGGAATCGGGTGAAAATCCGATGAATCCTTCAATGCATATACTTTGCGATCAAGATAGAAAGTTGTTAGAAGCTATTATCGCAAAGTTTCCTTCGTTTGTGGAAAAAGGACTTGGGAAGACTGACCTAGAGACACACATAATAGATACGCAAGACGCAGCGCCTGTAAAACAGAGACATTACCCAGTGTCTCCGGCTGTGCAAAAACTTATGTATGCGGAATTGGACAGGATGCTTGATATGGGAGCTATTGAGACTAGTCAAAGCCCCTGGAATAACCCAGTGACTCTAGTGCGCAAAGGAACCAAGAACAGGCTTTGTTTGGACGCACGAAAGCTTAATGCTCTCACAGTCAAGGACGCCTATCCACTTCCACATATAGAAGGATTGCTTAGCAGACTGGGTGACACGCACTATATATCTAGTGTGGATTTGAAAGATGCTTTCTGGCAAATCCCACTAGATATACAGAGTCGTGAGAAAACTGCTTTTACAGTGCCGGGGAGACCACTTTATCACTTCACAGTCATGCCTTTTGGGTTGTGTAATGCGGCCCAAAGGTTATGTCGGTTAATGGATAAAGTGATCCCTTCCGACTTGCGAGATCGAGTGTTTGTGTATCTAGACGATCTTCTCATAGTTACACCCGACTACCACACCCACCTAGAGATACTTGAGCGGGTAGCTGAACTTCTGTCTAAGGCTAAATTAACTATTAACGTCGAAAAATCCAAATTTTGTTTTAAGGAACTCCGATATCTAGGATATATTGTTGGTGGCGGTATGCTAAAACCTGACCCTGACAAGATATCCTCGATACTGGAGTTTCCTTATCCCAAGACACCCAGGCAAGTGCGCGGTTTTATGGGGACTACCGGCTGGTATCGTCGCTTTATCAAGGACTACGCGACCATAGCCACCCCTGTCTTCGATACGCTTAAGAAAACGCGCGCGTTTATTTTCACGGAGGAGGCAAAGATCGCTTTTGAAAAGTTAAAAAAGGCACTTACCTCAAGTCCGGTACTGCGTCATCCAGATTTTTCAAAGCACTTCTTTGTGCAGTGCGACGCGTCTGACATCGGAATCGGGGCCGTGCTCTTTCAGAAAGATGAGGTCGAAGGCGAACATCCGATGGCGTTTATGTCGCAAAAATTGACGCCAGCTCAACGCAATTATTCTGTGACGGAGCGGGAGTGTCTGGCAGTAGTTATGGCCATCAAAAAATTCCGTGCCTATATAGAGTTGATGCCTTTCACAATAATAACTGACCACTCGAGTCTCAAGTGGCTAATGTCCAACAAGGAGCTCAGTGGAAGGTTAGCACGATGGAGCCTGCTACTTCAATCCTATACGTTCAATATTGAACATCGCCAAGGGAGCAAAAATATTGTGCCAGACACTCTCTCTCGCTATAACATGGACGAAATTGTTGTTGATGTCAGGCGACTCATTGACCTCGAATCACCGGCTTTTTCTTCTGAAGAGTACCTGGAATTGATAAAGGAAATAAAAGAAAATGAGAGTCATGTGCCAGATGTAAAAGTTAAAGATAACTTTGTATATAAACGTACCGTTCATTATGCTGGCGACGAATGTTCCGAAGATTTTTCATGGAAACTCTGGGTGCCTTCAGCATTAAAAGAAGAGCTCATAGAAAAAGCCCACGTTCCTCCAATTTCCAGTCATGGAGGTTTCCACAAGACACTTAAACGGTTACGCGAGTACTTTTTCTGGCCAAACATGACCAAACATGTCCAAGAATATGTGAAGAAATGCGAGGTTTGTAAAGAGAGCAAAAGCTCTAACCAAGTCCTTCGACCGCCAATGGCTGAGAATGTCACCGACATTGTCAGGCCCTTCCAGAAAATCTATATCGACTTCCTGGGACCATATGTGCGCTCAAAATCTGGAAATTGTTTTATTTTTATTGTCCTTGACCATTTCTCTAAATTTGTTTTGCTAAAAGCGATGGCCAAGGCGAATAACAAAAATGTGGTACGATTTCTGGTGACGGAAGTTTTCCACAAATTTGGAGTACCAGAAATAATTCTCTCCGATAATGGCAGCCAATTTGTGTCAAAAGAATTTGGAGAAATGATTGAGAGTTTTGGAATAAAGCATATGAAAACGGCAATCTATTCGCCCCAAGCAAATGCGTCGGAGAGAGTCAATCAATCGATCCTAGCAGCAATTAGATCTTATTTGAAGGATGACCAGAGAGATTGGGATAACCATCTCTCAGAGATTGAGTGTGCTCTTAGGTCATCAGTGCACACATCGATTGGTATGACTCCTTACTTCGCTTTGTTTGGGACAAATATGATTACACATGGGAGCGTTTATAAATTGGCGAAAAAACTCGAGCTTTTGGAAGATACTGAGGCGATTTTCTTACCGAAATCGATTAAACACGACCTAATCCGAAATAAAATCCGGGAAAATTTATCTAAAAGCTATGCTATAAGAGCAAAGCAGTATAACAAACGGGCACGCAAAGTTCAATTCAAACCGGGTCAAGAAGTATATAGGCGCAATTTCGCTCTCAGTGACTCCAGTAAGCTATATAACGCAAAAATGGGAAAGAAGTTTCTTAAATGTCGTATCGTTCGTCCGGTCGGGAACTGTTACTACGAGCTAGAAGACCTGCAGGGAAAAACAATTGGAGTGTACCACGCGAAGGACATAAAACAATAAGTTTTAATCTTTTTCTATACTTGTCCGAGTTTTCCTGCCGTCGGTTTCCAATAAATTAGGTTCCTAGTTTATTTCATATCCCATTCTACGTTTATGGCTAATATTCCTAATACTTTCAACATACTCCCTGTAGTCGCTTCCTACGACAGTTTTTTTTATATTAGTTTTTCTTAGTGATAATTTTTTCTTTTTAGTTCTTTTCATAGATTAGTTTCTTTTGTATTTGTTTGCTTAAGTAGAGGAATGAACTTTAGGGCCTTTGTTTTTTTTATTTTATAGTATTTTTCTTTATTAGTTAATAAAATTTGATATGAGGCAGTTTATGAATTGGTATAATAATTAAATTACTTTGAATTAGTAGGATAGCTAGTTAATAGTATGAAATAGAAAAAAATGAATTATAAAATAATTGTAAAACATACGTAAAATTAAATATAGGTTTAGGAATTAACATACATTCGAAACATGAATTATTTAAAACTGAATTTCTTTCGAATCTAATAGCTACTATTTCCATGTAGTTTTTTTCTTTGCAGTTTTAAATCTTTATTACATTTAATTAGGTAACATTAAACGTTTTTTTTTATTAACTTAAATCTTTTATTATAAAGTTCAGTTGAGACCCTAAGATCGGATTATGATTTTTTAATTGTTGCGAAAGAACTTACGATCAGCTTTGCCTTCGATACCGTTTTATCCAGAGAAAAAAAACATTATTACACTCAACTATAACGCTAACATTTCTAGCTGGTTACGTTTTGTAACCGTTGCCATGCCATTGATGCAGTTCCTTTGAAACGCTCTAGCGGAACTATGCCATTAAGAAGCTGGGAACTGTTAGTCATCTGACAGACAACATATATCTGAGTCTGATCTTACAGCAAGTTGAGGTAAATTTAATGTTATTAACACCTAGAATTCTACAAAGGAATTTTAGAGGACTGATAAAAAGATATATGATGACAAATCTGATTTTGGGGACTTTCGCCAACAATTTTAAAACAGTATTAAAAATAAGTAAAACAAGTTTTGGAAATTGAAAATATTACTATTATTGGCTTTAAATTAAACTATGTTAAAATCAGGAACTAATTACAATAAAATTTCACATTGGTGTATTCCTAATCAAAAATAATAAAAAAAAAAATCTGAACTAGATAAAATAATAAATAAATAAATAAATAAATAAATAAATAAATAAATAATTAAATAAATAAAAAAAAAATGTACTCACCTTACCGCCGAATTGTTTGTGCAGTCTAAGAAGACAGCATACAGTATTCTGTCATCATGAAGTAGACATAGGTCAGAAGTCTGTAAAGAAAATATAAATTATTAGAAATATAGCAATAAAAGATTTTTTAAAATTTTTACTTACCATTTACAGCTGCGGTCAATATAATAGCACCAGCCACACATTTATACTGACTCCGTTTATTTCTGTTTAACTGTTGGGCCGATGCTATTATACTGACCGGCACTGTACTTCGTTTAAGTGTTAGAGGAATAGTGTTCTACGTTTATAAAAATTTGAGGGGACCTGAAAAAAAAGAAAAGGTAAAGGTAATGAGTGTTTCAAATAAAACTTAGGAAAATTGCATTAATTTGGGTTATGCTACCGCTTTAGAATCATCTCTTAAATCCCGAATTTCACCCCGAAGATCAATAGAGCAATCCATCTATGAAAGTTCTAAACTTACAAATATATCTGATGGAAAAGAATCAAGCTACTTAGCCTACCCAACCGCCTTAGGAACAACAACAACAAACCCAACGTTGGTTACTTCTGTCACCTCTAAAACAGAAATAACTCAATCAACCAGCGGTTTTGGAAGCATTGCATCACTTGCCACCTTTTCTGGAAGTAAAATTAATGAATTTATACCAAAAGTTTCTTCATCCAAAGTTGGTAGTACTCCAGTAAAACATATTGAAGAAAATAAAAAAAACCATCTCCGGCAAACTAATGCTGGCTCAAATTACAATTTTGGACTCAACTTCTTTGCAACAAACTAAATCATTGCTAATAGTAATTGCAAAAGATGTCACCTTTGAAGAAGAGGTACCCAGCGAAAATAAAGAAACTGATTTAGTCGGACAAGAAGACGAACAAATGGAATGTGAAGAACAAGATGAACAGGAGGAAGACATTGATAACGCAGACAGCAATGAAGAAATTCAAAATTCCGATGTTGATGAAAATGTTGAAAGTGATGATTATGATGATGAGGAAAGTGATAAGGAATTATCAATCGAAGAAACAGACGATGCGAGCGATACTGATAATGAAGATGTTATACAACTTATCAAAGATTCTTCGTCTGACGTACGTCAAGAACAATCAAACTATTATGGCGAAAGTGACAGTGATGTCGTTAAAGTAGTTGAGTGTGAAATACCAACTCAAGAGACGGATCCAATCGAAAATATAGAGCAAAAGTTGTCTGTTGTGGAGAAAGAAGAAATGAAAAATACAACCACTAAAGTTAATGAGAAGATATTATATATGAAGTAGAAATTATAGCACCTACTCCAAGCCAACCAGAGACTAAAATGGAAAATATGTCCCTGTTAGAGGAAGAAGAAATGAAGGACATAACTACTAAGATTAGCAATGGAGAAGCAAAGAAAGAAGAGAAAAATGATTCCGAAGTCTTAACATCAAATTTAAGCGAATCAGAAAACACAGTTGAAATACAAAACTTGTATTCTGTAGAAAAGCCTGAAGAAGTGGCTGTAACTCCAAATAAGCCGTCAGATACTTTTTTTATAGTCGTACATTATGAGTTTGAAAGAAGATCAAACCGAGCCGTCCAATAGACGTTCTAGTTCGGGCATCAAAATACTTAATGATGAAAAGATATCACCCACAGTGCCTTCCAAAGTACCAGTGATGACTTCAGTAACATTGTCGCCTCCTAAACAAATGACATTGTCCATTGCTAAACCGAAAAGATCTTTACGACAAAAGAACATGGATCATTATGTGATGAAAACGGTTAAGGGCGAAAAAAATATCGACACTGGTATAGAGGAAAGGAAACAATAGATTTTATCAAAGCCTTGTGGAGAAATAACCGAAGAACTTCATCTAAGTGATGAAGACGATCGAGATTCGACATTTACAGGTTCTACGCAAGAGATCGTGGAACATGTTTGCGGAAAATGCTATAAGACTTTTCGGCGAATAGAGAGCTTGAAAAAACATTTAGACTATTGCCGATTTGACAGTGGCTATCACTTACGTAAAGCGGAAATGTTGAAAAATTTGGAGAAAATTGAAAAAGATGCCGTTATAATGGAAAATAAAGATGTATGCTTCTGTTGTGGAGAAAGTTACGATACATTTCATTTGGGCCATATTAATTGTCCTGATTGTCCAAAATCATTTAAAACCCAAATGAGCTATGAACGACACATATTTATTACGCATTCAGAGTTTGATGATTATCCCTGCAGCATTTGTAATGCTAAATTACGTAGTGCAAACTTATTGAAGCTGCACGAGGAACAGCATCGTAATCGTGGCAAACCATTTGCTTGTAAGATTTGTGGTAAAGATTTTACTCGTTCTTATCATTTGAGTCGTCACCAAGAGTTTTCTTCCTGTTCTGCTAATGAAAATGATACGATGCACCGTAAAGTCTGCAATAAAGCATTTTATCGCTTGGACAATCTAAGAGCCCATTTAAAACAACATTTGGGCACACAGCAAACTAAGAAATCGGAGTACATGTGTCCTATATGTAAAAAGTGTTTCTATAGTTTGTCAACTCTAAATATCCATACACGGTATCATACCGGTGAAAAGCCCTATACTTGCTCAGTGTGTAAACAATAATTCGCTGTTAAGGAAGTTTTAAATCGTCATATGAAACGTCATACCGGTGAAAGGCCTCACGTTTACAGTGAATGTGGTAAAAGTTTTATTCAAGGCACTCAACTTCGTACTCATATCAAGATTCATTTAAGGCCTTACGAATGTAATCTGTGCCCTGAAAAGTATAGAATTGAAAAACAATTGGAGAAACATATGAAAGAACATAGTGCTTTGAAACGAAAGGGTCGTACACCAATGCCAAATAAATGCCCTATATGCAAGACAGGCTTTAAAACTGAACTTGAGTTAAACAAACACATGGAAAGTGGCAACCACATAACTCCAGCTCAAAGACGTGGAATAAAAACTCGTACCGACTACGCAGTTTGCAAATTAAATTTCGAGACTGTACAAAGTCTTCAATTTCATATACTTAAAGTCCATCAAGAAGATGCCTCAAACACGGATTCTCCCTCTACACTCACACGTTTAAGGTCGCGTCTAAACGCTATTGATACTGAATTGGAAACCTCGATTGTTGGTGCGAGTGAACCTAAACGCACACGAAGAACATCCTTATCAAACACCATAACCGAATTACCATTAACTCCCAAGCGTACACCTCCCAATAGTATCAGTTCACAGCCGGAAGCAAGTTCTGCAGTTACACCACGCACTCTAAGAGCCCGCAGTGTTATGTCACTACAAGAAGAGGAGCCGGAAAGTATTCCAGCTTCACCCAAACCAACAAACAGCAAAAAAATTGGTATGAAGCGTAAACAAAACATCTCTGAAGATGCTATAACCGAAAGTAAAGAACATGTTGATAACAATTCACCTAAAAGCGACCATTCACCAGTATCTGAAGTTCCTTATTCCATATCACGTCGCCGGACGCGCACACAATTGGCCGTAATGGAAGTATCAGCAGCATAAAAACGAAAAGATTTAAATTAATTTAAATAAAAAAAATAAAAATATACCTTACCTTTTCCTTCTAAATTTCCCAATACAATATCTGAAAATAATAAAAAAAAAAGAGGTAAAAATGTTATAGTTTAGTTAGTTTTTTATTAGCTTTATCAAATACTTACTTTATGAAATACACGCGGTTTTTTTGTTTTTCACATTCCTCCTCCTCCTGTACCGAACAATGATGATAATATAGCGTTTTTTTTTTTGTTCATCATAGTTTTTTTCTTAGGGCTGTATTTACGGCCAGTATTGCCGTGAAGTTTTTTTTTTTTGATTGTTAATAGGGGTATTCACCTTTGTTTTCCCTCCCATCCAGAATCAACGGATTGACTTCCGGAGTGGTGGGGTTTGTCGTGTCCCCCTGACGGGTTAAGTTTTTTTCCCCTAAAAAAGAAGAAGATAAATAGGTAATACCGAAACATCTGGCAGAGGAACTTGGTGGAATAGGGAATTGAGAAAAAAAAGATGTCAGCCAGAAAAGAAAAAGGCGGGAGGAATAGGTGGGAATGAAAAAGAATTGGAGCAGGAATGAGAGGATTAGGGACACTTTTTAGAAATGATGTAAAAGAGGAGTGTTGGGTGATGTGAAAGAAAAAGAGAAGTGGCATATTTGTTTTATATTAACTTTTTTTGGTTGAAAATTTAAATTTTTTTTAATGTAATTTTATTAAAAGACAATAAATAAAACACACACAATAATAACAAAATAACATTTATTTGAATTAATAAGGCACACACCACACAATAAAACACACAACACAATATTAATTTAATAAAACACAAACCACACAACTATTACACAAATAAAAAAACATACGAATATAAACAATTTACCAAGTCACAAAAACATTAAAAATATGAAAAGAAATCATAGTAGTACACAAAAATAAATTAAAACAAAAAAAATATTTAAATAAAAACAAGTTCCTGCAAATCAAGTGCCGAGGAGGTTAGAGACCGCCCCTGGTCCCATCAAGAAAAGAACATGGCAGCTCGGACGGACTTGACTAAGACCCTAACCGTTTAAAAAAAAAATATAAAAACAAGAAGCCGTTTTGTTTTTTTTATACTTTGCGAGGGACGCAGTGAGAGCCCTAACAGAACGTATATCGGGACCGATCTACGGGTATTTTTGGTTTTTTTTTTTGTCCGAAAGAGCAAAAGGGCTCAGTACGGCTAACCGCTTGTTAATATTTAAGTACGAAAGACGTTAAACCAACTGACTCGAGCTACATGATGGATTGATCTACAAAATGGAATAAAACACTAAGGTAAGTGAGTTAATATAACTATGTAAGGGTAGATGTAGGGGCAGTTCCTAACAAATTAGGCCAAGGAACTGCCAGGGAAGAGGGTGGGCTGGCCAAGCAGCAGAATATCAGCTGCCAACCGGGAAATTAGAATGTTGCAATGTCCAGGGACAAGCACATTCCCTAGGGCTCGTAGAATAGGAATTGGGGATTGACATTTGGTATCAATCTCTTTTTGATTAACGACTTGTGGGTGGCTGATTTGGTGGACCGCACGCCCTCTACCGGCTTAGCCAGGCAAATGTCACCATGCCAAGCGTTGCCAGTCAGTCATCCACGGAGTCCGCCTCAAGAGTCGTTGACAATTTGAGCTTCATCCAGTTTTTAAAATTCGTTTAGGAAATCATACAACTTAAAAGGTAATGGAACACTAATTGTTATAAATACTATAATATTCATTATCCTGGCTGACTTGCATCAAGTTTACTCTTGCAATAATGAAAATTATTGCATTTTATATTATTAACTTCTATAATTTTACTATACACCATTATAAAAGTATTGAATATAGAAGAAGTTATGATTTACTAATTTTTTGATATTATTTTCATGTTTTTCAGATTTTACTTTTCTCAAAAAATGGATGCTGCTTATATTGCTAATAAATATAATGAACTCCTTAAGTCACTTTCATTGCTTATAAAATTGTGTTTATATATAATATGTATTTTATTGAATTATTGAATTTGTAAAATAAATCATTTTAATGATCGTCTAAAAAATGGGTTTCAATTAAAAAGCATTTGAAAAAAAAACTATTGCGAAATTTGTTGTTATTAGTACTATTGACGATATCATTGTAATATTATAAACTCTGAAATTATCGAGCAAAAAGTAAAATCTATCGAGAATATATCGCGCTGCTTTGTGTTTTCGATATTGCCAATGATATCATTATTTTCGAAAATTATGATATCATAATCGAGTGTACCTTTTTCTAGGAGACTACTATTACTTTAGAGTCTATAATGATATCATTCTCGGAACTGCTTGTCGAGAAAATGATATCGTTATGATATCATTATGATATCATTATGATATCGTTTGGTTTGTTGGGTATATATATATATATATATATATATGTATATATATATATATATATATATATATATATATATATATATATATATATATATATATATATATATATATATATATATATATATATATATATATATATATATATATATATATATAAATACATACAATTATTGCTCGTTTAAGAATATAAGATTTTATTGATTTAAACAACATGCACAGTTTAAAAGGAAAAAACCTATCTTTAAATTTTTTACCCGTTTTTGTTATTTTCGATTGCGGTATAAATTTTGTTTCTATAATAATTGATTCAAAAATTATATATGGGTCAAAAAAGTACCAAAATTTAGTTTTTATCCTTTTTATTCCCTATTTTTAGCTCATTTACGAAAAGTACCTACTAAAAAAATGACTTTTTATTTTTCTATTCGATCTAAATCCAATTTAAATTTTTTTTCTGTCGATATTGGTATCAGAGATATAACTTTACTAATGTTTTTATTTTCTACCCTATTTTAAGCAAAACTGTTTAATTTGCAAAAAGTACTGAAAAGTCCCTTAATTTTTAGGGCTGATCTTAGACCATTTTAGTGTTTGTTTCCATCCATTAGGTTTAGAAGATATAATGTCATCGATTTTTCCCTTTTTTACCCCTTTGATTGACACATCTCTAATTTATACTTCTGACTTCATTAGCTTAAATGAATATTTTCCCGCTTTCACCTCTTTGAACCCCATTTATCGTAAAAGTACCAAGCACATGTTTAATATTTTGTTAATACTTATTGATTGTGGCATAAAGTTAGTCTTTATGTTTATAAGTTCAAAAGATACGTATGGGTTAAAAAAAAGTACAAAAATATAGTTTTTACCCTTTTTGCCCTTATTAGTGCCATTTCCAAAAAAAAGTACAAAACACATGATTATATGATTTATTCATTTTCTAGCCTGTTTTAACCATAAGCGGCCAAATTAAAAAAAAAATACCGAACCCGTGTCCTTTAATTTTTAATGCTGATCATAGACCAATTTAATCTTTGTTTCTATCACTTTTGATTTAGAAGATATTACGTTACCGATTTTTCCCCCTTTTAACTCCACTTTTTAACCACTAAACAGCACATGTCTTATACTTTTTCAATATGAATCCACCCGTCTGTAAATTATAGTTCTGGCTTCATTAGTTAAAAACCTACCCTTCAATATTTCCCAGTTTTTATCTTTTTTACTTCAATTATCGTAAAAGTACCAAATACGTGTCTAATAATTCTTTGTTACTTATCAATTGTAACGTTTACTGTTCCTCTATGTTTGTTATTTCAAAAGATACGTATGGGTTCAAAAAAAGTACCAAAATATAGTTTTTGCCCTTTTTTACCCTTATTAGTACCATATTCAAAAAAGTACCAAATACGTTTCTCGTTTCTCGTTTTTTTCAGCCCATCCGAAGCAAATTTCAACTCTATTCCTATCGTTTTGAATTTCGGAAATATGACGTTACTAATATTTCCCATTTTTTCCCTGTTTTAACCCCAAAACGGCCGAATTAAAGAAAAAAGTATCGAATACATGTCCCTTATTTAAAGTGCCGATTTTAGACCGATTTGGTTTTTGTTTCTATAACTTTTGGCTAAGAAGATATATTTTTACCGATTTTTACCCCCAAAATTAAAAAAGTACCAGACACTTATTTTCCTTTTTTCAGTGTCAATTTACCAGCCAATAAATTATGCTTCTGGCTTCATCAGACGAAAAGATATTCTTAGCTAAAAAGCAAAAAACCTACTCTTTAATATTTTCCCTTTTTTTACCCTTTCGTCCCACATTAATCGCAAAAGTACCAAATACGTGTTTAATAGTTTTTTAATGCCCATCAGTTGCGATATAAATTATGTTTCTATGTTTATTAGTTCAAAAGATATATATGGGTTAAAAAAGTATCAAAATACAGTTTTTACCCTTTTTTATTCTTATTAGTACCATTTTTGAAATAGTACCAAATACGTTACCATTTATTTTTTTTATCCGATTCAAATCCAATTTAAACTTCGTTTGCATCGATGTTAGTTTCGGAGATATTATGTTACTAATTTCTCCCTTTTCTACCCTGTTTTACCCTTTAAAAGATCGAATTTCAAAAAAGTACCGAACACGTGTCCCTTAATTTTTAGTGCTGATCTCAGACTAGTTTAGTTCTTGTTTCTATCACTTTTGATTTAGAACATATATTTTTACCCCCAAAATTAAAAAAAGTACCAAAAATGTATTTTATATTTTCTTTGTCAATCGACCAGTCAATAAATTATACTTCTGGCTTCATTAGCCTAAAAGATATCCATAGGTAAAAACAAAAAACCTACCCTTAAATATTTTCCCTTTTTTACCCTTTTGTACCCCATTAATCGCAAAAGTACCAAATACGTATTTAATTGTTTTTTAATATCTATCTGTTGCGATATAAATTATGTTTCTATGTTTATTAGTTCAAAAGATACATATTAGTTGAAAAAGTACCAATATATAGTTTTTACCCTTTTTTATCCTTATTAGTGCCATTTCCAAAAAAGTACCAAGCACGTGTCTCCTTATTTTCCTAGCCGATTCAAATCCAATTTCAACTTTGTTTGCATCTATGTTGGTTTCGGAGATATGATGTTACTAATTTCTCCCTTTTCTGCCCTGTTTTACCTTCTAAGAGGTTGAACTTCAAAAAAGTACCGAACATGTGTTCCTTAATTTTAAGTGCCAATCTCAGACCAATTTAGTTTTTGTTTCTATCACTTTTGGTTTAGAAGGTACACTTTACCGATTTTTACCCCCAAAATTTAAAAAAAGTACCAAACACGTAGCTTATTTCTTTTCAATGTAAATCTACCAGTCAATAGATTATACTTCTAACTTCATTAGCCTAAAAGATATCCATGGCTAATAAGCAAAAAACCTATCCTTGAATATTTTCCCTTTTTTACCCTTTTTTACCCTTTTGTACCCCATTAATCGCAAAAGTACCAAATACGTATTTAGTTCTATTTTAATATCTATCGATTGCGATATAAAATATGTTTCTATGTTTATTAGTTCAAAAGATACATATGGGTTAAAAAAAAGTACCAAAATATAGTTTTTACCCTTTTTCATTCTCATTGGTGCCATTTTCAAAAAAGTACCAAACACGTGTCCCCTTATTTTTCTAGCCGATTTAAATCCAATTTCAACTTTGTTTTTATCTGTATTGGTTTCGGAGATATGATGTTACTGATTTCTCCCTTTTCTACCCTGTTTTACCTTCTAGGAGGTTGAATTTCATAAAAGTACCGAACACGTGTCCCTTGGTTTTAAGTGCCGATCTCAGACCAATTTAGTTTTTGTTTCTATCACTTTTGGTTTAGAAGATATACTTTACAGATATTTACCCCCAAAATTAAAAAAAAGTACCAAACTCGTAGTTTATTTTTTTCAATGTCCATCGACCAGTTAATAAATTATACTTCTGGCTTCATTAGCCTTAAAGATATCCATGGCTAAAAACCAAAAGACCTATCCTTGAATATTTTCCCTTTTTTTACCCTTTTGTACCCCATTAATCGCAAAAGTACCAAATACATATTTAGTTCTTTTTTAATATCTATCGGTTGCGATATAAAATATGTTTCTATGTTTATTAGTTCAAAAGATACATATGGGTTAAAAAAAAGTACCAAAATATAGTTTTTACCTTATTAGTGCCATTTTCAAAAAAGTACCAAACACGTGTTCCCTTATTTTTCTAGGCGATTCAAATCCAATTTCAACTTTGTTTCTGTCTATGTTGGTTTCGGAGATATGATGTTACTAATTTCTCCATTTTCTACCCTATTTCGCCCGCTAGGCGGCCGATTTTCAAAAAAGTACCGAACACGTGTCCCTTAATTTTTAGTGTTTACCTCAAGCCAATTTAATCTTCGCTTCTATCGCTGTTGGTTAAGGAGATATAATGTTACCGATTTTTCCCTTTTTTACCCTTTAAATTGAAAAAAGTACCAAACACGTATTTAATATTTTGTACTGGGCAATCGACCTCCCTATAAATTTTATTGGTAGCTTTATTGGTTCAAGTCAAATACAAAGAAAGAGAAAAATGGACCTACCCTAAATTTTTTTCCCCGCTTTTTCCCCTTTTTGAACCCTGAGTCAAAAAAGTACCAAACACGTGTCTAATATTTTTTTCTTGTTTACCGGCTCCGTATTGAATTTTGTTACTCTGTTGATTGGTTCAAAAGATACACATGGGTTTAAAAAGTACCAACATTTTATTTTTACCCTTTTTACCCCCTATTTGTCCCATCTGCTAAAAAGTACCAAACACGTGTCTACTTATTTTTGTAGCTGATCCCAACGCAATTTCAATTTTGGGCCTATGGCGTTTACTTCCGGAGATACAGCATTACTAATTTTTCCATTTTTTACCCCTTTTTACCCCCTTAGAGGCCGAATTTCCAAAAATCCCGTCTTAGTGGATCTATACTTTGAAAAAGGTACCCGCTGTCAAAATTTCAGCTCTCTAGCTTTAGCCGTTTGGGCTGTGGGATGATGAGTCAGTCAATCAGTCAGTCAGTCACGTTAGAGTTTTATATATATAGATAAATAAAATTTGTCATTTATTACCTAAATACTAAGAGATTGCCTTAGGCGAAGTTATACGGGAGCAATTGTCAAACGTGAACGGATTTCTCCCAATTCCAATTAAAAAATTTAAATTTTCGTTGATATGTGAGATACATACATACATATATAGGTTTTGAACGGATATCATGTACTTTGCTGCATTCTTGTACTTCCTAGGAAGATTACATATAATTTGATATATAATACATACTCAAATGTTATCATAATGTTCAAAAGTCAGACACAAAATTAAGATAAATGCAGTGTGTCTGTCTGCTAAAATCATATTTGTGGAGCTCCATATGCATTTTACACAAAATTTTAACATATTGTCCCACCCTGAATTTCATCGTTGTCGATCAAAACACCTGAAATATTATATCTACCACAAACTACCAAGTGCATCAGAATTTAGGTAATCCGCTGCGTAGAACGCTATTAAATTTGATCAAATAAACATCTAAAATATCGACAAAACAGGAGCTCCAAAAACTTGACTACAACAGAAAAAAGGACAGACAGGTAGACGGACGGACGTCGCGAAATCGATTCTCCTGCCGATTCTGAATCGATCGGTACAATTTGAATGGTATGGAGTTTATATATCAGATTTTAGGAAATCCTCCCACAAATAACGCTGTCAAATTTTATCACAATCGGTCCTATTTCTGCATTTCATTTTTTCAACAAACATTCTCTAACGCGTACTTTGGGCAGCTTGCGATACATCAAATTTAGTGTTTTGGCGGTATCTCAGTTGTTTATGGACCGATTTTGATAAAATTTTACAGAGTGCTATTATCACATGTACACCAGGAGTATCTTTTTTCTCTTGTTATTTAAAAGTGTGTTTCAATCAAAAATTTTAAAATTTTCGTCTAATTTTATGTATTTTTTCGATATTTTCGGTGTTTATAAACCGATTTCAATGAAATTTGATAGCGATCATTGCGGGAGAATTTCCTAAAATCTGGTATATAACTTATGTAGGACCATCCTCCAGGGGCTTTGTGGGAGGATTTCCTAAAATCTGATATATAAACTCCATACCATTCAAATTGTACCGATCGATTCAGAATCGGTAGGAGAATCGATTGTCTGTTTTTCCGTCCGTCCGTCTACCTGTCTGTCCTATTTTTTGTTGTAGTCAAGTTTTTGGAGCTCCTGTTTTGTCGATATTTTAGATGTTTATTTTGATCAAATTTAATAGCGTTCTACGCAGCGGATTACCTAAATTCTGATGCACTCGGTAGTTTGTGGTAGATATAATATTTCAGGTGTTTTGATCGACAACGATGAAATTCAGGGTGGGACAATATGTTAAAATTTTGTGTAAAATGCATATGGAGCTCCACAAATATGATTTTAGCAGACAGACACACTGCATTTATCTTAATTTTGTGTCTGACTTTTGAACATTATGTTAATATTTGAGTATGTATTATACATCAAATTATATGTTATCTTCCTAGGAAGTACAAGAATGCAGCTAAGTACATGATATCCATTCAAAACCTACATATGTATGTATGTATGTATCTCACATATCAAAGAAAATTTAAATTTTTTAATTGCAATTGGGAGAAATCCGTTCACGTTTGACAATTGCTCCCGTATAACTTCGCCTAAGGCAATCTCTTAGTATTTAGGTAATAAATGACAAATTTTATTTATCTTTATACTAAATGTCATCATCGTATCTATTATAATAGATACGATGATGACATTTAGTATAAAGACGTTGTACAATATCGTTATTCAGGGCGATTGCGCCTAAAATAAACTTTCTAGAGGGACAACATTTGACAAAAGTATTTCTGATCTCTTGAAAAGTTCGGCATTGAAAATGGGCGAGCTCGGTTCACATTTACTGTTATCTCCCATATAACCTCGACCGGGAATCACTTTAATGCTGACAAATTAAATCACATTATAATTGCACAAGAACTAGAGCAATACTTTCCACACATCCATCGGTCAGATCGAAAGAACAATACATCCCAAATATTATTGTTGAAGTATTCATCTTAATTAGTTAACTAACTTCAGATTAATAAGTAAATCTTCAATAAATTTTCCGCCAAAGCTGATATCCATTCATTTAAAAGCTATATATTTCACGTATGTATCTAAAACTAAGAGTGTATACCTTATAATTCTAAAGCTTGTATACATTGACAATCATTGTTAAAGCTTTGACCTAAATCAGCTTAATCCCTCCCGATTCGAGTCGATCGGTATAATTTTTATGGGGTCTACGATCACTAATAAAAAAATTACAAACGGAATCACAAGCTTATAATACCCTTTCACCTATTGGTGAAGGGTATAAAAAGGACAGACATGTAGACGGATGGACGGACAGACAGGTAGACGGACGGACGGACAGACAAACAGACGGACGGACGGACAGATAAACAGACAGACGGACAGACGTCGCGAAATCGATTATCCTGCCGATTCTGAGTCGATCGGTACAATTTAAATGGTATTCACAACCAGATTTGTAGAGCTTATACATCAGATTTTAGGAAATCCTCCCACAAAGAACGCTGTCAACAAAATTTCTTAGACACGTACTTTGGGGAATTTGTTGCACATCACAAGTAGTGTTTTCGTGATATCTCAGTTGTTTATGGACCGCTTTTGATAAAATTTAATAACGTGCTTGGCGGGAGAATTTCCTAAAATCTGATATAAAATTTATGTATGTCCGTGCTAAAGGAGGATGGTTTTTCCTATCTCTGCATTTCATTTTTTCAACAAGCATTCCCTAATGCGTACTTTGGGCAAATTGCAAAACATCAAATTTAGTGTTTTGGCGATATATCAGTGGTTTATGGACCGATGATAAAATTTTACAGAGTGCTTTGGGGAACAATTTCCTACAATCTGATATATAATATATTATTATACCCTTCACCAATAGGTGAAAGGGTATTATAAGTTTGTGATTCTGTTTGTAATTTTTTTATTAGTGATCGTAGACCCCATAAAAATTATACCGATCGACTCAGAATCGGGAGGAGAATCGTCTGTCTGTCTGTCTGTTGAAATCAAGTTTCTGAAGCCCCTGGAGGATGGACTTACATAAATTATATATCAGATTTTAGGAAATTCTCCCGCAATGAACGGGAAATCGGTTTATAAAGACCGAAAATATCGAAAAAATACCAAAAATTAGACGAAAATTTTAAAATTTTTGATTGAAACACACTTTTAAATAACAAGAGAAAAAAGACACTCCTGGTGTATATGTGATAATATGTTATATATCAGATTGTAGGAAATAGTTTCCCAAAGCACTCTGTAAAATTTTATCAAAATCGGTCCATAAACAACTGAGATATCGCCAAAACACTGAATTTGATGTATCGCAAATTGCCCAAAGTTCGCATTAGAGAATGTTTGTTGAAAAAATGAAATGCAGAAATAGGAAAAACCATCCTCCTTTAGCAAGGACCTGCATAAATTTTATATCAGATTTTAGGAAATTCCCCCGCCAAGCACGTTATTAAATTTTATCAAAAGCGGTCCATAAATAATTGAGATATCGCAATAACACTACATTTGATGTACAGCAAATTGCCCAAAGCATGTGTCTAAGAAATTTTGTTTATATTTCGTAAGTATTGTTTCAGCGATATCTCAGGTGTTTATGGACCGATTGTGATGAAATTTGACATCGTTCTTTGTGTGAGGATTTTCTAAAATCTATACTCCACAAATCTGATTACGAATACCATTCAAACTGTACCGATCAACTTAGAATCGGCAGGAGAATCGATTTCGCGACCTCCGTCCGTCCGTCTGTTTGTTTGTCCGTCCGTCCGTCTGTTTTTTTGTCCGTCCGTCTACCTGTCTGTAATTTTTTCTGTTGTAGTCAAGTTTTTGGAGTTCCTGTTTTGTCGATATCTCAGGTGTTTATTTTGATGAATTTTAATAGCGTCCTTCGCAGGAGATTACCTAAATCCTGATGCATTCGGTAATTTGTGATAGATATAATTTAGCATTTAAGCGATGGTGTTTTGATCGACAATGATAAAATTCAGGGTGGCCTAATATCCTAAAATTTTGTGTAAAATCCAGGAGCTCCACAAATCTGATTTTAGCAGACAGACACTCTGCATTAATCTTAATTTTGTGTCTGCCTTTTGAACATTATTATAACATTTGAGAATGTATTATATATCAAATTATAGGTAATCTTCCTAGGAAGTACAAAAATGCAGCTAACTACATGATATCCGTTCAAAACCTACATATGTATGTAAGTATCTCACATATCAACGAAAATTTAAATTTTTGAATTGCAATTGGGAGAAATCCGTTCACGTTTGACAATTGATCCCGTATAACTTCGCCTAAGATACGATGATGACATTTAGTATAAAGACGTTGTACAATATTGATATTCAGGGCGATAGCGCCTAAAATAAACTTTCAAGAGGGACAACATTTGACAAAAGTATTTCTGATCTCTTGAAAAGTTCGATATTGAAAATGTGCGAGCTCTATTCACATTTAGTGAAATCTCCCATATAACCCCGACCGGGAATCGATTTAATGCTGATAAATTAAATCACATTAAAATTGCACAAGGAACTAGAGCAAAACTTTCCAAACATCCATCGGACAGATCGAAAGAACAATACATCCCAAATATTATTGATGAAGTGTTCATTTTAATTAATTAACTAACTTCAGATAAATAAGTAAATCTTTAATAACTTTTCCGACAAAGCTGATATCCATCCATTCAAAAGCTATATATTTCACGTATATATCTAAAACTAAGAGTGTATACCCTATAATTTTAAGGCTTATCATTGTTAAAGCTTTGACCTAAATCAGTCCGCTAACTTCAGAGTTTTACATAACTAATCAAGAACTTTTACTAGTTGAATAATTCGTACGAATTAAAGTGCACAACACTCATTGGGCACTGTGTTTTTGGGTTGCATGCCAGAATACTTAAACTTCATCAAATCGATGTGCTATTGCAAATGTAAGGGCATCTACATTTTGAAGCATCTTTTCTGCATGGTTTATCTGGTCTATCGAACTTTATTAAATGTTCGTAAAATATGTGTCTATTTTATTTCGAAGCTACTGGCTGGCTTAAATATGCATTCTCTACTTGTAGTCTAGTAATCATTATCTTTCACAAAGGGACCACTTAAAAACCCAAGTGAAGCTTCCCTAGACATCAGCCACCTGCCCAACCTAACCTTTGGGTGCATAACTATTCTAGATAATGACGCCACCGAAAAGCTTTTCTTTTTCCGACTCTTAATTTGAAAGATTCTTTGCATATAATACTAGTATAACCAAATTTTGCTTGGAATTACATTAAGTACTTTTGGAACACCATTGGTGAAGGGTATCCAAGATTCGGCAAAGCCGAATATACCACTCTTACTTGTCACATATACAAAAGGAGTATCTTTTTTCTCTTGTTATTTAAAAGTGTGTTTCAATCAAAAATTTTAAAATTTTCGTCTAATTTTTGGTATTTTTTCGATATTTTCGGTGTTTATAAACCGATTTTAATGAAATTTATTAGCGTTCATTGCGGGAGAATTTCCTAAAATCTGATATGTAATCTATGTAGGTCCATCCTCCAGGGGCTTCAGAAACTTGATTTCAACAGACAGACTGACAGACAGACTGACGAACATCGCTTAATCGATTTTAATCCCGATTCTGAGTCGATTTTATGGGGTCTACGATCACTAATAAAAAAAATTACAAACGGAATCACAAACTTATAATACCCTTTCACCTATTGGTGAAGGGTATAAAAAGTGAACCTAATCTGGTGACCGTGAGTATATGTTTCGCAGAAATGGAGAAAATTTATTAAAAACAACACAGTTACTAAATTAAAAAAAATCCATCAAATTAAATACATTTTTTGTTAGCTGTATAATAACCTACCTTTCTTCAATATTACATGCCATTTTACAGTATTTACGAAGTTTTTTGGTTGAGTCTAAGGCGTTTGATAGAGTATGGCATGGAGCATTTCTATCAAAACTTATTGCTTTTGGTGTAGGTAACAATTTCTCTCGGTTTATATCGAGCTTTCTCAGAGATCCCATTATAAGAGTTGTTATAGATGGGATGTGAGCAATGTTGCATCATCTGTAATTATGGGTGGTATAAATATTGAGGAATCAGAAACTCTTGATGTTCTAGGCATGAAAATTCAGTGTTATGTCCGTTGGACTAATCATGTTTTTCAAGTGTCGAAAGAAGCATTCAAGTGTCTAGGCTTTCAAAAGCGGTGTAAGACATACTGATCTCCTTAATATCTATACCACTTATATCCGACCGAAAATGGAATACAACTCTCATGTATGGGCCGGTGCTTCGAAGTCTATTTTGGAGCTTCTCGACCGTGTTCAAGAGAGGGCGAAGGTGCTTATCGGTGACAGTAGGGTAGCCAATTCTATGGACTCATTGGAGCATCGTCGTAATGTGGGTTGCCTTTCACTATTCTTTCGCTACTACAATGGCATGTGCTCAAACGAGATTAGGGATCTTGTTCCAGAAACTAGTACATTTCTTCGTAGCACACAGAATTCAACAAGGACTCATCCCTTTGTCATCGATTTTCCGTTGGATCGCAACGTACTATAGAGAAAGCTCGTTTTTTAGCCGTACAGCACGAATGTGGAATAAACTTCGTGCATCAGTCTTCCCCTCTAATTATAATATCCACAGGTTCAAATCGAGTGTCCACAAACACTACTCCCTCTATCCTCCTTCCCACAACCTTTTTTCCTAGTTCAATCACAATGCATACATATTGGAGTGTTGGTCCAATTCAAAAAAAAACTCCTTTTTATTAAAATATTATCCCTTTGAGAGGGCATATGACAGTTTCAAAAGCATTAATAATTAAGTGATATAAAATGTATTGATGTTTTATTTAATTTTATATTTATTTACTTTTTAAACAGAGTATTAATTTAACATATCAATTTTAAATTTAATTGTTATCTATATTTTAATTCTTGTATTGTATTGCAAAATTTTTCACTGTTGGTGAATTACAATATGTTGATTGTTTTTCCGTTATAATTAAAATCATATTGTGTTAATAGTGAAATCTTTATAACAATATTTGTTAGAGCAATATGTCAAGCAGCACCACACGAAAAAGAATTATTTATATTTAAAAGTTGACCGCACGATTTCAGCTCTGTAAAAACTTCAGTAAAAAATCCGGGTTCTGCATTAATTTTAAGCATTTTATTGCTTAAACGGTTGACAACCACAAGACATCTAAAAGTAAAAAAAATTAAATAGGCAAAATATAATGCACATTTTATATTTATTTGTTTAAATACTCAGTGATGACACTGTGTAAATAACTGATAATTAAAACAAGTGAGAGTGCTATATTCGGCTATGCCGAACCTTAAATACCCTTCACCAATGGTCTTTCAAAAGTAAAAGGAAAGAGTTTTTGGTCAATTACAAGTATATATGTTTCTGAAGACTGATTTAGGTGAGTCCTACAAAAATACTAATATATGTATATTGATTTTCTGATTTGATTTTCTGTAAGTATGTTCTAATACAATTAATTTTTTTCCGATATATGAATAATACTTTAATGAGTGAATAACCTTGTTTTATATTGGTTTTAAAACATTTTGGATGTAGATTGAAAGGCAAACAATTTCAGAAATTACACAACATTGTTACATTTCGCACCTTAAGAGAGGTTGTATTAAATGCATATATCTTTAAAGTTAGAGGACCGATTAAATGGTTGCTTTATGAGAATATTTAGCGGACCTATTTAGATCAGACTTTTGGCAACAACACTTACGGAAGATATTAATAAAGGCCATCATTATGTTCAAAAGGGACTTATTTAAGACATATTTGTATAGGTATTAGATGTTGATAGTGTTCTACAAAGTACACTGTTAAATTGCAACATATAGCTCTACTTACAACTGAGATATAGCCCAAACTCGAAATTCGATGCTAAATTAAATTTTTTTATTTTCTTTTAAATTGTATTTTTTTAATTTGTATAAAAACCGTTTTTTGTTTAAAATTCCACAAACTTAGTAAAACCTTTGGAGTAGACGGATGTATTTTGTCTTTACTCCTCACAAAATCGATTTTTTAAACGGATCAACGTTAATAAAAATTCAGTTGTTTGGTTTTATATTTCACTCGAAGAGACGCTTTATAAATATAAAAATTATTCAAAAAATCTGTATTTTTTTTATGCTAAAATTATAAAATAAAAATTCTTTTAAAATACAGAAGTGTTAAAGCAAAAAATTTATTAAACAAAAGAGCCAAAGTGATAATAAAAGAGAACTCTCTTATGAGTTTATCAAGTATTAACATTAGTGAGCGAAGATTAAGTTTAAACGGTAGAAATGCGTATCTCACAGTGAACGTTTCAAAGAGTGAGTCCCGAAAGATAAACAAACAAATTGATGATAGCGCGAGAAATGTTCAAGGAGTAAAACAAGAATTCTTTATTTTTTATTTATTTTTTTTATTAGTATATCTTCTCCGTTTCGATATGGTCTTAAGACTAACTTATTCAAATTTTTTAAAAACTATTTTATAATAAATTTTTGTTTATATGATTGTTGCAACTTTTTTTATTATTGATTATTAAAATCGATGATTTCGAGTGTTTATATGAAAACATCAAGTCATCAATGTTTATTAAAGGTTTAGAATTTCAACCAAATTTTATTTCGCTACAACATGGAAAAACAAAATTTGGATGAAAGAAAAAATGTCATTGGCTTTAAGTGTTTATGAAAAAACGGAAAGAGGAGTCAAATTTCAGAATTTAATAAAATTTATTCAACTCAATTAATTGCATAAACGGTTTCTTAAAAGTGTCTTTGACTTTGTTTTTCTTTTAGGTTTGTTTTGTGTACTTAGCAATAATTGAATTTATATCTACGAGGGTTGGTGAAGTTACATACGTAACTTCACCTACGTAATTATTTTAAATAGATACATTTTATTATTATTAGAAAATCTTTGATTTGCTATTGTTAAAGTGCAATTATTATACTGTATTAAGTAATATCCATTCAAAATATTGTTTGTGTTATTGTAGTTGCTAGCAATTGTACTATTCTTTGCATTTTTTACAATAATTGTTTGATCGTTTATATTTATGATTTCTGTATTTTCGTTTGTTATCATCTTACATGTTTTGATATTTTACACTCAGTTAAATAATTGTTTTGTTTGTAAATATATGTTTTATTATTATAACTAAAAATGTTTTCAATTTCTGCCTCTATTTCTCTATTTAAGTATGGCATAGGTATAATGGTTGTTACTTGTATAGAATAAAACAGTTTTGGAACTTTAATTATAAATATTAATTCATTATTTTTTTCAAAAATATTTAGCAGTTCTTAAGAATTTTATTTTTCTTATATCTATATTGTAATCTTCTATCTCTTGCTTTGTAAGAATGCTAGGGTCTGTTATTCCGTTTTGTGCTGTTGTTATATAATTTTGTATATGTTCAATGTGGTTACTAATTGTTGTTAAAATAAGTAGATTTTCGAATATATATTTTTTGCTAATATGTCTCTAATATCCCTCCATATAATATATTAGATTTTTCTGGTTCTGTGATACAGTGTTTCTTATTAGTTGAATTGTATTGTTGAAGTGGTCGTTAATATTTATCTGTTGATTTAAGTTTGTTATAGAGTTATGTATGTTAGCGTCGACTGTATTAAAATGTTGAATTATATCTTCTTGGTCAGTATTGTCCATGGTACCAAAAAGGTATTTCCAAGCATGTACCAAATTCAAAAGTCCACGTTTTTGCCTATTGCTAGGTGTTATTGTTTATATCTTGCTCAAGAGTGTATCTATCTCATTACATATAAATATTTTTTCATTGTTTTTCAAATTGTTTGAGTCACTTCTCATTTGCATAAGTATGTTTGTTATTTATTTCTATAAGTATGTTTGTTATTTATTTCTATGGGTATGCTGGAATTATAGTTGTTAATTTGTACATATCCGCTAGTTTCCGTTATTGGATGTATTATTATGTTGGCCCGAGTTTGTGTTAATATAAGTATTGTTATTAGTATTTGTAATATAACCTGTAACTTTAAATGTAAGTAGATATTAATTAGATTGTTGTATTTATTGGGTATTTTAATATTGCTCTTGTCCGTAATTGGTATTGTCTATTTCTATTATAATTTGTTCGTTTTGGTCTATTTTAGTTTCTAAATTGTCTTTTAAGGTCCTTGAAACGTTCAGCCAAATATTCGAAGTCAATATTATCGTCGTCATTATGGTTTATCATGTTTATACTATTATTGATATTTGAATTATTATGAATCCCTGAGAACTTTAAAGGTCTTTTAATATTTGACACATGAACCTTTGTTTTCTAAACTTAGGCTGCTCTTTGTGTCTTACATTTTTGTAATTCTTTATGTAGCCTTCCTGTCTTATTTCTATATAATTTTCCCTATTTATATTTGCCTTTGATATCAGTTGTTCTTTTGCTTTACATAAACGTTCATATATTATGGAGTGATCAATTGTGTGACTTTGAGCTTCTAATGGTGTACATTTAATTGTACTATGGTATGTGTCATCATATAACCTTATAGCTTTAGATATTTGCTGTGTAATTGGCAAATGATTTTCAAGATTTAAGGTTCTTTGTTTGGTCTGACTGTTGGTTCTGACTGTTTGGTTTAGTAATGTGATATTCTATTCCTTCAGTCTGCAAAATTTTTTTAACATTTTCGTTATTGAATTCGTTGTCAAACACCATTTTTTTTTTACTTTTCCTTTGATTGCCAAAAATTGTTGTAGTTGTGCAACAAGTGTAATACTATTTCTATCTGTAAGTGGCAAGCAAGTGGCATGTTTTGAAAATTTATCAATAAAAACAATGAAGGAATGTTTGCTATTAACATATGTATCTATGTGTATAATTTCATTGGTAGTATGCGGAGTTTCTGTTATGTAAAACCTCTTTTTGATTGGGTTTCTATCATATTTTCCTCCCGAGCATATATCGCAATTGTTAATGACCCTTGTTACTTCTTCCTTGAGCTGAGGATTGTATAGTAAATATTTCAACTTCTCGAAAGTTGCTGTTATACCTCAATGTCCACTTTCGTGTTTATGAAAGAGAGCAATTTGTTTTCTTAGTTCTTCATCATTTTCGATATCCTTTGCCAATCGAGAACATCTAACAAATTTAACATTAGGGTTCATAGAAAATTCTTCTTCTATAATCTTCTGTATTTTGTAAAATTCGTGATCGCTCAGGCTGGAATATATTCCTACTTTTCCTTTTTCTATTTCTTTTCTTATGATATCTAAGACCTTATTCTAGTCAATATCATTTTTGTCTATGTAAATACGTTTAGATTTTAACAACCCTTCAATTGTTTTTCGTTTCTCCTCCAAAACGATTATTTGTGTTTTAAACCGATTGACGATGGTATCCAGAATTGGAATTGCATAGCCTTGATCTTCTTCTTGTGAATGTACCGTTTCTATTTCGACTGTCATGCTACTATTTTCCTCTTGACCTTGTAGAATTTCCATCTGGGCATTAATTTCGTCATTTCTTATTCGACTCAAAAAATCGGCGACATTATTAGTTTTTCCTTTAATATATTCAATTGAAAAATTATATTCTCCCAAACTGAGAAGCCATCTCTGAAGTTTTGGGTTTATATCTTTATCTGAATATTTTGTCATTAGCCACTTTAGTGGTTGATGATCGCACTCCAAATCGAATTCTCTGCCAAAAACATAAGGTCGGAAGTATTTTACAGCCCATACTATGGCGAGAAGCTCCTTTTCTATAGTAGCATAGTTAGTTGCATGCTTGTTTAGAGTTCTTGATGCATATGCAATAGGGTGTCCATCTTGAGAAAGGACAGCTCCAAAGGCAATGTTACTTGCATCTGTTGTGATTTTGAATTTTTTTGTAAAATTTGGGTAACGCAATATTGGCGAGTTTGTTATTAGGTCTTTAAGTTTCTCAAAAGAAGTAATATAACTAGGATCATACATATTGATTGGTTGATCCTTTTTTAAAAGTCGTGTCATGGGATATGCAATTTTCGCATAATCTTTTACAAATTTTCTATAAAATCCTGTCATACCTAGGAAAGATTTTATTTGTTTTGTATTGTTTGGAATTTTCAAATTTTTTATTATTTTTTCTTTAGCGGGATTTGGTTTTATTCCGTTTGCTGTAAGGATGTGCCCCAAAAACTGAGTTTCTTTTTTTAGAAAATCGCATTTGTCAATTTGTATTTTGAGGTGGGCTTTTTTGAGTGCTTTAAATATAAGCCCTAGATTGGTTAAGTGTTCCTCCAAGGATGTTCCAAAGACTAATATGTCGTCCATATAAACGACGCATATTCTGTTAATATAATCATGTAAAATTTTATTCATCAACCTTTGGAATGTTGATGGAGCGTTTTTTAGGCCAAATGGCATACGAATAAATTCGTAGTGTCCAAATGGTGTTGAAAACGCCGTTTTTACTCTATCCTCCTCTCTAACCGGAATTTGGTGGAACCCCTTTGCCAAATCCAGTGTTGTAAAATATTGTGCTCTACCAATTTTGTCCAACAACGAGTTCAAATTCGGAATAGGATATTTATCGTCAATTGTAAACTCATTTAATTTTCTGTAGTCAATAACGATTTTATATTTTTTTTCTCCTGAGTTATCTAATTTCTTTTCAACGATTCATAGCGGACTATTGTATGGGGAATTACTTTCTCTTATTATTTTTGTTCAAGCATTTCTTTGATTTGGCGTTTAATTTCTTCCTCGTGTATTTGAGGATACCTATATATTTTAGAATACAAAGGTCTTTCGTTTGTGGTTACTATTTCGTGGAATATTTCATTTGTACATGATAGATAGTCTCCTTCTTTAAAGAAGAGATCTTCGAATTCAGTAAGCAGCCTTAAGGTTGCCTGATATTCTTCGGTATTCATATGAGAACAATTAATGCTATCTCTTATATTTTTATTTCCTAATTGTTGTATACTACAAATGTTATGGACATATTCAGGATAATTGTATTCTTCAAAATAAAGTTTGTTGTTTAGTATTTCTATACATTTTTGTTCATAGTCGATTTTCGACTTAAGAGGCTGCAGAAAATTTTGACCAATTATGCCCGAATAATTTTTATTTTGGAAATTAATTATTTTCCATTGGAGTGTTCCCAAACAACCAAATTCTTTTGGGAATGGTGTTGTAACTACGGATTTAATTATATTTGTACCGCTAAGTGTATTATACGGCAAAGGGTTTTTAAGTGTAATTGTTTTATATTTCTCCGCAAGTATTCCTTCTTTTAAGATACTTGTGGTAGACCCTGTATCGATAAGACATCTAATGGTCTGCTTACCTATTGAAATTTTTATTATGGGTAATACTTATTTTGAGGGGATACTATAAAATTTATATCCTCATTCTCTGCAACCTATTCTTCTTGAAAGGTACCTATTTCCATAGGTTCTGGCTCCGACCTGGAGTTGCGAGTAATTCTGCTCATTCGGGTAATCCTTGTTTGGTTTGAATTGTTTTTGTTTGCGTTGTTTTCTATGTTCATATTATTTTGTCAGTATCCATGCATGGATGCTGAATGATTTTGATTGTAACCGTTTCTGTTTGGTAGTATGTTAGTTTGGTTGTATCTATATTAGTTTGGTTGTATCTATGTATAAGTGGTATTGTTTCATCTTTATTGTGCCTATTTGTGTTTGTTGTTTTATAATAGTTATTCGCATTTTTCCTGTGTTTTAAGTGAATGGCCCTAGGATCATCTAGTGCTTTTATCTGTGAGTATTTCGTTGCAATATCATTTAGTGTGGTATTATGGTTGAGGTGTACTCTCATTGGAATGTCTATTTTTTGTACAAGTATATTAACCAAATCTATGTCAACTCTATCTGGCCTAAATATGTCCGGTTTGTTTTCGTCGAATTGATATATCTGACTTAATTCATACTTAGCTTTATCAAAATAATTGAATAATTCTCTAAGATTGCTTACTTTAATATTTCTGCATCTGTTGAAAATATCGCTGTAAGTTGTTCTTTGCCTATAATACTCCATTAGCTTGGTCTTAACCTGATCCCAATTTGCACTGGCACCTAGTTCCCTGATGTAACTTCCAATAGCACCGCTGATTTTCTCATTAATCACAATCGCCATTGCCAAGTTTTTAAGCTGAAGATTATCTGCTGGACATAATGCGAATACTGCTTCCACAGAGTTTATAAAAGCGTTGACATCATGATTGTCGTCCAGAACTTTTAATTGTCTGAACTGAGAAAGAATATTTTTAATTTTTAATGGGAATTCTTGTTGGATTGTCTGCTGTTGGTGTTGCTGAAGTATATCTATCTGGGCCCTTAGTTGTCGAATTAATTCCTCTTGGGCTCCTATCACCTCCACCACTTGATTCTCGTCTATGTTTCTGTTAGCATCAAATCTGCTCATTTTTTTATTTACACACAGCAAATTTTAGTTGGTGAAGTTACATACGTAACTCGCGTATTTAACCGCCAAATCAACTATCAATCTTCTTGTTCCCCAACTCTTTTGACAAGAGTGAATAATAATCCAAAACAAAATATGATGACAACAAATATCAATAATATGGTAATTAATAGTGCTTCAATTTCGCACGCGCCTGAAAGTTTGCCCAATTTATCACCAGTAGTAATGAAATCCACCACAGTAAGTACAAACCCAATTAACCCAAAAACGGGAGCCATACCCAAAAGTGTCCTTAATCCCCATACCGAAATAAAACCCCAAATCCAAATGGGAATCGACAGATATATAACGGTTTTAAAACGAGGACGTAGTCCTAAGTCCTCTAAGATAGCATCTATGCCAAAAATAACCAAAGAATATGGAACTAATGGTGTAAACTCCCAAAACCGTTTCGATATTCTTCAAGACAATTCAGAGGAGACACCTCAAGAAATCAAACCGTTTAAACCCCCACCAATTTATTTGAGAGAGCAGAACTCAAATATTTTAATTAATAATTTGGTTTCCTTAATCGGTGAAAATGCGTTTTATGTTGTTCCCTTTAAGCGCGGCAACATAAGTGAAACGAAGATTCAGGTCAATATGAAAATGCATACCGTAAAATAGTTAATGAATTCGAGCTCCGCAATAAAAGCTTTTACACATATCAATTAAAAAGCAGCAAAGGTCTACAAGTGGTCATTAAGGGCATCGACTCATGCGTCGCGTCAGACGAAATAAAAGAATGCTTACATAAAAATGGGTTTAAAGTTAAGCATGTGACCAACATTAGAAATAGAGAAAATATCCCCCAACCAATGTTCCGAGTGGAACTGGAACCCTGTGATATTAAGTTAAACAAAAAATGAATCGCACCCTATATATAGCTTAAAATATCTTCTGCACCGTAAAATAACAGTTGAAGAACCACACAAGAGAAAAGGTCCAATTCAGTGCTCAAATTGCCAGGAATTCGGTCACACTAGGACTTATTGCAAATTACCCCCTGTTTGTGTAATATGCGGGGAGTTGCACGGATCAGCCCAATATAATAAACCCAAAAACGATACAAACACAAAAAAAATGTAGCAATTGTGGCGGAAATCATACTGCAAATTACAGAGGTTGCCCTGTTTATTCGTTTGTTAAGAAATCATTTGTGAAAAAGCAGAATATTATCCCCACTCAGCCAATAATTAATCCACAGTTCCCACAGACTAAAACATCTAATACTAACAAAAATTCCTACGCAAATGTCTTAAAAACAAATAACACTCCTGAAAATCCTTCACCAAAATCAAATTCGAACCCCAGACCAAACATTGCTTCAAGCTCTGAAAATGCAAACTTGAACTTCAGCAGGCTAGAGTCTACAATTAACACCCTAGTGCAGTCAGTAAATAATTTTTAAAGCACAATGAGTAGCATGATGCAAGAAATGGTCAAAATGCAATCAATGTTGTTGCAAGCCATGAACTGTATGAAAATATGTTTTTGGAATGCAAACGGCATTCGCCAACATAAAACGAAATTTAATATTTCCTTAACGATAAACAAATCGACATAATGTTGGTTTCGGAAACCCATTTAACCGCAAAAAGTTTGTTTCAAATAGATGGTTACGTACTCTATGATACTAAGGACCCAAGAGGTAGAGCTTGTGGCGGATCGGCTATTCTCATTAAAGAACGTATCAAGCACTATTTATTGTGCGATTGTTGCGAAGATTATCTCCAAGCAACTACAATTTGTCTTAAAGATTTTTATCGTAACTTAGGGATATCTTCAATATATAATATATAAACATGCAACGGTACCCCCCAATCAATATATCACATCCCCCCACGCACTTACAATAATACCAAATACCCAATCCTCCGGGAACTTGCTGCACAACCCCCAATATCACATGCTTCATTGCAACCCCACAACAATCTACAGTATCAGCCGAGAACAAGATACATTACTAGCCCCCTAGCTTCACTAATCCCCCGCAACATGCTACATTACCCCCCAACCATCATGCTACTTTAGCCCCCTGGCAATGTGCTGCATCATCCCCCCTACAACACGCTTCATTAACACCCCACAATATGCTGCGTTACCCCCCAGATAATATGCTGCATAACTCCCCCAGCAACATGCTACTCAACCCCGCCAACGGCATGCTGCATTACCCACAAGATAATATGGTGCACTACCCCCTCACATCAAGCTACCCCAACCCCCCACAACATGCTGCATTCCCCTCTCGTCAAGTCAGGTGTAATAGAATATACTCAGGTGTAATAGAATATACTCAGAGAATGGCAAATTCATAGATCCCCCCAATCTAAAAACAGATTCCGAAATTGCATAAAATCACTAAGAAAATTACTAGCATCCCAAAGAGCTGAATCCCTGGAAACTTATCTAAAAGGACTAGATGCGACCCCACAATCTCATTATTCATTATGGCGAGCTGCCAAAAGCTATAAAAGTCCTATCATTCGTAAACCACCTTTGAGAACTACGAGTGGAGGCTGGGCAAGAAGCGACTAAGAGAAATGTAATCTGTTTGTAAACCACCTGAAAAATGTATTTACCCCCAACATATCAAATGACATGATGGAGCTACCCCCTGTTGTACAGCAACGTAGAACAACGATAAGGTTAAAGACTCGGGAGGTTATAAAATCTATCCTTGACTTAAACCCCAAAAAAGCACCTGGATTTGACAAAGTGAGCAATAAAATGTTAAAAGAGCTACCCTTAGTAGTAATAAGAATAATAACATTTATTTTAAATGCAATTCTACATCTAAAATATTATCCTCCAGAATGGAAAGTTTCATTAATTACTATGGTTCCTAAGCCAGGTAAAGATCACACAAAAGTAGAGTCATATAGACCTATAAGTCTTCTATCTAATATGTCAAAGCTATTTAAAAAACTGCTAGTTACCAAATTATCGCAAATTTTAGATGAAATCGGATACATTCCCAATCATCAGTTCGGATTTAGAAGAAAGCATAGTACAATTGAACAAACACATAGACTTGTATCTGCAATTCAAAAAACTTTTGAAGAAAAGAAATATTGCTCTGCTCTCTTTATTGATGTATCACAAGCATTTGACAAGGTATGGCATGAAGGTTTAATTTACAAATTAAAGCAAATTTTCCCCATAGACATATACATGCTCCTAGATAGCTACCTCACCCATCGTAAATTTATTATTAAAGGAGGAGATTTCTTAAGTACTCCACAACCTATTGAAGCTGGTGTTCCCCAAGGCAGCATATTAGGACCAATTCTTTATATCATATACACCTCTGATATGCCTACAAATATATATACAAACACGTCCACATTTGCAGATGATACTGCCATTTTAAGTATTAATGAAAACCCAGTTGAAGCATCTAAGAATTTACAGAACCACATATTTCAAATAGAAAAATGGCTAAACCAATGGAAGTGAAATACCTGGGTATTCACTTGGATCGACAACTGGCTAATTGGTAAAAACTCTAGACTTAGCCTAGATTGCAAAATTCTTCTATACAACTCTATTATTAAGCCAATATGGTGTTACGGAATTCAATTGTGGGGCACTGCCTCAGATTCAAATATTGAGAAAATACAAAGGCATCAAAATAAATTTTTAAGAATAATTACTGGCGCCCCGTGGTACGTTAAAAACGCCAACTTACACAAGGACCTTGAAATTCCGTTGGTTAAAACAGAAATAGCGAAGCGTGTTGTTAATTATGTCAATAAATTGGCATGTCACCCAAATCCACTAGCTCGAAATATACTAAATGGTCGCGGCCATATCCGGCTCAGAAGGAGGGATACTAGCGACTTGTACAGCAGCTAAAGAATATAGATTAATAATGTAAAAAATCCTACTCACGCAAAGAATTATGAAGTTGCAAATGGATTTTCATAACTAAGAATTTTAGATTTTAAGATTTGATTACTTATTGTTAGTTCATGGTAAATGAAGATTCAATAAATAAATAAAACATGAAAAAAAATCCACAATTTGCGGATATGAATTATATATCAGATCTTAGAAAATCCTCCAAAGCAAAACGATATTCAAAATAGATACATTACAATCTCAGATATTGCCAAAACTCAAAATTCGTTGTCCCGAAAATTACCGAATTTAATTTTTGAACTGTATATTAAATTTTAGGAAATTATTCGACGCAACACATTACAAAATTTCATCAAAATCATTAAATTAATATCTGAGATATCGCCAAAGCAAAAGATATCGATGTACTCAAACTGGCAAATTTTAGAATTTTTTTTTTAAAACAATATTTAAAAAAAAATATCAAATTATATATCAGATTATAGAAAATACTCCAACACAGCATGCTATTAAATTTCATCCAAATCGGTCTATAAACGCCAGAAATATCGCTAAAATTCAAAATTCGATGAGAATTTAAATCAGGGACCGTTACAATTATGACATTTATAATAAAAATCAAAATATAATTGTTATTTTACGATTTTATTTTTTTTGGTAGAAATAATTTTTATTTTATGATTTTTTTTGTCAAAAATATTTGTCAAATAAAAAACGCAAAAATAAAAAATTAATACAGAATTTAAAAAAAATTTTTAAATTTACCATAATTACGGTAAATTTAAAAAATTTTCAATAAAAATGAAAATTTCCCATAAAAATGTAGTATTTGAAATTTTCCCATAAAAATTTTAAAAATTTTCTTATAAAAAGGGAAAATTTTGAATATTCTTTTTTAAAATGTGAAATTTTGAAAATTTCCTATATAAATGGGAAATTATAAAAATTTTCTGTAAAAATGGGAAATTTTGAAAATTTCCCACAAATAAAATAAAAATCAATTTTTGACAAATATTTTTGCCAAAAAAAATATTTGTCAGATCTTGACAAATATTTTTGCCAAAAAAAAATATTTGTCAGAATTTGACAAATATATTTGACCAAAAAAATAAAAATCGTAAAATAAAAATTATTTTTGGAAAACAAGCAAAATGATGTTTTCAAATTAGTTCTGCGATATTTCCATATGATTGCTTTTTTTCTTTGAAAATTCAAGAATTATTATTATTTTCGGTCCCTGATTTAAATTTTTTGTTTTAAAAACTGTATTTTTCTAAAAAATTTGAATTTGAAAGAAATTAATTTTAGTTTAACCAGAAAAAAAAAATAATTAATGACATGAACCTAAGCCCGACTGGAACTCACGACCATCAAAATTTAAATTTCTAAAAAAAATTGTTAAAAAAAAAATTTGTACTGTATATCAAACTGTATATCAAAGCATCACACTATTGAATTTCATCTAAATCGGTAGATCAATAACCGATTTTTAAACAATATGTATTTAAAAAAATGTTTGAATTATGTATCTGATTTTAGAAAATACTCCAAGGCAATATGCTATTAAATTATCAATATCGGTCTATAAACACCAGAGATATTGGCAAAAATCAAAATTCGATGAGAATTTAAATATTTTTTTTTTTAAAAACTTTATTTTTGCAAAAAAAAAAATAAAGTTTTTTGAACTGTATATCAAATTTTAGGAAATCATTCAACGCAGCACACTATTGAATTTCATCAAAATCGGTAGATCAATAAACGAGATATCGTTAAAGCAAAATATATCGATGTACGCAAATTGACAAATTTAAACATTTTTATACCCTTCACCAATAGGTGAAAGGGTATTATAAGTTTGTGATTCCGTTTGTAATTTTTTTTATCGTAGACCCCATAAAAATTATACCGATCGATTCAGAATCGTTAGAAGTATCGATTAAGCGATGTGCGTCTGTCTGTCCGTCTGTCTGTTGAAATCAAGTTTCTGAAGCCCCAGGAGGATGGACCTACATAAATTATATATTAGATTTTAGGAAATTCTCCCGCAATGAACGCTATTAAATTTCATTAAAATCGGTTTATAAACACCGAAAATATCGAAAAAATACCAAAAATTAGACGAAAATCTTAAAATTTTTGATTGAAACACACTTTTAAATAACAAGAGAAAAAAGATACTCCTAGTGTACATGTGATAATATATCAGATTGTAGGAAATGGTTCCCAAAGCACTCTGTAAAATTTATTCAAAATCGGTCCATAAGCAACTGAGATATCGCCAAAACACTAAATTTGATGTATCGCAAATTGCCCAAAGTACGCATTAGAGAACGTTTGTCGAAAAAATGAAATGCAGAAATAAAAACAAGTAAGAGTGCTATATTTGACTATGCCGAAGCTTAAATACCCTTCACCAATGGTGTTGCAAAAGCAATTTACAGAATGGAAAGAGTTTTTGGTCAATTACAAGTATTTTGGTTTCTGAAGACTGATTTAGATGAGTCCTACAAAAATACTAATATATATATGAATATTGATTTTCTGATCTAAGAAAGTTTTAAATCTCGATAATAAACACGGCTTTAAATGTGTGTCCTCATACAGTTGATTTTTGGGCGATATATAAATAATACTTTAATTAGTGAATAACCTTGTTTTATATTGAGTCTAAAACATTTTGAAGGTAGATTGAAATACAAACAATTTCAGAAAAATCTTTCAAGTAAAAGGACCGATTAATGGCCTGTTTTTATAATTGGTTTCACACAGAAACCTTCGCCACATGAGTGAAAAAAACTGGTTTTGGTTCATATAAAACAAATGCCAGTTCTCTTTGAGTGAAATATGAAACAAATGAAATCTTTGCATAAAATTTTGGTTCTTGTAATTGGATTTCACTCATCTATTGAGCCAAAAACAAACGACCAGAAAAAAAGTAATCGTTGCCAATTTTTACAATGAAATTATGGATTTTTTTTTTGATAACAAATTTATTAGAAATATAAAATCTTTAATTTTCTTTAATTTAATTATATTAAAAATACCCTTTTAAGCAAAAAGTAACAAAAATAAGTTTTTTCCTATAAAACATATTTTTTTTTAAGAAAAAATATATTTTTTGCAATAAAAAATTTTGTTCCTTTAGAAAAAATAAATTTTTTAAGAAAAATAGTCAAATGTTTTTCTAAATAAAAAATGTTTATTAATTTGTAATTTGTATAAGTTCCATTTTTAAAAAACAAAAAACATAGCCCCCACGCATGTGCATTCCTCGCTGGTTGAGCGGCAACTGAATAAAATATCAATAAACAATGAGTCGAAAGAAAACACTCAACTTTTGTTTTGTCAAGGGTTACCACTTTTTGGTAAAAAATGTATCGAGAAAGAAAACAATACTTGATATTTTAATACGGTGGCAATAAGTAAAATTAACATAACGTAAGCTAGACGAATATTTTATATGAACTCATTTTCTTACGAAATCGCCTGCCACCAAACGTTCGCTTCAAAAAGCAACAACACTTACGTAAGATATGAATAAAGGCCATCATAATGTTCAAAAGTCACTTATTTAAGACATATTTCGGTATGCTAAAATCAAGTTTAACAAGTAAGAGTGTTATATTCGGCTATGCCGAATCTTATATACCCACCATCAGGTTGTGTTAAATTTAGAAACATATCTCATATATCTACGAGGCTGCAGCAAATTCAAAACATGGACCAAATTGGAAAAAAATTGTTACGCTAGTTGGTATTGTTGGTAAAATATTTGGAATAACTTCGGTTGCAGTAGCTTTATAGTTCAACATTCAAAAGTGTGTAAGTGGTTTCCCTAGTAATTATTTACTTTGAAAAAAATTCGTTATCGTAACCGGGTATGGTTTTACATTAATAAGTTGTTAAATACTTTTCGTTTAGCTTAATATTAAGTTAAGATAAAGAAGTTGATAGTAATACGACAGGTCCATATATTTTGTTAGGAGTTCCTAATGCATCTACCATATACATAATCTTAATATGCTGCTTGTACTTCCGAATCTTTTTGATTGTAGATATAAAAAAGGGGATGTAATATAAATATATAAGAATTATAGCCAAATGTTGACCGATTTTTTGGTTTCCGGGAGTGTTTTTTATATGAAAGCTATAGTCAAATATGGACCGATTCCTATAAAATTTGATATACTGACCAATAGTTGCATAAAACTTCTCTATACTAAATTTAGTCGTCATAGCTATCACAATTGTACTCAATTTATCAGCATTTATGTGTTTCCCGGGGCGGGGTTATATGGGAGCTCTAACTAAATGTGAACCGATTTCGCCCATTTTCAGTACACAATTTTTGTTACATATCGGAAATACTTTTGTAAAATTTTGTCTCTCTAGCTTTTGTAGTTAAGGAGCTGTCGCGCTTTTATCTGACGGACAGACGGACATAAATCTCCTTTTCTTTTTGTATTTTTGTGTTTCTGTAAGTTTTTTATATGAGAGCTATGGTCAAATGGTGACCGATTGTAACAAAATTTTGCACACTGACTGGCATTCACATAAGACTTGCTTTTGCAAAATTTTGTTGCTGTAGCCCTTTCAGTTAAGGCGCTATCGCGCTTTTATCTAACGGACAGACGGACATAAACCCCCTTTTCTTTTTGTATTTTTGTGTTTCCGTAAGTTCTTTACATGGGAGCTATGGTCAAATGGTGACCGATTGTGACAAAATTTTGCACACTGGCTGGTATTCACATAAGACTTATTTGTGCTAAATTTGGTGGCGAAAGCTATTACATTTTAGCATTTATTGGCATTTAAGTGAATTTCAGGTGGAATTTTGGCTGTTTCCGTATGTTTTTTATATGGGAGCTATGGTTAAATGTGAACCGATTTCGATGAAATTTTATATGCTGCCTATTGCTTATGGAAATCTTCTAGATACCAAATAGCTATTATAATTTGTCAGTTATTAGCAAATAAGCGACTAGTCTAGACGAGGTTATACGGGAGCTATGGTCAAATGTTAACCGATTTTGCCCAATTTCAATACCAAAATTTTCTCATAAATGAAGAATGTTTTTGCTAAGTTTCAGTGAGCTAGCTCCTTTCGTTTAGGCGTTATCGTGATTTCAACAGACGGACAGACAGACAGACGGACAGACAGACGGACATCGCTCAATCGTCTTAGAATTTCATAAGGATTCAGAATATATATCGTTTTTGATTTTTGAGCCAATATTAAGGAAATTACAAACGGAATGACAATCTCAATATACCCCCCATTCTTTTTGATGGTGGGTATAAAAAGCTTATAGATGGTAACTTATATGTATAGGTATTAGATGTTAATAGTGTTCTACGAAGTACTCTATTAAATTGCAACACATAGTTCAAAATTCGATGCAAAATTACAAGTTTTTATTTTCTATAAACACCAGGGATATCGCCAAAATTCAAAATTCGATGAGAATTATTTTTTTTTTAATAACTGTATTTTTCAAAATAAATATGTTTTTTTCAAAAAACTATCAGCCTAACCACAGAACAAATTTTACAGCCTGTTCACAAAACTGTCATACGTTAGAAGGCAATCGAATACTAGCCAAACGATTAAGTTCTAAATTGAGTTAATTTTCTTTTTTCGTTTGGAAGTAAAAGCTTCGTAATGAAATATGAAATAATAGTATATTTTATTAATTTTCTGAAAGCTTTTCCTGTAAAAATTAAGACTTTTATAAAATGATGTTAACCCTAAAATTGAATAAAAACAAAAACAAGTAAGAGTGGTATATTCGGCTTTGCCGAATCTTGGATACCCTTCACCAATGGTGCTGCAAAAGTACTTAATGTAATTCCAAGCAAAATTTGGTTATACTAGTATTATATGCAAAGAATCTTTAAAATTAAGAGTCGGAAAAAGAAAAGCTTTTCGGTGGCGTCATCATCTAGAATAGTTATGCACCCAAAGGTTAGGTTGGGCAGGTGGCTGGTCTAGGGAAGCTTCACTTGGGTTCTAAAGTGGTCCCTTTGTGAAAAATAATGATTACTAGACTACAAGTAGAGAATGCATATTTAAGCCAGCCAGTAGCTTCGAAATAAAATAGACACATATTTTACGAACATTTAATAAAGTTCGATAGACCAGATAAACCATGCAGAAAAGATGCTTCAAAATGTAGATGCCCTTACATTTGCAATAGCACATCGATTTGATGAAGTTTAAGTATTCTGGCATGCAATCCAAAAACACAGTGCCCAGTGAGGGTTGTGTGCTTTAATTCATACGAATTGTCCAACTATTAAAAGTTAATGATTAAATAGTTATGTAAAACTCTGAACTGATTTAGGTCAAAGCTTTAACAATGATAAGCCTTAAAATTATAGGGTATACACTCTTAGTTTTAGATACATACGTGAAATATATAGCTTTTGAATGGATGGATATCAGCTTTGTCGGAAAAGTTATTAAAGATTTACTTATTAATCTAAAGTTAGTTAATTAATTAAAATGAACACTTCATCAATAATATTTGGGATGTATTGTTCTTTCGACCTGTCCGATGGATGTTTGGAAAGTTTTGCTCTAGTTCCTTGTGCAATTTTAATGTGATTTAATTTATCAGCATTAAATCGATTCCCGGTCGGGGTTATATGGGAGATTTCACTAAATGTGAGTAGAGCTCGCCCATTTTCAATATCGAACTTTTCAAGAGATCAGAAATACTTTTGTCAAATGTTGTCCCTCTAGAAAGTTTATTTTAGGCGCTATTGCCCTGAATATAAATATTGTACAACGTCTTTATATCGGGTGTTTTTTATTGAGGTATAGAACTTTAAGTTGGCATCACTTTTTTAACTGGCGGCCATTTTGTCAGCTGTCAAGTGATTAATATTTAGTTTGGTTTGCCATTTCATCATGAACAGGTTGACAAAAGAACAACGCTTGCAAATCGTGCAAATTTATTTCGAAAATAATGGTTCAGTTCGCGAAGTTTACCGCAAGCTCCGTCCATTTTATGGTCGACATAATCGTCCATCAGAGCAATTAATTCGGTTAACCATGGATCGTTTTCGCACTACGTTTACTCTATGTGATAATACGCATCCGCAGCGACGTCGAACAGTGCGCACCGAAGAAACAATTGCTCCTGTAGAGCAAAGTGTTGAAGAGGACCCGAATGCATCGATTCGCCACCGCGCACAGCAATTGGAGCTTTGTCCATCAACTTTATGGAAGATTTTGCGCAAAGATCTTGGCTTGCGACCTTACAGGATCCAGCTGGTGCAAGAATTATAGCCGCGAGACCATGCAATGCGTCGTGATTTTGGTGTATGAGATTGATCTCGATGCTGATTTTCATCGCAAAATTTTGTTCAGTGATGAGGCTCATTTTTGGTTGAATGGCTACGTCAACAAGCAAAATTGCCGCATTTGGAGTGAAGAGAATCCACATGAGACCCTTGAGACGCCATTACATTCACAAAAACTGACTGTTTGGTGTGCTCTATGGGCTGGTGGAGTCATTGGGCCATACTTCTTCCGAAATAATGCTGGAGAGTCAGTTACCATAAATGGAGACCGGTATAGAGCCATGATAACCGACTATTTTGTTCCTCAATTGGATGGCATGAATGTGGATGAGTTGTGGTTCCAACAAGACGGCGCTACATGCCACACAGCGCACGTCATAATTGATTTATTGAAGGAAACATTCGATGAGCGCATAATTTCGCGGACCTGTCAATTAGCTACCAAGATCGTGCGATTTGACACCACTGGATTATTTTCTTTGGGGATATGTGAAGTCGCTCGTCTACGCCAACAAACCAGAAACGTTAGGCGACTTGGAAGCCAACATACGGCCCCATATGCTCGAAAAAGTAGTTGAAAATTGGACCTGTAGAATTGGCTTTATTCGAGCCAGCCGCGGCGGCCACATGCCCAAAATCATATTTAAACATTAATGGCATAAAATTATCCTTCCAATAAAGCCAAATTGATGGACATTAAAACGATTTTCTTGTGTTTTATTTCAATTCGCAATTCTATACCTCTAAAAAAACACCCATTACTAAATGTCATCATCTTATTTTAGGCGAAGTTATACGGGATCAATTGTCAAACGTGAACGGATTTCTCCCAATTGCAATTAAAAAATTTAAATTTTCGTTGATATGTGAGATACTTACATACGTAGGTTTTGAACGGATATCATGTAGTTAGCTGCATTTTTGTACTTCCTAGGAAGATTACCTATAATTTGATATATAATACATTCTCAAATGTTATCATAATGTTCAAAAGTCAGACACAAAATTAATGCAGAGTGTCTGTCTGCTAAAATCAGATTTGTGGAGCTCCTGGATTTTACACAAAATTTCAGGATATTGTCCCACCCTGAATTTTATCTTTGTCGATCAAAACACCATCGCTTAAACGCTAAATTATATCTACCACAAATTACCGAATGCATCAGGATTTAGGTAATCCCCTGCGAAAGACGCTATTAAATTTCATCAAAATAAACACCTGAGATATCGACAAAACAGGAGCTCCAAAAACTTGACTACAACAGAAAAAATTACAGACAAATAGACGGACGGACAAAAAACAGACGGACGGACAAACAAACAGACGGACGGACAGACAGACAGACAAACAGACGGACGGAGGTCGCAAAATCGATTCACCTGCCGATTCTGAGTTGATCGGTACAGTTTGAATGGTATTCGTAATCAGATTTGTGAAGTATAGATTTTAGAAAATCCTCACACAAAGAACGATGTCAAATTTCATCACAATCGGTCCATAAACACCTGAGATATCGCTGAAACAATACTTACAAAATGTAAACAAAATTTCTTAGACACGTACTTTGGGCAATTTGCTGTACATCAAATGCAGTGTTATGGCGATATCTCAATTGTTTATGGACCGCTTTTGATAAAATTTAATAACGTACTTGGCGGGGGAATTTCCTAAAATCTGATATAAAATTTATGTAGGTCCGTGCTAAAGGAGGATGGTTTTTCCTATTTCTGCATTTCATTTTTTCAACAAACATTCTCTAATGCGAACTTTGGGCAATTTGCGATACATCAAATTCAGTGTTTTGGCGATATCTCAGTTGTTTATGGACCGATTTTCATAAAATTTTACAGAGTGCTTTGGGAAACTATTTCCTACAATCTGATATATAACATATTATCACATGTACACCAGGAGTATCTTTTTTCTCTTGTTATTTAAAAGTGTGTTTCAATCAAAAATTTTCAAATTTTCGTCTAATTTTTGGTATTTTTTCGATATTTTCGGTGTTTATAAACCGATTTTAATGAAATTTAATAGCGTTCATTGCGGGAGAATTTCCTAAAATCTGATATATAATTTATGTAAGTCCATCCTCCAGGGGCTTCAGAAACTTGATTTCAACAGACAGACAGACAGACGGACGGACAGACAGACAGACAGACAGACAGACGGACATCGCTTAATCGATTCTCCTCCCGATTCTGAGTCGATCGGTATAATTTTTATGGGGTCTACGATCACTAATAAAAAAATTACAAACGGAATCACAAACTTATAATACCCTTTCACCTATTGGTGAAGGGTATAATAATTACAAATAAACAAAATTAAATAAATTTAAAATTTTTTCAATATTAAATTAAAAATTGTTTATAATGATTATAAAATGATGCATGAGAATTCATTGTGATGTCTGTTGGATAAATCACATTTTCCAAACAAGAGATACTGTGTAAAAGATACTTCATCTCATCTCCGTTCTATTAACAGCACCTCGGCCGAAAATGGAATATAACTCTCATGTATAGGCCGGTGCCTTAAAGTCTATTTTGGAGCTTCCCGACCGAGTACAGGAGAGAGCAATATTGCTCATAATAATAATTGACAGTAGGTTATCCAACTCTATTGTTCTATCGTTACTACTTTGGAATGTGCTCTACTTTCTTACGCAATACACGTCTATCTGTTAGAGCCTATCCATTGGTAGTCGATTGGCCAGTAGATAGAACAACAACACTCTTTAGCCGTACAGTTCGTATGCGGAAATTACTTCCCGCAGAAGTTTTGCCAGTCAGTTACAATATAGGGAAGTTCAAATCAAATACATATTCACTTATCTCCCCTCCCACAACATTTTCCTAGTTCCAACATAGCACAATGCATTGCATTAGTAGGGTCATCAACTGAGTGCTGCTCCTAAGCAAAAAAAATTAAACAAAAGTATTTTTGTTACCTAGACGATTAGAATTTGTAATTGCCTAATTTGACATTTACTTTCGTCTACACATTTCATACACGAACTGAAATTTTAAAAGCTTTTTCTAATTTCACTCAAAAAAAAATTACAAAAACCAAATCTTCAATTTTTTCGTCAGTTGACATACAATTTGAAAAAATAGTAGTTTCAAAAACAGTCTATTAAAGTCTATTTTATGAAAAATCGACTTTATTTTAAAATCGACTTTTTCAATTTTTCGTACCATAAGAAATTTTTAAAATACGACTTTAAAAATATTTTTAAACAAATACATTCAAATATTACAAAAGCTTTCTTCAGTAAATAGAAATAATAAAATAAAATTTAAAAAAATTCCAAAAACAAAATATTTAGAAAATTTTGTGTTCATTGGACAAAACAGCATAAATTAATATTTTTAATTTTTTCATAATATGATGAAAAATTGTTTAAATGCTCATCAGTTTTTACAAAAAAAAATGAATTGTGTAATAATTGAAAACATCAATTGTTATATGATCCCAACCCGCTTTAAAGAAATTAACTTTAAAATGTATGTAATGACTAAAAATTGTGAAAAATTTCCAATTTCGACTTAAAATTTTTATCCAACGGATCACAAAATGAAAAATATTAAAAAAAACTTATTTAAGTTTTTAAAATTGCCAAAGCAAAATATGTCGATGTACGCAAATTGGCATATTTTAGAAAAAACAATATTTAAAAAAAAATCGAATTATATAACAGATTTTAGAAAATACTCCATTAAATTTCATAAAAAATCGGTCTATAAACACCAGAGATATCGCCAAAATTCAAAACTCGATGAGAATTTAAAAAAAAATTAGTTTAAAAAACTGTATTTTTCATAAAAAAAATTAATTTCTGTGTTTTTTCTTTTTTTAATTTTTGAACTGTACATCAAATTTTAGGATATCATTCAACGCAGCACATTTTTATATTTTATTAAAATAGGTGAATCAATAAGCGAAATTTCGCCAAAGCAAAATATATCGATGTACGCAAATCGATACATTTAAATTTTTTTTCCTTTAAACAGGATTTAAAAAAAAATTTAATTATATATCAGATTTTAGAAAATACTCCAACGCAACATGTTATTAAATTTTATCAAAATCGGTCTATATACATCAGAGATATCGTCAAAATTCAAAATTAGATGAAAATTTAAATTTTTTTTTCAAAAACTGTATTTTTCAAAAAAAAAATAATTTCAACAAAAAATTGTGTTTTTTTGAAAAAGTTTTTTGAACTGTATATCAAATTTTAGGAAATCATTCAATGCAGCACACTATTGATCATCAAAATCGCAAGCTTATTATCTGAGATATCGCCAAAGCAAATGTTATCGCTGTACGCAAATTGACAAATTTTAAAAAACAGTATTTAAAACAAATTGAATTAGATATCAGATTTTAAAAAATACTCCAAAGCAATATGCTATTTAATTTTATCAAAATCGGTCTATAAATATCAGATATATCGCCGAAATTCAAAATTCGATAAGAATTTAAACAATTATTTTTTAAAAACTGTGTTTTTCAAAAAAAGTTTTGAATTTCGTCAAAAAAACTGTATTTTTAAAAAAAGTTTTTTTTTTGAACTGTATATCAAATTTTAGGAAATCATTCAACGCTGCACACCATTGAATTTCATCAAAATCGGTAGATCAATAACCGAGATATCGCCAAGGCAAAAGTTATCGATTTACGCAAATTGACAAATTTTAATTTTTTTTAAACTGTATTTTCTTAAATTTTTTTTTTTATCACAATGGACCAGAAGGTCTCCGAGTGTAGATGCCACTCTCCTGGCACCAACCTAAAAAATTTTTTTGAATTATATATCAGATTTTAGAATGTAATATGCTATTAAATTTTATCAAAATTGGTCTATAAACACCAGAGATATCGCCAAAATTCAAAATTCGATGAGAATATAAAAATGTTTATACCCTTCACCAATAGGTGAAAGGGTATTATAAGTTTGTGATTCCGTTTGTAATTTTATTTAGTGATCGTAGACCCCATAAAAATTATACCGATCGACTCAGAATCGGGAGGAGAATCGATTAAGCGATGTCCGTCCGTCTGTCTGTCCGTCCGTCAGTCTGTCTGTTGAAACCAAGTTTCTGAAGCCCCTGGAGGATGGACCTACATAAATTATATACCAGATTTTAGGAAATTCTCCCGCAATGAACGCTGTTAAATTTCATTAAAATCGGTTTATAAACACCGAAAATTTCGAAAAAATACCAAAAATTAGACGAAAATTTAAAAATTTTTCTACCTGTCTGTCCTTTATTCTGTTGTAGTCAAGTTTTTGGAGCTCAGGGTGGGACGATATCCTAAAATTTTGTGTAAAATGCATTTGGGTATACCTTCCAGGAGCTCCACAAATCTGATTTTAGCAGACAGACACACTGCATTTATCTTAATCTTATGTCTGACTTTTGAACTTTATGATAACATTTGAGTATGTATTATATACCAAATTATAGGTAATCTTCCTAGGAAGTACAAAATGCAGCTAAGTACATGATATCCGTTCAAAACCTACATATGAATGTGTTGAACTGGGAGTTTTCCTATCTTGGTAAAGGTTCCATGAATGGAAGAAAAACACCAGCTCAAATGAATTTAATTAAAAAAAGAGTTCAGCTTCTTGCTGTTTTATTGGCAGAATATAATTCAATACTTAAAACTAAAACCGAGAAGGTTGCTACCTGAACATAAGTTCAGTTATAAAAAACTACAAAAGAAATGTAGTTGAACAAAATACAAATTCATTGGAATTTTAAGAGAAAGAAAATAAAATTAAAGAGATCAAGATACAAAAGCAAATTGTAATTATATTACACTAAAAAAAAAATAAATAAATAAAGAGTTGAACTCGCTTCAACATACTCCCGGGGCAAAGTAGCCTTAGTCTGAATCTTCTTCCTCACTGGGGGCCTGAGTCCATTTGGTTGACAGATCCAGGATGGACCGGAAATTTTTTAATTCCTCTGGGAAATACCGGTACCATCCCAAAATGCCTAGAACTTCACCTGGTTGCCTTTCGTCATTCTTACTACCTGCAGTTTCACCTTCTTTATTTTCATCATTCTTGGTGCAATCCAGTTCAGGTATGTTGAGGTCTTCAAAGCTGGAGGACAGGGGGTCCCGTTCTTCTCGATGGAGAATGGAATGGTGTCTTGCATTACAAAATTTATTTGGGCCATATGTAAATCCGCATTGATTACGTGATGGGCACCAATGTCGGACATGGTCAACTATGGTTAACCGTCTAACTGCTGGGCCCCATTCCTTGAACTTCTGGCAATATTTTAGTGGGTGATTGCGACCGCAAATGTGACATTTTGGTTTTCCGGTTGTCTAGAATGGAAGAAAAGGAAACAAAAGAAATACATACAGTATAAGAAAACATATAGTGCAATTGAATTATTTTAGATTTTCAAGGTTTGTGGAAATTTGTTAGGCTTTGAATTTAAGAGGATTTAACTGCAGTCTGGGTTGGAGAATGGTTATGCGTTGGTAATAAACATAATTTTACGATTGGACGTAGAATTGTGCCATTCTTAGTGAGAATTTCTGCTTCTCGTATTTTATTATCACGTCCGTACGAGACTTTGGTAATACGGCCTAAAAGCCATTCAGTAGGTGGTAGAAAGTCTTCTTTGACTATGACGATATCATCTGGTTTCAAATTATCTCGTTCTTTTTGCCATTTGAAGCGACGTTGAAGTTCAGTGATGTATTCACTTTTCCATCTTCGTGCAAAGATATGTTGGAGAGCCTTTAATCTTTCCCATCGTTTCATGTATGATATATCTTTGATTAGCTGGAGCTTCAGGGAGAGCGACTATTGGGGCTCCACGTAGTAGATGTCCGGGTGTCAACGGTAAAACTTCATTAGGGCTTCAATCCGCACGAGAAGAGTGGAAAATTCTTCGTAAGTGAATGAGAAATTTGCAGCTACTTTTTTCAAATACGACTTCATACTTTTCACTGGCGCCTCCCAGAGGCCACCCATGTGGGGTGCATATGGTGGTATAAATGACCAGGTAAATCCATGAGTAGAATATTTCTCTATTAAGGCTTTTTCTGCAGACTTGAGAAATTCATTATGACTTTTGAGAAGTGCATAGCTCGCACCGAGAAAGTTACGGCCGTTATCGGAAAATAATGTCTTAGGAAGACCTCTTCTTCCCGTAAATCGATCAAAGCATGCCAGGAATGCATCAGTGTAGAGATCTGAGCAACTTTCTAAGTGTACTGCACGGGTGCAAAAACAAACGAATACAGCTACATATCCTTTGAGAATTTTGGCGTTTCTGAGGTGAGAGGCTTTAATGCTGAAGGGACCAGCGAAGTCGACTCCAGTATATGTAAATGGCAGGGAAAAATTCACTCGTTCTGGGGGAAGTGCAGCCATTATTTGATTCTGGAACTTGTGTTTATAAATTGTGCAAGTCTTACACTCTCTTATGCATTTTCGGATGAGGTTTTTTAATCTTGGAATATAAAATCCTTGTCTAATTGCTCGCAACATGATGTGATGCTCAGAGTGAAGCAGGATACGATGTGTGAAGTTTGTAAAAAGCTTAGCAAACTGGGATTTTTCAGGGAGAATAATAGGATGACGCTCTTCATAGTTTAAAGCTGAGTTGCTGAGCCTACCGCCAACTCGCAAAATATCATTCCTATCAACAAATGGATTAAGACTTATCAGTCTACTCTTTTTACTTAACGGTTTTCTATTTATTAAACAGTTATATTCTTGACCAAAGTAGATCTTTTGCGCAATCGAAATAAGCCTTAGCTTCATATGATCAATCTCCTGCGAGGTAATAAATTTTTCAGAGGAAAATGGTTTCTTCAGAATTCGATTTATAAAGCGAAGTCGATAGCAGAGGACTCGTAAAGCTCGTTCAAAAGATGAGAATTTTTCAAGTAAATCCGAATCTATAAGCTGCAGGTGAAAATTTGTGATCTTTTTTGTTTCTAAGTCGCTTGGGTCAAACGAACGTGGGATTGGCCAAAGTGAATGCGGAAGTTTTAACCAGGTAGGCCCATGCCACCATAATAGATTTTCCGCAAACTCCTGGGGGGAACAGCCGCGTGTACCTAAGTCTGCCGGATTATCTTCAGTTTTTATGTGCTTCCAGTGTTGGGTACTAGCAATATCAATAATTTGGGCAACTCTGTTTGCGACAAAAGTTTTTAATGTGTTTGGTGGTTTCTGTAGCCATCCCAAAACTATCGATGAATCTGTCCACAAGAATAATTCATAGGAGAATTGACAGTTTACGACCAGATTCCTAATTAGTTTTGCAAGTAATAAAGCTCCGCACAACTCCAGCTTCGGAATTGTAGTCCTCTTAATAGGTGCTACCTTTGTTTTTGCAACCAGCAAATGACAACCTATCTCACCGTCTGGATTTTCTGCTCTAATGTAGATGCAACCACAATAAGCCTTCTCAGAAGCATCACTAAAGCCATGGATCTGGATGCGGAAATGTGGTGAGAAACCTACCCATCTCGGTATCTTTATACTTGAAATAAATGGCAAGTTCTTCAAAAATGAATTCCATTTTAAAAGTATTTGAGGACTTACACCCTCGTCCCAATCTGACTTTTGTTCACACAACTCTTGCATGAGAACTTTAGCAATAATGACTACTGGACCGAGCCAGCCTAGTAATTTTCTTTAAAGGGAATCCTGCAGATTTAAGGACCCTTATAAGTTCATCTTGCTTGAGCTTCACTTCCTCAAGACTATGTCCACCGGACAGGATATCATCCACATACACTTCATTTTTCAAAATAGAGGAAGCCAGGGGATATAAGGTTCTACAATCTTCGCTTAACTTAAGGAGAGTCCTGATTGCTAAAAATAGCGCGCAATTCACACCGAATGTCACTGTTTTCAATTGAAAGGAGTTCACATACCCGTCTGCTTTGTCACGATACAAAATTCTTTGATATGGACGATCATCTTCGTGAATTAAAATCTGGCGGTACATTTTTTGGACATCCCCAGTGAATACATACTTATAATATCGCCAACGTAATACTGTCTGCATCAAATCTGTTTGTAAAGTTGGGCCTTGGTGTAAGACATCATTCAGGGAGAAACCGCTACCCGTCTTCTTTGACGCGTTGAAGACCACTCGCACCTTCGTCGTCTTACTTTCAGACTTTACAACGGCATGATGTGGTAGAAAAAATGATGAATGTTTTTCGCTTTTGGGCTCATAATGTACAACGGGTTCCATGTGATCCAAGTCTATATATTCTTGGAGAACTTTCATGTACTGAGCTTTCAGATCAGGGGACTTTTCCAAAGTTTTTTCCATTCTATGGTATTGAGCAAAAGCCATGTTCCTGGATGGACCCAAGAATATTTCATGAGGAAAGTTGTCTTTAAAGGAAAGCCGAACTACATATCGGCCATCAGCTTGACGAATTGTGGTTCGTTGAAAAAAGTCTTCACAATAAATGTCGGCTTCGGACTCAGTCACACATTTTTCTGCCTCTTCCAGCTCCCAGAATTTCCTTAATTGTTCGTGAAGAAGCACATTCTCTGTAGGAGATACAGTTGTATGAAACAATGATATTTCATTCATTGGCTCTGGTCCTGACAAATACCAGCCAAAATGAGATTCTCTTGCTTCTAAGCAGTTTTCTATATTGGACTTCACCCCGTTCAAGTTTATAAACGGTAAATAATCACTACCAATAATCATATCTATGGCAGAAGGTTTAAAAAAGTAGGGATCGGCTAAACTAAGATTTTTAACTTGTTCTATATTTTGGATTCGAATTGGCCTAGAGGGCAAGAAATGCGCCAATTTTGGGACCACAATAGCTTTTATTTTTATTACGAAATTAGATTGTCGAGATTTAACAACCACTACACATCTACCTTTGGAATTGCCTACAACTGTTCCCCCAAGTCCAGATACTTGCGAGTTGTGGGCTTCTACCGGCAAAGCTAGATTTTGTTGAAGACCTTTCGAAATGAAACTTGATTCCTATCCTGCATCCAATAAAGCACGAATTGCAAACATTTCTCCTAAATGTTCCACGTTGACTAAAGCTGTAGGTAAGATTGTAGTTCCCCTATGTTGAGAGAAATGGCTTTGAATAAATTCCGAATTTTCATTGCTAGTAGCTGTAGTTTGATTTGTTTGCGACATAGAAGGTCTTCCGGACGCAGAAGGTCTTTCGTGATCCTGCCGAGATTGTTGAGAAGTCTTCGGGAAAGGATCCTTGTTGGCCTTATCATGATCATCAATATGGAGCATCGAATGGTGCCGTTGGTTGCAGACGGAGCAATTCCTAGTACTTGGACATTTTGATTTAAAGTGACTAGTAGAAAAACAGTTCGCACAATATTTGTTTGAATATATAAACTTTATACGATCATTGACCGACAACGATTTAAAATATTTACAGAATTTCAAAGGATGATTCTGCTTGCATTTTTTGCAACTAAAATTGTTTCTTGTTGATTCATTTTGGGAGTAAAAGGCCTGTGTTTTTGATGTGTTGCTTACTTGATGGTTTGATGACTCCCTCAAATTCGTAAAAGTTTCCAAAGCCTCAATTCTTCTGGATAGAAAATCACTAAGTTGTTGCCATGTGGGCAGTTCCTTGTGATTGCTCAAAGAATCTTCCCAAGCGCGAGAGGTTTCTTCGGGAAGCTTGGAAGTACAAATATGCATAAGGAAAGGATCATTGCTAGCCACTGCTACTTGAAATGATTCTATAATCGATAACGCATCACTTACTGTATTCTTAAGTAATCGTAAAAATTTTAAAGTTTCTGCCGGAGGAGACAGAATGCCATAAATCTTCTTGATTTGGTTGTTTATTAGAATTCGCTTATTCTCATAACGATTCTTTAAAGCCTGCTCCAATCAGGAGCAATAGCCTTAATAAAATCCAAAATCTCGCTTTCACCATTTGGTATTGTTCACTTACTTCTTCATATTTTATGGAAACCTCATCCATTGTGCCAACTTCTTCCTTAACCTGTTCATCTCCTAAAATAAACTGCTCAAAAGTTTCCACCATTTTCGACCACCTTCTTTCTAATTCGGCCTTCTTTACCTCTAGTAACGATAAAGTAAATGATTGTGAAGAAGTCTTCTTGAAATTTTTACAGAAAGCAGCTAGCTGTTGTATATCATACTTGCATTTTCTTTTTGAACTCATTTTGATATATAGAAATCTTTTAACAAAATCCGAAAAAACGCTTTTTATTCTTTCTTGTAAATCTGGCAACTCTTTGCTTTATAAAATGTTTTAAGATTTCAAGAAGAATATTTAACTCTCGAAAATCAATTTTAAAAAATTTTTCCAAGAAAAAAAATATATTTGTTCTGAAAACGTCAATCCTATATTTCAATGCTGTACCACTGTTGAAACCACCGAGCAAAAGCAATTAAATTCAAGAAGAATGTTTGCCTCTTACAAACAATAATTTGATTGACATAAAAAATCCAAAAATGTTAATTATGTACCACCCTAATGTTGAATAAATTCCTTAAAAAAGCCGTTATTTATTTTTAATGTTGTTGTTGTTTGTGTAACTTAAAACTTTACACCTCTGCCAAGTTTCCAAAAAAAATTTTATAAAAATATTAATTTATACTGGAACTTACAGTTTTCTTCTCACTGAAATCATACCGCAAGCCTCTTCCTGATCCAGCCATCACACACACTTTTCGACACTTTTATTTTCTGTTACAAAAATTATGTTGTTTCTTTTCAGTTTTGTTCTAGAAGCACTTTTTCCTTATTTTTTATTTATTCTAGAAGAATTAATCGTTTTTGATTTTCTTTTAATTTTAAAAATTCTATTATTTGTAATGTCACTTTTTTTCTTTGTTTATGTTTTACTAATATTTTTATTTTTTTTTAATTTTAATTTTTTCTTATTTATTTTGCACTTTTAATTTAACAAATTCAATTTCGCTTTATGTTTACCGCTCTGCGTTTAAACAATTATGATTATTCTTTTCTTTGCTTTATGTTATACTTTTTGTTCTTCTTTTTTTCTTTATGAGTTATGATTGTCTCTTTCGTTTATATGCAAAAGAAGTAAAGGGAACAATTAGAATTGCAACAAAGTAGTTGGCGCTAAAATAGATCACTTGTTGCGGGAAGAGTGTGACAAGTTTATTGTTACATGTATTGATGTGTGTGTGTGCTTTTTGTATATCAGTGTTGGCACTTAAGATTAGTGATGGTACCAAGGGTAATTTTTTTTTGAAATATTGAGGTTACGTTGATTTAATTAAATGATTAAGATTTTTGGAGTATTCTTTCGAGGATTTCGACTCCGTTACCTTGTTTCGCACAGAATTTTTCACAATTGCACTAAATGTAATTAAAATACTGTACATACCCAATTATTTCCTTTTTATGATGACCAAGTATCATCTACAATTTTATCAAGGAGAAACTTTCCTGATGGATTCACTGCCTTGCTGATTCTTCCTTCTTGTGCTAGGATGCTCCTGCAGGGTAAGGGATACGTCTTCTTCAGTAGAAAGGGATGCTGACTGAAGTAATGCCTTGGAAAGACCTCTTGTCTTTAGGAGTTGTTGTGTATGTTGTTACTGTAGAACAATCTATACATGCAATAAGTGGGCATATTCCACTAATTCTTTCCAGCCCTAGCTCCTCTAGGACTCTTCGTAAGACCATATGTTGAACTGGGAGTTTTCCTATCTTGGTAAAGGTTCCATGAAGAAGAAAAACACCAGTTCAAATGAATTTAATTAAAAAAAGAGTTCAGCTTCTTGCTGTTTTATTGGCAGAATATAGTTCAATACTTAAAACTAAAACCGAGAAGGTTGCTACCTGAACATAAGTTCAGTTATAAAAAACTACAAAAGAAATGTAGTTGAACAAAATACAAATTCATTGGAATTTTAAGAGAAAGAAAATAAAATTTAAGAGATCAAGATACAAAAGCAAATTGTAATTATATTACACTAAAAAAAAATAAATAAATAAAGAGTTGAACTCGCTTCAACAGTATGTATCTCACATATCAACGAAAATTTAAATTGTTTAATTACAATTGGGAGAAATCCGTTCACGTTTGACTATTGCTCCCGTATAACTTCGCCTTAGGCAATCTCTTAGCTAATAAATGACAAATTATAATAGATACGATGATGACATTTAGTATAAAGACATTGTACAATGTCGTTATTCAGGGCGATAGTGCCTAAAATAAACTTTCTAGAGGGACAACATTTGACAAAAGTATTTCTGATCTTCTGTCTGTACATCAAGTACATCACAATTCTATTCATAATTTATCTTAAGAGCAGCAAGCTTAAATTTATTACTAAACAAGTAAGAGTGGTATATTCGCCTTTGCCGAATCTTGGATACCCTTCACCAATGGTGTTCCAAAAGTAAAGTACAAAATCGTAAGAATATATTGATAATTATATAGTTTTTGATTACTGACTTAGTTGAGCGCCACACAAATGCTTATATGTATATTAATTTTCTTTTCTTCATACTAAATGTAATTCCTATACTAAAATTATATGCAAAGAATCTTTAAAATTAAGAGTCGGAAAACGAAAAGCTTTTCGGTGGCGTCATCATCTAGAATAGTTATGGACCCAAAGGTTAGGTTGGGCGGGTGGCTGATGTCTAAGGCAGCGTCACTTGGATTCTAAAGTGATATGTGTCTATTTTACGAACATTTAATAAAGTTCGATAGACTAGATAAACCATGCAGAAAAGATGATTCAAAATGTAGATGCCCTTAGATTTGCAAGAGCACATCGATTTGATGAAGATTAAGTATTCTGGCATGCAACCCAAAAACACAGTGCCCAGTGAGGGTTGTGTACTTTAATTCAACGAATTATCCAACTAATAAAAGTTAATTATTAGTTATGTAAAACTCTGAAGTTAGCGGGCTGATTTAGGTCAAAGCTTTAACAATGATTGTCAATGTATACTTATAAGGTATACACTCTTAGTTTTAGATACATACGTGAAATATATAGCTTTTAAATGAATGGATATCAGCTTTGGCGGAAAATTTATTAAAGATTTACTTATAAATCTGAAGTTAGTTAACCAATTAAGATAAATACTTCATCAATAATATTTGGGATGTATTGTTCTTTTGATCTGTCCGATGGATGTTTGGAAAGTTTTGCTCTAGTTCTTTGAGTAATTATAATGTGATTTAATTTATCAGCATTAATTTATCAGCGAGCTTGCCCATTTTCAATACCGAACTTTTCAAGAGATCAGAAATGCTTTAGTCAAATATTGTCCCTCTAGAAAGTATATTTTAGGCGCTATCGCCCTGAATTACGATATTGTACAACGTCTTTATACTAAATGTCATCTATTATAATTTGTCATTTATTAGCTACTAAGAAATTGCCTTAGGCGAAGTTATACGGGAACAATTGTCAAACGTGAACGGATTTCTCCCAATTGCAATTAAAAAACTTAAATTTTCGTTGATATATAAGAAACATACATACATATGTAGGTTTTGAACGGATATCATGTACTTAGCTGCATGTTTGTACTTCCTAGGAAGATTACCTATAATTTGATATATAATACATTCTAGAATGTTATCATAATGTTCAAAATTAAGATAAATGCAGTGTGTCTGTCTGCTAAAATCAGATTTGTGGAGCTCCTGGAAGGTATACCCATATGTATTTCACACAAAATTTTAAGATATGGTCCCACCCTGAGTTTTATATTTGTCGATCAAAACACCTGAAATATCGCTTAAACACTAAATTATATCTACCACAAATTACCGAATGCATCAGAATTTAGGTAATCCCCTGCGAAGTACGCTATTATATATCAGATTTTAGGAAATCCTGCCGCAAAGAACCTTGTCAAATTTCACGTTCATGTTTCGGTCCATAAACGCATAAACGCTGAAACAATACTTACAAAATGTAAACAAAATTTCTTAGACACGTACTTTGGGCAATTTGCTGTACATAACAAGTAGTGTTTTGCCGATATCTCAGTTGTTTGTGGACCGCTTTTGTTAAAATTTAATAACGTGCTTGGCGGGGGAATTTCCTAAAATCTTATATAAAATGTATGTATGTCCGTGCTAAAGGAGGATGGTTTTTTCCTATTTCTACATTTCATTTTTTCAACAAACTTTCTCTAATGCGTACTTTGGGCAATTTGCGATACATCAAATTTAGTGTTTTGGCGATATTTCAGTTGTATATGGACCGATTTGATAAAATTTTAAGGAGTGCTTTGGGGAACTATTTCCTACAATCTGATATTTAATATATTATGTACACCAGGAGTATCTTTTTTCTCTTGTTATTTAAAAGTGTGTTTCAATCAAAAATTTTAAAATTTTCGTCTATTTTTTGGTATTTTTTTCGATATTTTCGATGTTTATAAACCGATTTTAATGAAATAGCGTTCATTGCGGGAGAATTTCCTACAACCTGATAATTTATGTAGGTCCATCCTCCAGAAACTTGATTTCAACAGACAGACGGAGAGACAGACAGACGGATTAATTCTCCTCTCGATCCTGAGTCGATCGGTATAATTTTTATGGTCTAGGGTCTACGATCACTAATAAAAAAATTACAAACGGATTCACTTACTTATTGGTGAAGGGTATAATAACAATTTTAAAAGCGTTTAAAAATTTTAACAAAAACTTTAGTGGAAAAATTATATCTTCTTTTATTCAAACTTATATAAAAATAATATTTTTTTTACTTTAAAATTGTATGCAAAAAGTATAAACTTTAAGCTATAATAAAAAACGAATTGGTTACCCGATAGCCAAAGATAAAACTAAATTGGATACTTTAGAGTGTTGGTTATAAACTACTATCATCATTTAATCAAAATTATAAAATTAAAAAAAACTTTTTTAGCCGCTTTTTACCACGTGCGATCTTTCAGGTGGAATGCAGAAAATAAACTTTTTGAATATATGGCGTTCAATAAATTTGTTAAATTAAGAATATGAAATTTAACAAATTAAATATTAAAATTAAAAAAAAAAAACAATGCACAGTGATGTAAACGAGTTTTTTATAAACTCTGCAGCTTTTTAACTACCTGACGGATTTTGATGAAACATCCGTAAAGAGGAGCTAGCCTTTTAGGGCAAAAATGTTTTTTAAATTCTCATCGAATTTTGAGTTTTGGCGTTATCTCTGGTGTTTATCGACCGATTTTGATGAAATTTAATAGCATGCTACATTGGAGTATTTTCTAAAATCTGATATATAATTCAAAAATTAAAAAAAAAAATATTGTTTTTAAAAAAATTTTTCTTAAATTTGCCAATTTGCGTACATCAATATCTTTTGATTTGGCGATAACTCAGTTATTGATCTACCGATTTAAAAGTTAATAACATGTTGCTTTGAATGATTTCCTAAAATTTGATATAGAACTCAAAAAAGTTTTTGTATACCCTTCACCAATAGGTGAAAAGGTATTATAAGTTTGTCATTCAGTTTGTAATTTTTTTCATTATTCGTCTTAGACCCCATAAAAATTAAACCGATCGACTCAGAATCGCCTGGAGAGTCGATTTAGCAATGTCCGTCTGTCTGTTGAAATCAAGTTTGTGGAGCTCCTGGTGGGTGTACCCAGATGAATTATACACCAGATTTTAGGAAATTTCCCTACGCAGCACGCTATTTAATTTAATTTCATCATTGACGAATTTTAAACAATTTTTTTTAAAAAATACAGTTAAAAAAAAATTGAAATTCTCATCGAATTTTAAATTTTGGCGATATCTCTGGTGTTTATAAACCGATTTTGATAAAATTTAATAGCATGTTGCATTGGTGTATACCCTTCACCAATAGGTAAAAGGGTATTATAAGTTTGTGATTCCGTTTGTAATTTTTTTATTAGTGATCGTAGACATACAAATTATACCGATCGACTCAGAATCGGGAGGAGAATCGATTAAGCGATGTCCGTCTGTCTGTCTGTCCGTCTGTCTGTTGAAATCAAGTTTCTGAAGCCCCTGGAGGATGGACTTAAATAAATTATATATCAGATTTTAGGAAATTCTCCCGCAATGAACGCTATTAAATTTCATTAAAATCGGTTTATAAACACCGAAAATATCGAAAAAATGTCAAAAATTAGACGAAAATTTTAAAATTTTTGATTGAAACACACTTTTAAATAACAAGAGAAAAATGATACTCCTGGTGTACATGTGATAATATGTTATATATCAGATTGTAGGAAATAGTTTCCTAAAGCACTTTAATGTACCAAAGCACTTTAATGTATCGCAAATTGCCCAAAGTTCGCATTAGAGAATGTTTGTTGAATAAATGAAATGCAGAAATAATAAAAACCATCCTCCTTTAGCACGGACCTACATAAATTTTATATAAGATTTTAGGAAATTCCCCCGCCAAGCACGTTATTAAATTTTATCAAAAGCGGTCCATAAACAATTGAGATATCGCCTTAACACTACATTTGATGTACAGCAAATTGCCCAAAGTACGTGTCTAAGAAATTTTGTTTACATTTTGTAAGTATTGTTTTAGCGATATCTCAGGTGTTTATGGACCGATTGTGATGAAATTTGACATCGTTCTTTGTGTGAGGATTTTCTAAAATCTATACTCCACAAATCTGATTACGAATACCATTCAAATTGTACCGATCAACTCAGAATCGGCAGGAGAATCGATTTCGCGACCTCCGTCCGCCCGTCTGTTTGTCTGTCTGTCCGTCCGTCTGTTTGTTTGTCTGTCCGTCTGTTTTTTGTCCGTCCGTCTACCTGTCTGTAATTTTTTCTGTTGTAGTCAAGTTTTTGGAGCTCCTGTTTTGTCGATATCTCAGGTGTTTATTTTGATGAAATTTACTAGCGTCCTTCGCAGGGGATTACCTAAATCCTGATGCATTCAGTAATTTGTGGTAGATATAATTTAGCGTTTAAGCGATGGTGTTTTAATCGACAATGATAAAATTCAGGGTGGGACAATATCCTAAAATTTTGTGTAAACTCTAGGAGCTCCACAAATCTGATTTTAGCATTAATCTTAATTTTGTGTCTGACTTTTGAACACTATGATAACATTTGAGAATGTATTATATATCAAATTATAGGTAATCTTCCTAGGAAGTACAAAAATGCAGCTAACTACATGATATCCGTTCAAAACCTACATATGTATGTAAGTATCTCACATATCAACGAAAATTTAAATTTTTTAATTGCAATTGGGAGAAATCCGTTCACGTTTGACAATTGATCCCGTATAACTTCGCCTAAGATACGATGATGACATTTAGTATAAAGACGTTGTACAACATTGATATTCAGGGCGATAGAGCCTAAAATAAACTTTCTAGAGGGACAACATTTGACAAAAGTATTTCTGATCTCTTGAAAAGTTCAATATTGAAAATGGGCGAGCTCTATTCACATTTAGTGAAATCTCCCATATAACCCCGACCGGGAATCGATTTAATGCTGATAAATTAAATCACATTAAAATTGCACAAGGAACTTGAGTAAAACTTTCCAAACATCCATCGGACAGATCGAAAGAACAATACATCCCAAATATTATTGATGAAGTGTTCATTTTAATTAATTAACTAACTTCAGATTAATAAGTAAATCTTCAATAACTTTTCCGACAAAGCTGCTATCCATCCATTCAAAAGCTATATATTTCACGTATGTATCTAAAACTAAGAGTGTATACCCTATAATTTTAAGGCTTATCATTGTTAAAGCTTTGACCTAAATCAGTCCGCTAACTTCAGAGTTTTACATAACTAATCAAGAACTTTTACTAGTTGGATAATTCGTACGAATTAAAGTGCACAACCCTCACTGGGCACTGTGTTTTTGGGTTGCATGCCAGAATACTTAAACTTCATCAAATCGATGTGTTATTGCAAATGTAAGGGCATCTACATTTTGAAGCATCTTTTCTGCATGGTTTATCTGGTCTATCGAACTTTATTAAATGTTCGTAAAATATGTGTCTATGGCTTAAATATGCATTCTCTATTTGTAGTCTAGTAATCATTATCTTTCACAAAGGGACCACTTTAGAACCCAAGTGAAGCTTCCCTAGACATCAGCCACCTGCCCAACCTAACCTTTGGGTGCATAACTATTCTAGATGATGACGCCACCGAAAAGCTTTTCTTTTTCCGACTCTTAATTTTAAAGACTCTTTGCATATAATACTAGTATAACCAAATTTTGCTAGGAATTACATTAAGTACTTTTGCAACGCCATTGGTGAAGGGTATCCAAGATTCGGCAAATCCGAATATACCACTCTTACTTGTTTCTGTTGTAGTCAAGTTTTTGAAGCTCCTGTTTTGTCGATATCTCAGATGTTTATTTTGATGAAATTTAATAGCGTACTTAGCAGGAGAGTACCTAAATCCTGATGCATTCGGTAATTTGTGGTAGATATAATTAAGTGTTTAAGCGATATTTCAGGTGTTTTGATCGACAATCATAAAATTCAGGGTGGGACGATATCGTAAAATTTTGTGTAAAATGCATATGGGTATACCTTCCAGGAGCTCCACAAATCTGATTTTAGCAGACAGACACACTGCATTTATCTTAATTTTGTGTCTGACTTTTGAACATTATGATAACATTCGAGAATGTATTATGTATCAAATTATAGGAAATCTTCCTAGGAAGTACAAAAATGCAGCTAAGTATATGATTTTTTTTTTTGCTTTATAGTTTTCATTGCGTGCGGTTGTGCTTTTTTCTAGCTCCGATTAAAACAAAGAAAAAACAGTGTTTAAAAAACCTAAATAAATTAAAAAAATCAAAAACAGTGTTTGAGAAGTGTTTAAAACAATCTGCCAAAAAATTTTCTACAAAAATTTGTGTTTAATATAAAAATTTAATAAAAATTGTTTTTAAAACAATCCAAAAATTCAAAAAATATTTCTCTTTAAGAACAAAAAAGAAAAGAAAACCATAAAAATGAATAATTGTGACCTTTGTACCAAGGAATTACCTACGAAATTTGTCGTTTGCACTGCTTGTAACTCGCAGTATCATTTTTCCTCATGTTGCTCACTAGCTGAAAAGACATACGAGTGCATGAATTTGGAAAAGAGAACCAAATGGAGATGCCAAAAATGCAAAACCCGAACCGCGTCTACAAGTAGCAACAACTCCTACCACATCATTGTGGATAACTCTCCCATACCGCCACAACAAAAACAACAAAGAGAAGATGATAGAGAAGAGAATGGTGACACTAAGAGATTTAAGGAGTCTCCGTCATTAAGTGAGATAAGTAAATCGTATATCGATCTAAAGTCTGATGTAAATTTAATCAAAACAAACATAAGCTATATAAATACCACTATGCTGGAATTGTCAAACGTAATTAAAAACAACACCCAAACTAATGCAAACCTCCAAGCAACACTCAACTCTATCACAGGCACCCTTGCAAATATTAATGCCCAGCTTAAAGAAATGTATGAAAGCAACAAGGAGAGAGATATGCAAATAAATGAAATGTCAAACAAAATAAACAACATAGAACAACAGCTGTTAAACAGAAATATAGAAATTAAAAACATAACTAACGAAAACCTTCAACCCAATGAAATAATAAAAAGAATAGGCAGCTCGGTAGACATAGAAATCACCGATGATGATATTAGTCAATCCTATCGATTAAAAAAGACCCAAAAAGTTATTGTAGAATTTAACTCAGTAAACAAGAAAAGAGAGTTTATGAAAAAAATTAAACGTCATAGAGTTGAATCAAATATAATAAATGATAACAACGATGGAAACAAATATATATACATAAATGAACAGCTTACGATGCATAAACGTCGCCTGCTTTGGCAAGCAAAAACGAAAGCTAAAGAGATGAACTGGCAATTCGTTTGGGTTCGTAATGGTTACATTTATGCCAAAAAAAATGAAATTTCCAAACCGATTTTAATAAACAACTCTTCTGATATTGAGCTTATTACCTCTGCAATTTAAAAACATTCCCAATTCTTTATTTTTTATTTTTACTCATGTGCTTTAACACAAATCTTTAGAAACAAACTTAAAACAAAATGCTAAATAATTTCCTTGAAATAAATACATCATTTCAAAGTTATCCGACGTCCACTATTTATATGAATATTCGTTCACTGCGGTCAAACTTCATACCATTTCTTTCTTCTGTTCATCACATACTAAACAACATAAACTTTATTCTTCTTGTTGAAACCAACATTACCGATGCAGAAAATCATATCTTCAATATAAGTGGCTTCAACTCGTATTTTTTAAATAGAGAAGGGAGGGGAGGTGGTATTGCTGTGTACACAAGAGACAATATTATCAGCTCGTCAATTTCTCTTAAAACAAACTCTTTTGAAGCTATACAAACAGATGTAACATGTAATAACAAATCTTATACTCTTCTTACAATTTATCGCCCACCATGCAAAAATGTAAATGAGTTCATAATAGAACTAGAAAAAACAATAAGCTACATAAAAAACAAAAAAGACTTAATTATCATTGGGGACATAAACATCGATATTCGCGCTCAAAACATCACAACAATAAAATACAGTCAGATGCTATCATCCAACGGCTTACAATGTGTTATTAACGAAAGTACTAGGGAAGACATAACAAAACAAACAAGTACCTGAATTGACCACCTACATGTGAGAAACAACAAAGCAACAACAAAAATACAGGCTGCTGTAATAAAAACAAACATCAGTGATCATTACTCTTTATATTATGCGATATACGATGATAGTGAAAAAGAAAAAGAAAAAAGACAGAGTGAAGAAAGCTTACTTTTTCAGGGTACTAAAATAAATAATATTAAAGTAAACAAATACATACGTGATTTTAATTGGAGTGTTTCAACAGTACAAAATTTAAGTGCTAATGAAATATTTAATAAAATTTATGAAACTTTCAAAGAAATTTATAATAAATCAAAACAAAAACCAAAAATAATAAAACAGAGAAATGTGAATCCGTGGTTAAATGATTATTTACTTAAAAGCTGTGACATACGGGATAAACTTTACACGAAATGGATGAAAAATAAAAAGAATAACACATACGAAAATCAATACAAAAAATTTAGAAATGTTCTAAATAAAAAACTAATCTTTGCTAAAAACGATTATTACAAAATAAAATTTATAGAAAACAGAAACAATATGCGTGTCACTTGGCAACTAATCAATGAATTAACTGGTAAAAAATTAAATAATATAGACAACATCATAATTAAAAACTTTAAAAACGATAACGTTTTAGAAATTGCCAATAATTTTGCAAAAAATTTTAATATAAATGTTACAAAAATTATACATAAATGTGATATTAATACCTTCTTTTATCAAAAGCCTATTTTACCAAACTCAATGTTTTTAACAAATACAACCGATGAAGAAATTTATTATATTTTACAAAACTTAAACTTAAAAAAAGGAGCAGGAGTAGATGATATTAGGCCTATAGACCTGAAAAATAACTCTATGCTGCTCACACCAATCATAACGACTTTTATAAATTCAAGCTTATGCACCTCATCTATACCGGATCTTCTAAAAACTTCAATAATTAGACCTATCTACAAAAGCGGCATTAAAAATGATTTCAACAATTACAGGCCCATAGCTATATTATCCGTAATTGAAAAAGTTTTGGAGGAGATAGTAGTGAGGAGACTGAATGATTTCTTGGAAAAATTTAAGATTTTGAACCCAAACCAATATGGCTTTCAAAAAGGAAAGAATTTAAATAAACTTCTAGGGAACTTCTCTCAATATATCAACAAATGCCTCAATGAAAATACACACTGCCTGGTCTTATTTATAGATTTCAGTAAAGCCTTCGACACGCTTTCTCACTCAAACCTTCTAGATGTACTAGAAAGGAATGGGATAAGAGGAAATTGCCTGCAATGGTTTAAAAACTATTTAGATCTCAGAACTTACCGTGTAAAGATTAAAGACACTTTAAGCAATGAGACTCAATCAAATAACGGTGTGCCTCAGGGCTCAAAGCTTGGACCCATTTTATATATAATGTATGCAAACGAAATGTTGAACATACTTACTAAGAGTTCAGCCTTTGCATACGCAGATGATACTGCAATAGTTGTTTCAAATAAAGAGGCTAAAATTGCAAATATAATTATGCAAGATGAATTTATTAAAGTTACAAAATGGTGCCACGACAACGGGCTTATAATAAATGCCAACAAAACAAAACTGATGCACATTAAAACAACTCATATGCCTCAATTCAATATTAATATAAAATTTCACAACACCGATTGCATTCACAACCCTAACAATTTAATAACTACTGATTCTTGCTCAACTATCATAGAAGTAGTTAAAACATACAAATATCTTGGAGTGTATGTCGATGAAAATTTTAAATGGAAACCTCATATTCAGTACCTACAAAATAAATTAAAAAAATCGTCATACAGTCTGTATCATTTAAGCAACTGTGCTACATATGAAGTGCTCCGATAAGCTTATTTCTCATTAGTGGAATCGTACCTGCGACATGGAATCACGGCTTGGGGTAGCTCCACCTTTTGCAAAAGCTTGCAACAAACGCAAAACCAAATTCTTAAAACACTATGGAAAAACAAAGAACATAATCAACAACTTGATTACTCGATATTTGAAAACAACAACACAAATTGCAACAACATAAACGGCAACAGCACAAATGGCAACAACACAAATGGCAACAACACAAATGGCAACAGCACAAACGGCAACAACACAAATGGCAACAGCACAAACGGCAACAACGCAAATAGTAACAACACAAATGGTAACAACACAAACGGCAACAACACAAATGGCAACAACACAAACGGCAACAACACAAATGGTAACAACTCAAATGGTAACAACACAAACGGCAACAACACAAATGGCAACAACACAAATGGCAACAACACAACCGGCAACAACACAAATGGTAATAACACAAATGGCAACAACATAAATGGCAATAACGAAAATGGTAACAACACAAATGGTAACAACACAAATAGCAACAACACAAATGGCAACAACACAAATAGTAACAACACAAACGGCAACAACACAAATGGTAACAACACAAACGGCAACAACTCAAATAACATCAACACAAATGGTAACAACACAAATGGCAACAACACAAACTACAACAATCCAAATAGAAAAAAACCCAGCAAAAAAACGAGTCAAAGAAAGAATATTGCAACAGAACTTGATTTACTTAACGTCGAAAGTATATATCAAACAACTTTAATTAATGAATTTCTCAATGATAGTAGATTTCTACAGCCTATTGATCATGAATACAACACGAGGCGTAAGAAAGAAGGAAGATACAAAGTAGAACGTCATAAAAACAACTATGGCAAAGTAACATTAAACGTCAAACTACCCAACATTGTCAATAAAATACCTGTACATTTGCTACAAATAATAAATCCTTACAAAAGAAAGAAGAAACTGAAAAACTTTTTTATAGAATCGCAATGAAAAGCAACATAATATATTAAATAAATTTATCCTAATTTCATTATCCTGCAGACAAGCCGTAATGGCTTCGCGGGACTAGATATAAGATAAAATGTTATATATATTTAAAAAATTTTTCTTGAAATAAATGAATTTATTATTAAAAAAAAAAAAATTATTAAAAAAAAAAAATATCCGTTCAAAACCTACATATGTAAATATGTATGTATGTATCTCACATATCAACAAAAATTTAAATTTTTTAATTGCAATTGGGAGAAATCCGTTTAAGTTTGACAATTGCTCCCGTATAACTTCGCCTAAGGCAATCTCTTAGTATCTAATAAATGACAAATTATAATAGATACCATGATGACATTTAGTATAAAGACGTTGTACAATATCGTTATTCAATAAACTTTCTAGAGGGACAACATTTGACAAAAGTATTTCTGATCTCTTGAAAAGTTCGGTATTGAAAATGGGTCCATATAACCCAGACCGGGAATCACTTTAATGCTGATCAATTAAATCACATAATTGCACAAAGAACTAGAGCAAATCTTTCCAAACATCCATCGGACAGATCGAAAAACAATATTTTTTTTCATTTTATCCCAAATATTATTGATGAAGTATTTATCTTAATTGGTTAACTAACTTCAGATTTATAAGTAAATCTTCAATAACTTTTCCGACAAAGCTGATATCCATCCATTCAAAAGCTATATATTTCACGTATGTTTCTAAACCTAAGAGTGTATACCCTATAATTCTTAGGCTTGTATACATTGACATTCATTGGCAAGCTTCGACCTAAATCAGTCCGCTAACTTCAGAGTTTTACATAACTAATCAAGAACTTTTACTAGTTGGATAATCCGTACGAATTAAAGTACACAACCCTCACTGGGCACTGTGTTTTTGGGTTGCATGCCAGAATACATAATCTTCATCAAATCGATGTTCTTTTGCAAATCTAAGGGGATCTACTATTTGAACTTTCTTTTCTGCATGGTTTATCTGGTCGAACTTTATTAAATGTTCGTAAAATATGTATCTAAATATTTTATTTCGAAGCTACTGGCTGGCTTAAATAAACATTCTCTACTTGTAGTCTAGTAATCATTATTTTTCACAAAGGGACCACTTTAGAACCCAAGTGACGCTGCCTTAGACATCAGCCACCTGCCCAACCTAACCTTTGTGTCCATAACTACTCTAGATGATGACGCCACCGAAAAGCTTTTCGTTTTCTGACTCTTAATTTTAAAGACTCTTTGCATATAATGCTAGTATTTATAACCAAATATTGTTAGGAATTACATTTAGTATGAACAAAAGAAAATTAATATAGATATCAAGCATTTGTGTGGAGCTCAACTAAGTCAGTAATCAGAAACTATATAATTATCAATATATTCTTACGATTTTGTACTTTACTTTTAGAACACCATTGGTGAAGGGTATCCAAGATTCGGCAAAGCCGAATATACCACTCTTACTTGTTTTAAAATGTTTTTTTTATTTTTTTTTTAAATTTGTCAATTTGCGTACATCGATAACTTTTGCTTTGGATATATCTCGGTTATTGATCTACCGATTTTGATGAAATTCAATAGTGTGCTGCGTTGAATGATTTCCTAAAATTTGATATACAGTTCAAAAAACTTTTTTTAAAAAAACACAATTTTTTTATAAATTCAAATTTTTTTTTTGAAAAACACAGGTTTTAAAAAAACAATTGTTTAAAATCTCATCGAATTTTGAATTTTGGCGATATCCCTAATGTTTATAGAACGATTTTGATAAAATTTGCGTTAGAGTATTTTTTTCAAATCTGATATCTAATTCAAATTTTTTTTAATTACTGTTTTTTTAATTTTTAAATTTGTCAATTTGCGTACATCGATAATTTTTGCTTTGGCGATATCTCAGTTATTAGTCTGGCGATTTTGATGAGATTCAATAGTGTGCTGCGTTGAATGATTTCCTAAAATTTAATATACAGTTTAAAAAACTTTTAAAAAAACACAATTTTTTGACGAAATTAAATTTTTTTTTGAAAAATACAGTTTAAAAAAAATTGTAAATTCTCATCGAATTTTAAATTTAGACGATACTCTAGTGCTTATAGACCGATTTTGATAAAATTAAATAATATGTTGCGTTGTAGTATTTTCTAAAATCTGATATATAATTATTGATCCACCGATTTTGATGAAATTTAATAGAGTGCTGCGTTGAATTTTCCTTAAATTTAATGTACAGTTCAATTTTAAAAAACACAGCTTTTTTGACAAAATTAATTTTTTTTTATAAAAAATACAGTTTTTTAAACAAAATTTTTTTAAATTCTCATCGAGTTTTGAATTCTGGAGTTTATAGACCGATTTTGATGAAATTTAATAGCATGCTGCAATGGAGTATTTTCTAAAATTTGATATATAATTCGATTTTTTTTAAATATTGTTTTTTAAAAAATGTTTTCTTAAATATGCCAAATGTGTGTACATCGACATATTTTGCTTTGGCGATATCTCAGTTACTGATTTACCGATTTTGATGAAATTCAATAGTGTGTTACGTTGAATGATTTCTTAAAATTTAATATACATTTCAAAAAACCTTTTTTAAGAAAACATAGTTTTTTTAAAAACAGTTATTAAAAAAAAATTTAATTCTCATCGAATTTTGAATTTGGCGATATCCCTGGTGTTTATAAAAAATAAAAAAATGTAATTTAGCATAGAATTTTTTGGCTATATGTCGTCAAGAAGACATTTGAATTTTTTTTACACGTAATTTTTGATATAACACGAATTTAAAAAAAATGTAACGGCTAATTTAATTCGTGAGGGCTTAAAATTTGCAACAAGTTTGGAACAACATTTTCTTGACCATGATCCTAACATGGAGCGTGTGTTACAATTCCAACGCAAACTTAAATCTTGTGTTGCTGGGTGCCGAGAATTATGTAAGCAACTGGAAAACCCAAAAAACAACTTTATTTAACAGACTTTATAACCAAAAAACCTATAAAGGCCGCTAATAATGAAGATAATTCTGCATTAGATCAAAACCCAACAGTGTCAGACATATCTTCTGACGATGGTGCTATTATTAAGCCAAGCCGTAATAAACGTACACGATTGTTATCAACTAGCGATGAGTAGCTGTATTCTTGTTTCCTATTTTTTTGAGCTTATGGATTGAATTTAAACTGTAAACTAAATTTATTTTCTTGTAATAAATATGAATTGTTTTGTTTTATTATTTCTTAATGAAATAACTCTTTTGCACGGTTTTTTAAGAAAATATTTGAATTTTTTTCATTTTACACGATTTTTATAGATTGTGGAACAGATCCTCAAATTTACATATGAATCGTGTATTTTTTTACACGGTTTTGATTTACACGGTTTTCTGAGGAACGTACCTACCGTGTAAAAAAAGATTCTACTGTACATATAAGTTATGTCAGTACGCCATCTAGAAGCTCATCAAACTTGATTTCAGCATACCGAAATATCATATCTTACGTAACTGTTTTTGCCAAAAGTCTAATCTAAATAGGTCCGCTAAATATTCTCATAAAAGCAACCATTTAAAAAAAAATTTTATTCGGTAATTTTTGGAACATGAAATTTAGAGTTTTGGTAATATCTCAGATTGTAATGTACCTATTTTGATGATATATAATATCGTTTTGCTTTGGAGGATTTTCTAAGATCTGGTATATAATTCATGTCGGTATAATATCCGCAAATTGTGGAATTTTAACCAAAATGACGGTTTTTATGCAAATTAAAAAAATACAATTTAAAAGAAAACAATTAAGAGTGATATATTCGTCTATGCCGAATCTTGGATACCCTTCACCAATGGTGGTCCAAAAGTAAAGTACAAAACCAAAAGAGTTTATTGTTAATTCTATAGTTTCTGATTACTAAACTTTACCTCAAACATTGGCCTTATAATGTTTAAGATTTACATTTTTGGGTGAATAGAAAAAAGTTAAAAAACTCTCTATGATCCAACAAATATTAAAATAAAAATTTTCAATTTGGTGTACTTTAATTCGAACGTACCATTTATATAGCAGAAGTTCTTGATTAGTTACGTAAAACTCTGAAGCTAGCTGACCAATTTGGATCAAACTTTTGGCAATGATTGTTTTGTCAATCTATACAAGCTTTAGAATGATAGGTTATACACTCTTAGTTTTAGATACATATGTGAGATATAAAGCTTTTAAATGGATAAATATTAGGTCTAAATTAGTTGCTAACGTATCATTGCTTTGTCGGAAAAGTAATAAAATATTTACTTATATGTATATCTGATGATAGTTGACTAATTTAGATGAATAGTAAATCAATAATGTTTAGGAAGTATTGTTCTTCCGATTTGTGCAAGTCTTAACTTATGATGACTCTTTAATTAATCATAACAAGGGATACATGTTCTTACTATGTACATACTAGTGAAATATATAGATTTTTAACCGATTTATCAGTTAATAGACTGATTTTAATAAATAGGAAGATTTACTCAAATCTGATATATAAAACAACTTTTTTTAAGAGAATTGACACTCAGGCAAATACTGCCTAAACAATTGTATATAGAGTACACTAGTCGGCAGAATTATTTTGACAAACCAGTTGTTTTTCTTCTTTTTTTATTTTCGGTCCTTTGCAATTAAAAAAATAAATTAAAAATATTGAAAATAATAAAAAATATTGTAATTTATTAGAAAACAAAAGACCTTTCATATTTTAAAAGTTTTGTATATTTTTTTTTAAATTGAAACTAAAAAATGAAATTTTAGGATGTGGCATAAGTATTTTAACATATTTTTACAGAGCTTATTTATAAAAATTGGGAGCTTCAAGGTCAACAAAAATTAATAATAATTATTTAAATTAATCAAAGATATATTCCGCTTTAGCATTTAAAACGATTTGGTGGGATTCGAAACAGAATCCACCAAGAACTGCAGAAACTCCATTGAAATCTATTTCCAAACATTTACGACCTCAATAACCATTTTATCATTTGTCCTTGTCAAATCCGCAGATCTGTTTTGCTTTCCGTATGACTACACATTTTCTATAACATAAAAAACTGGACTTTGGGAAAGCCCATCCAGAGTTTTGAACACTAGAATCTGTTACAAATTTTGTGATCATCTTGCTCTTATGACATGGAGCGTTATCCTGTTGGAAAATTAATGGTTCTCCGATCAATTTATCGCCGGAGGGAAATGCATATTTATTTTGGAACCGTCAACAGGAACCATGTTCCCTACTCCACTACATTAGTATATCCCCAGAATATAACACTTCCATCTCCATGGCTTACTTTCTGGCATATAGGTGCAACATTTTAATCAATTTTTTTTTTTATTTAATTTGACAAAAACTACTTTATGTGATGAGAGTCCACCTGTAGGCCAGAAAGTATGATATGGAGGTGATAACGCATTCACCTCCATATCATACTTTCTGGCCTGGGGATATATTCATATAGTGGAGTAGGGAACATGGTTCCTGTTGACGGTTCCATAAGCCAATATCAATATTTAAGAGTATTGAATGAATATGCATTTCCCTCCGGCGATAAATTGATCGGAGAACCATTAATTTTCCAACAGGATAACGCTCCATGTCATAAGAGCAAGATGATCACAAAATTTGTAACAGATTCTGGTGTTCAAAACTCTGGATGGGCTTCCCCAAAGTCCAGTTTTTTATGTTATGGAAAATGTGTAGTCACACAGAAAGCAAAACAGATCTGCGGATTTGACAAGAACAAATGATAACATCTTTATTGAGGTCGTAAATGTTTGAAAATAGACTTCAATGGAGTTTCTGCAGTTCTTGGTGGATTCTGTTCCGAACCTCCACCAAATCGTTTTAAATGCTAAAGGAGAATATATCTTTGATTAATTTAAATAATTATTATTAATTTTTGTTGACCTTGAAGCTCCCAATTTTTTTAAAAAAGCTCTTTTAAAATATGTCAAAATACTTATGCCACATCCTAAAATTTCCTTTTTTAGTTTCAATTTAAAAAAATTATACAAAACTTTTAAAATATGAAAGGTCTTTTATTTCTAATAAATTACAATATTTTTTATTATTTTCAATATTTTTAATTTATTTTTCTGATTGCGTAGGACCGGAAATGGAAAAAGAAGAAAAACATCTGGTATGTCAAAATAATTCTGCCGACTAGTGTATATACGAATTGAGTTACCTTCTTTGGAAAAGGGATAATAGAGAAGCGAAAGATGGTGAAAGAGAGAGATAAGCTTTATATTATTCAACACTGTAATTGCACATCATTTCTATTTTTAGAACAGCGAAGTTGCGCATTTGTTGTTTTTAGACGCATTTTTTTAAGCTTTTTTTGTTGTTCTACAGCCAATTTTATTTATTTTTCGTCGACGGCGTGATATTGCAGTAGGCATACCGCCGACGGAGGATGCTGCGGTAATTAATAATTTTAATAGAAATTAATAATTATAGAAATTGATGTTGCCGAGACCAGGGATCGAAAACAGGCTCAATGTGATATTATGCTTAAGGTACGGTCAGACTCATTAAACATTTAAATCAAATATTTTGAGTAAAATATTGTCAAAGCAATATAATTAAAAATTTGTGGTCACACTTGCACATTTATTTGATGATTTTTATTTGATAAAATATAGAAAAAATACGTTCAAAGTATAAACAAAAAACAGGTTTTATTTATGGTCACACTGAAGATTAAATATTTTCCCAAAAAATATTTGATCAAATTTTTTCAAAACAAAAGTGTGTATCTAGCAATTTGTTTCTCATATTTGAGTTGTTGTTTCTCAAATTTGATGTTGTTGTTTCTCAAATTTAATGTTTTTGTTTCTCAAATTTGATGTTGTTGTTTCTGTTTGAATAGTAAACAATAGAAATGCTCAGCTATTATTTGCCCCTGTTTGATGTTACAAAAATTTTGTAAGATTAAATAATTATTTGATCAAAATTTAATAAAATATTTGCTCTTGCGTGGTCACATTAGGAAAATTTTTATTTGCTGGCAAATGATTTTGTTTTGTTCAAATCAACATGTTTCTTGTTTGAACCTCAAAAATATTTTGTGGTCAGACTACGAGGATCACATATATTCCATATACATATTTTCTGATTAAAAGAAAACTAAAAATTAAAAAACGGTCGCGGTTCAAAAAAGTTCATAAATATGCAATTTTAACTTAACTTAGTAAGCCATTGAGTCCCTTTTCAATAATATTTGGTAAATGTTATTTCATCTTTATGTATGATAAAATTCATTAATTTTGTATAATGGATATAAAAGAAGTTCTTGGTTAGTTATTTAAAACTCCAAGGTTAGCTGACCGATTTATATCAAACTCTTGCCAACAATATTTGGGAGTGATTGTTTTTTAACAATCTATAGAAGCCTTAGAATCTTAGGGTATATGGAATTAGTGAGATTTCTAAATTGTTATCAGAAAAAACAAAATCTTAAGGTTACTAAAGTATTATATATATGTATCGGAAAATTACATGAATTTGTGTAATATAAAAGTTATTGGACTAATAAAGATGAATACATATGCGATAATATTTGGGAAGTATTATTCTAACCAGGGTTTAAATAAACTGCTATAGCAGTTTTCAAATAGTCGGTTATTTCATATTTCATATAAAATTGTGCCAACAATATGAAACAAAGCCACCTTTTGCCTTTATAAAAACTAGAACGAAAAACTATTTCCAAAATTTCATATATGAATTACTATTTGCTTCACATATTTTCGTGGAGTGCTAAAATGATTTTAGCTTTCAGGAACTATTTTATACGACAGTAAAAAGAAAGAATATGAATTTTTTCATCTTAGCATTTAGTTTTATATTCTTAGTTATGAACACGAAAATGTTTCTCGCAGTAAAATATATTCTCATAACTATTTTGAAAATATGAAAAATAAAATGTTGACCAAAATGAACTAAAATGATCGACTGCCACTGATTATTTAGAGATAAAAACTATCAAAAAATATAAAACAAAGAATCAAAAAACCTTCACAAATATTTCATTAAATATAATTGGCACAAGTTAAATTAATTATTTAAAAGTGATCTTGGGGAGGGTGGTAGGAAGAAGAATTAATAAGTTAAATATTTGTTTTAAACTGACTCGACTTTACCAGGAGAACAGAAAAACAACAGCATAAGTTTCAATAACATATTTTTTTTCTTAATGTTGTTGTTTTTGTATACAATTTTTTGCCTCGTTTGTTTTTTAAGTTATTTTTGTTGTTTTTCTATGCAGTAATTCGCTGGTAAGTTTTTTTAAGATCAAAAAATTAACCTTGCAGTTTGAAGGCATAAATTGTCACTAGAACTAAAAAATCAACTAGGTTTGCCAAATTTTCAGCGTGTTCATTTGTAAAACTAGGGTCAATATTAGATTTTTCAAAACTTTACTTGTAGAGAGTAACAAAATAAAGATTCTGTAATATATGTCTTATGTCGTTTAAAACAAAATCGGAGACCACTTCTAGTTTTAAAGGCAACGTTTCCTTGTATAACTGTTGGGTAATCTTTACAGCATTACAAAGTTCTGAAAATGCGAAAAATATACCTAACAGTTGCTTGCTAGTTCTGAAAGATTACAATTTGTTGTAAAGAAGTGTGGCATGTAGAAATAAAAATATAGTTTCTATTTAACCGGCAGAGTTTGCCACTGGTTAGACTATTACATTTGCCGTTCTTACTTTGGTAAGGGCAAATGGAGTATTCAAAAAACAAAGACAAGGCAGATGTTGCCGATTTGACTTTAATAATTAGAATCTGGTTTATTTTGGGAAGCAAGCCCTTTTTATACAAATTTCACTTAGTTTACTAATTACAAGAATTATCATTCTATCTTATTCTAATGTTTAATCTATTCATGTTCTTTGTTTCATATTTTGGGGAATCAATCAATCATATTTAAGTTCGTCTTTGCAGTCTTGAATTAATATGTTAATAAGCAATCAATACTACCAAACGATCAACAGAACATTCGTCATACTCAATATAGTATGTGTTAGGTTTATGTGCAGTGACTGCATTGCAGTTCATTACACTAACCCACTTGTTACAAATTTGATGACGAGTAGTTTTTGTTCACGTTATCGAATGACAATTGCATTTCAATAGGGTGTTCCGTTATGATTAGTTAATCAGAGTGTTAGTCATGGATACACTACACCATCACCCTTAAGAGAAATTTTTCTAAGAACATGGATAGTTACAAAATTAAGTAAATTAATATTATATTGTATAATTATATATATTTTTTTTAAATATTTTAATTTTTTGATGGGAAAGTTTTGTTTGTGAAATTTTAATGTGTTAAAATAATATGATGTAATTAATTTACGTGGAAACATATGGCTTTAACATGTTGTTATGGAATTCTTTTTCTATTCCGTTGTAATCTATAGTTGTGTTTACATTATTCCTATCTATAATTTTATACGGTCCTTTGTAAGGGCTTTGATTTTTCTTTCTATTTTCTATTTTTACTAAAACTAAATCTCCTATATCTAACTTAAGTCTGTTTTCATAATTGTTGTTATTTGTTCTCTTTTCTTTTACCTTAATTGTCATTTCTTTAGCTCTACTTAAAGCGAATTGTAATTTGACTCGTAGTTCAGTTACATAGTCATCATAATTGTAAATTTTAATTGTTTGGTTGGAAATATTATCTGAAGGCAAGTATGGTAATTTCCCATATACTAATTCATATGGTGAATAGCCAGTATCAATATGAGGAGCTGTATTATAGGCGAAAGTAAAGTATGGAATCCAAGTGTCCCATTCCTCATTGTTCGCTGTTGTTAACAAAAACTCATTCAAAACTCTATGATTTCTTTCAATACTACCAAGTGTTTCATGGTGATAAGGGGTTGAAAATATTTGTTTTATCTCAAGTAGTTTACACACATGTGTCATTAATTCATTAACAAATTCTGTCCCTCTGTCAGATTTTAGTATTTTGAATTGTCCATATCTTAGTATTAATTGTTCAACTGACGTTTTGGCTGTGGTGACAGCGTCTTTTGTTTGCATTGGGTATGCGATGACAAATTTTGTCAACTCACATTGCATTGTTAATATGTAGCGGTAACCGTTTGACATGCGTAACGGGCCTACGGTGTCGATAGAAATCATTTGAAAACTGTTGTCTGGCGTGCTTGTTTGTGTAAATGGTTCTTTGATGTGTTTTGTCTGTTTATTTTTGTTACATTTGTCGCAATATGATACAAACATTTTTACCATTTTACTCATGTTTTTCCAGATATATTTTTGTTTAAGTTTAATAATTGTTTTTCTAATCCCTAAGTGTTCAGAATGTACAGCACTGTGGAATTCATCTATTAATTTATATTGCAATATATTATCAGTTATTTTTGTTGGGGCATTGTATATTAGTATATTCAGTTGAGGACTTACATTGTTAATTTTTATCTTTGCGTACGCTTCTTTTAAATTTTCTTTCGTATACGTTTTAAATATTTTATCATTACTTGCTAGCGCTAATTCTTTTATATTTTCTTTCTTCATTTTTGATATCAGTTTCCTCAGAATCGAATCTAATTTCGCTGAGTTATCACTGAATCTTGTATGCATACTTTTCTGGTTCTGAATATCTTTGCCATGCAATTTCTTCATAGTCGAATCTTGTTTTGATGAATTATCGTTACAGCCTATATTCAATTTATTCTTATTTTCATTCTTGGTCTGAGATTTCTTCATAAACGAAACTAGTTCCGATGAATTATCATCCCGACCTACGTGCACTTTATTATTATCTATGTAAATATCAATATTTTCAAAATTTTCTATATTATTAAATTGCAATTTCTTCATATTTTTGACGTCATTAATGGAGGTGCAATCCCATATGTGAAGTTGATCAGGCTTCTGAGAGATGCATTTCTTCGTTCTACTTTGTTCTTTTTCTACCATGGTACCATTATTATTATTATTATTCTTTGCCTCATTTTTTGTCATTGCCCTTGTCGTTATTAATACTTTTTTTTGTTTTTCGTCATATTCGATGGGTATCATCTGTTTAAGAATATCTGAGTCCATCTATATTCTAGATAGTGCGTCTGCATTTGTATTAATTTTACCCTTTTTATATACTAAAGTGAAATCATAATCACATAAATCTAGTCTTATTCTTGTCATCTTGGAAGATGGATTTTTGTGTGTAAATAGGGATATCAACGGTCTGTGGTCAGTTACTACTATAAACCTTCTACCATATAAATAAGGTTTGAAAAAATTTATTCCCCAATGTATGGCTAGTAGTTCTTTTTCAATAATTGGTTTATTAATGTCATGTTTTTGCAGTGACTTACTAGCGTACGAAATTGGCAAGTCTTGGCCTATTTCACCTTGAGATAGTATTGCACCTAATGCGAATTGTGAAGCGTCCGTTGTTAATATGAATGGTTTTTCAAAGTCTGGATATTGTAATATTGGGGGATTGATTAACTTTGTTTTTAGGGTTTCAAAAGCATTTTGGCATTCGACTGTCCATTCGAATTTTGTGTTCTTTTTTAATAAGTTATTCAAGTGTTTTGCAATATCTGCAAAATTTGGAATAAATTTTCTATAGTAGTTGCAAAAAGCAACAAATCGTCTCACTTCGTCTACATTTGTGGGAACCGGATAGTTGTTAATACTATCATACTTTGAAGGATCAGTTTTTATTCCGACCTTTGTTATAAGATGTCCCAAGTATACGACTTCAGGTCTAAGAAAACAACATTTCTTGGGGTTAAGTTTTAAGTTGTAACGTTGTAACTTTTCGAGTACCTTAATTAGGTTTTCATTGTGATGGTTTAAGCTACAGCCATAGACTATGATGTCATCGACATACAAAAAGGCTTCGGAATCCAAACCAGCAAGAGCTATGGTTAACATGCGTTGGAAACTGTTGGAAGATATCTTTAAACCGAAGGGTAGTCTCTTGAATTGGTAATGTCCATTTTGTGTAGAAAATGCTGTTAGTGGTCTAGATTCTTTGTTAAGTTTTATTTGGTGGAATGAACTAGTCATATCCAAAGTTGAGAACCATTTTGCTCTACCAAGTTTGTCCAGTACGTCTTCTAGTCTTGTTAGTGGAAACTTGTCATTTATTATTTTGTCATTTAGTTTTCTAAAGTCAACTACAAGTCTCCACTTATTTTTATCTTCTGTATTCTTTTTGGGAACTAGAAGTATAGGGGCATTATATGGACTTACTGATGGTTCTATTATATTATCATTAAGCATCTCCTGTACATGGTCATTTATAATATCTGTATCTGCATGTGGGAGTCGATAATTTTTTATGTAGACTGGTGTATTATCGGTTAGTGCAATGTTTTGTGTATAAAAGTTATTTACGGACAATTTTTCGTCGTCTAAATAAAAAACATTTTGATATTTCTTAAAAATATTTATAAGTGTTGACTTTGCATTTTCGTCGTTGTTATTAATTTGTAGTTCATTTAGTTTAATATTTCATAATTATTGAGTAGGTCAGTTGTGATTTCAATTCCACTTAATGTGACGCTTGTATTTTTTCTTTAATTTTTTGTGTTAAAATTATATATACTTTTTAAATAACATATATAAAAAGACGACTTAAAGTATAGAGTGAAAAAAGAAATTTTTCCTCTTGTCAAATGAAAATTTTCGCTTTTTAAAAAAATTAAAATATATAATTACATATTCGTACAAATAAAATTAAAATAAGAAATAAAAATATTTTTTAACATAAAAATTTTGACATATTTGTGTTTTTTTTTTTTTTATTAATTATTAATTTAAGAGTTTTCGACTACTATATAATCACTACGCCTGATCGTCGGAACCCGACCCATCATCATTTTCATCATCATCATCTTCGCATTCTATATCATCTTCTTCACCATCATAAGGGATGTCATATTCGTCACTTTTAATATCACTATCGCCTTCATTGCCCTCTTCATCGATGACTTCTTCATCATCTGAGTCGGCATCGTGGGCTTTATCTTTATTGGCTTTCTTTGAATCTGAATTTTTAAATTCAGTTGGCCGTTTTGTTCCTTTGACGTGTTCTTTAGCGGGTGCGGGGCGTAAATCCTTTTGACGCATGTTGCTCATTAATAATGTTAATACAATTAATTAAAAAAAATAAAACTTTTACAAACTTATTTTAGGCTTAAACAAATTTTTCTCTGTTTTTCGTATGATTTTGGTTCTCCTTGTGTTACATATGTCTTTTCTTCTAATATCTATATTATTGAGTTTGACATGATCAGTCAGTTTACAGGATAAGTCCGCAGGATCGCCATGTAAAGAAGTGTGGCATGTAGAAATAAAAATATAGTTTCTATTTAACCAGTTTCCTCAGAATCGAATCTAATTTCGCTGAGTTATCACTGAATCTTGTATGCATACTTTTCTGGTTCTGAATATCTTTGCCATGCAATTTCTTCATAGTCGAATCTTGTTTTGATGAATTATCGTTACAGCCTATATTCAATTTATTCTTATTTTCATTCTTGGTCTGAGATTTCTTCATAAACGAAACTAGTTCCGATGAATTATCATCCCGACCTACGTGCACTTTATTATTATCTATGTAAATATCAATATTTTCAAAATTTTCTATATTATTAAATTGCAATTTCTTCATATTTTTGACGTCATTAATGGAGGTGCAATCCCATATGTGAAGTTGATCAGGCTTCTGAGAGATGCATTTCTTCGTTCTACTTTGTTCTTTTTCTACCATGGTACCATTATTATTATTATTATTCTTTGCCTCATTTTTTGTCATTGCCCTTGTCGTTATTAATACTTTTTTTTGTTTTTCGTCATATTCGATGGGTATCATCTGTTTAAGAATATCTGAGTCCATCTATATTCTAGATAGTGCGTCTGCATTTGTATTAATTTTACCCTTTTTATATACTAAAGTGAAATCATAATCACATAAATCTAGTCTTATTCTTGTCATCTTGGAAGATGGATTTTTGTGTGTAAATAGGGATATCAACGGTCTGTGGTCAGTTACTACTATAAACCTTCTACCATATAAATAAGGTTTGAAAAAATTTATTCCCCAATGTATGGCTAGTAGTTCTTTTTCAATAATTGGTTTATTAATGTCATGTTTTTGCAGTGACTTACTAGCGTACGAAATTGGCAAGTCTTGGCCTATTTCACCTTGAGATAGTATTGCACCTAATGCGAATTGTGAAGCGTCCGTTGTTAATATGAATGGTTTTTCAAAGTCTGGATATTGTAATATTGGGGGATTGATTAACTTTGTTTTTAGGGTTTCAAAAGCATTTTGGCATTCGACTGTCCATTCGAATTTTGTGTTCTTTTTTAATAAGTTATTCAAGTGTTTTGCAATATCTGCAAAATTTGGAATAAATTTTCTATAGTAGTTGCAAAAAGCAACAAATCGTCTCACTTCGTCTACATTTGTGGGAACCGGATAGTTGTTAATACTATCATACTTTGAAGGATCAGTTTTTATTCCGACCTTTGTTATAAGATGTCCCAAGTATACGACTTCAGGTCTAAGAAAACAACATTTCTTGGGGTTAAGTTTTAAGTTGTAACGTTGTAACTTTTCGAGTACCTTAATTAGGTTTTCATTGTGATGGTTTAAGCTACAGCCATAGACTATGATGTCATCGACATACAAAAAGGCTTCGGAATCCAAACCAGCAAGAGCTATGGTTAACATGCGTTGGAAACTGTTGGAAGATATCTTTAAACCGAAGGGTAGTCTCTTGAATTGGTAATGTCCATTTTGTGTAGAAAATGCTGTTAGTGGTTTAGATTCTTTGTTAAGTTTTATTTGGTGGAATGAACTAGTCATATCCAAAGTTGAGAACCATTTTGCTCTACCAAGTTTGTCCAGTACGTCTTCTAGTCTTGTTAGTGGAAACTTGTCATTTATTATTTTGTCATTTAGTTTTCTAAAGTCAACTACAAGTCTCCACTTATTTTTATCTTCTGTATTCTTTTTGGGAACTAGAAGTATAGGGGCATTATATGGACTTACTGATGGTTCTATTATATTATCATTAAGCATCTCCTGTACATGGTCATTTATAATATCTGTATCTGCATGTGGGAGTCGATAATTTTTTATGTAGACTGGTGTATTATCGGTTAGTGCAATGTTTTGTGTATAAAAGTTATTTACGGACAATTTTTCGTCGTCTAAATAAAAAACATTTTGATATTTCTTAAAAATATTTATAAGTGTTGACTTTGCATTTTCGTCGTTGTTATTAATTTGTAGTTCATTTAGTTTAATATTTCATAATTATTGAGTAGGTCAGTTGTGATTTCAATTCCACTTAATGTGACGCTTGTATTTTTTCTTTAATTTTTTGTGTTAAAATTATATATACTTTTTAAATAACATATATAAAAAGACGACTTAAAGTATAGAGTGAAAAAAGAAATTTTTCCTCTTGTCAAATGAAAATTTTCGCTTTTTAAAAAAATTAAAATATATAATTACATATTCGTACAAATAAAATTAAAATAAGAAATAAAAATATTTTTTAACATAAAAATTTTGACATATTTGTGTTTTTTTTTTTTTTTATTAATTATTAATTTAAGAGTTTTCGACTACTATATAATCACTACGCCTGATCGTCGGAACCCGACCCATCATCATTTTCATCATCATCATCTTCGCATTCTATATCATCTTCTTCACCATCATAAGGGATGTCATATTCGTCACTTTTAATATCACTATCGCCTTCATTGCCCTCTTCATCGATGACTTCTTCATCATCTGAGTCGGCATCGTGGGCTTTATCTTTATTGGCTTTCTTTGAATCTGAATTTTTAAATTCAGTTGGCCGTTTTGTTCCTTTGACGTGTTCTTTAGCGGGTGCGGGGCGTAAATCCTTTTGACGCATGTTGCTCATTAATAATGTTAATACAATTAATTAAAAAAAATAAAACTTTTACAAACTTATTTTAGGCTTAAACAAATTTTTCTCTGTTTTTCGTATGATTTTGGTTCTCCTTGTGTTACATATGTCTTTTCTTCTAATATCTATATTATTGAGTTTGACATGATCAGTCAGTTTACAGGATAAGTCCGCAGGATCGCCATGTAAAGAAGTGTGGCATGTAGAAATAAAAATATAGTTTCTATTTAACCGGCAGAGTTTGCCACTGGTTAGACTATTACATTTGCCGTTCTTACTTTGGTAAGGGCAAATGGAGTATTCAAAAAACAAAGACAAGGCAGATGTTGCCGATTTGACTTTAATAATTAGAATCTGGTTTATTTTGGGAAGCAAGCCCTTTTTATACAAATTTCACTTAGTTTACTAATTACAAGAATTCTTATTCTATCTTATTCTAATGTTTAATCTATTCATGTTCTTTGTTTCATATTTTGGGGAATCAACCAATCATATTTAAGTTCGTCTTTGCAGTCTTGAATGAATATGTTAATAAGCAATCAATACTACCAAACGATCAACAGAACATTCGTCATACTCAATATAGTATGTGTTAGTTTTATGTGCAGTGACTGCATTGCAGTTCATTACACTAACCCACTTGTTACAAATTTGATGACGAGTAGTTTTTGTTCACGTTATCGAATGACAATTGCATTTCAATAGGGTGTTCCGTTATGATTAGTTAATCAGAGTGTTAGTCATGGATACACTACATTGTAAAGTATTATATATTTATATATCATACTCGTACATATAACGGTTTCACAATGTTTGAATGTCAGACCACAAATTCATGTCGTATGCACTTTGTTCATCTGAAATCGGTTTGAAGATCATCTGGAGTGAGTACTGACATGAAATTATGTATAATGCTTTTGAACTCGTCAAAACACCAGACTCAATGTTCCGAAAATTGCCTCATTTTAGGAAATTTCCTTACGCACCATAAGCTACATGAGTTATAAATTCCATTTTAGGAAAAAACCAACTAAGTTAAAAAAGTAAAAAATTAATTAAAAATTCGGAAATTTGTGATACATCGGTTTTAGTGTTTTGGAGATAATCCAGGTGTTTGTGGACCAGTTTCCTAAAATCTGATATGTAATTATATCGGCTAATTATATTATATATTTCCTTTATAATGCTCTAAAGCAAAACTTCAGAAAATACACCGACATGAATTATATATCAGATTTTAGGGCGTACTACTGCAATACACACTATTAAATTTCATTAAAATCGGTCCATAAACACCTGAGCAATTGCAAAAAAATCAAATAAAGTTTTCTCAAAAATTTTGAATTTCGCAATTTGCAGTACATCGATTTTACTATTTTAACCATATCTTAGATGTTTAATGACAAATATTCATGAAATTCAACAACGTGCTTCGCGGAAGAATTTTCTAAAGACTGATGTATAATTTATGTGTCCCGATCGTCAAGGAAAATTGTTTTTCTTATTTTTCGATTGTATTTTTTAAACAAATGTGCAATTTCGGCAATTTGGGGAACATAGCAGTGTTTTGGCGATATTTCAGGTGTTTATGGGCCGATTTTGATGAAATTTAACAGAGATCTTTGATCTTTTCCTATAATATGATATATAATTTATGAAGTTTAGTTCATTTTGGTATTTTTTCGATATCTCAGACGTTTTTCAACCAATTTTGATTAATTCTGATATACAATTTATGTCGATACAATCTCTTGCAGCCTCACAAACTTGATTTTAACAGACAGACGGACGGGCAGACCGACAGACGGACATCGATTCTCCTGCCGATTCTGAGTCGATCGGTATAAATTTTGTGGGGTCTGCGACAAATAATGGAAAAATTACAAACTGAATGACAAACTTATAATACCTTTTCACCTACTGGTGAAGGGTATAAAAAGGGGATATATTCAACAGTCAAAATTTTTTCAAACTTTCTTTATTTACACTCTATATCAAAACTATTCGGCCTTTCAGAAAAAGTGCATCACAATTCTATTCATAACTTATCTTAAGAGCAGCAAGCTTAAATTTATTACTAAAATCGTGAACCTAATTTTACTAAATTAAAAAAAAGTTACTAAATTAAAAAAAAATCCATTAAATTAAATACAATTTTTGTTAGCTGTATAATAACCTACTTTTCTTCAATATTACATGCCATTTTACAGTATTCACGAAGTTTTTTAGTTTTTTTGGTGTTTGATAGAGTGTGACATGGAGCATTTCAATAAAAACTTATTGCTTTTGGTGTAGGTAACAATTTCTCTCGGTTTCTATCACCACTTATATCCGACCGAAAATGAAATACAACTCTCATGTATGGGCCGGTGCTTCGAAGTCTATTTTGGAGCTTCTCGACCGTGTACAAGAGAGGGCGAAGGTGCTTATCGGTGACAGTAGGGTAGCCAATTCTATTGACTCATTGGAGCATCGTCGTAATGTGGGTTGTGTTTCACTATTCTATCGCTACTACAATGGCATGTGCTCAAACGAAATTAGGGATCTTGTTCCAGAAATCCGTACATTTCTTCGTAGCACACGCAATTCAACAAGGACTCATCCTTTTGTCGTCGATTTTCCAGTGGATTGCAACCAGCGTTGCCGTTTTGTGTACTTCTAACCAAAATTGCTTACTTTTTTCCTTAGTGTGTACATGTGTACATTTTTTTTCATTTTGGTTACATTTTTAATAATGTTTATAAAAGTGAAATGAACATTTTCTTCAAAATCGACATTTCATCATATCATCAAATTTCACACAGATCTTTTCGTTAGTGGCACATGTATGTCTTTAAAGAAACCAAAGAGGTTTTGGAAAAATGAACCACATATGATCTCAGTGATGTAGAATATTATATAGTTTGTGCTTGATTTATATACGTCATTGAATACAAATATTTGATGTTTTAATTACACGAGTTATATTGTTATACAAGTTATATTGGTTATTCCGAGTTGAGTCTAGTTTTCGAGATATCATTTATTTCTGAAAAGGTGGTTTTTAGAATAGCACATTTATAACTCAAAAACAGCTAGCTACAATGAGCTTATAAGAATCTTTAAATCCTTCTCACATTTTTCTTGATAGTTTTAAAGATATCGAGGAATTTACACAGAATTTTTTTTTCAAAAAATTTTTTTATTAATAAATTTATAACAAATAGAAAAATAAATAAAAATTAAGTGTTTATGAAAAATGGCAGACCGTTTTTTTAATATGTATATTAATATTAGTCGTCCAAAAATCTATTTTTCGAAAAAAGAAAATTATATCCCGAAAACTAGAGACAACTAGAAAAAACTGATATTATTTTCGGATAGCAGTTTTATTTGCATTTTAGTATAAATTATTTGTATTCAATGACTGAAATCAACACTATAAGCTTGTTTAAGAGCTTATTATACCATAAAACTTGTTTATCGTTGACATAAGAAAGCCCTCATTTTCCTATAGAACTGTTTGGTCTGAACTTTTGCGCCATGACGGAAAATTTTGAATTTTGGCGATATCTCTAATGTTTATAGATCGATTTTGATAAAATTTGCGTTAGAGTATTTTTTTCAAATCTGATATCTAATTCTATTTTTTTTAATTACTGTTTTTTTTAATTTTTAAATTTGTCAATTTGCGTACATCGATAATTTTTGCTTTGGCGATATCTCAGTTATTAATCTGGCGATTTTGATGAGATTCAATAGTGTGCTGCGTTGAATGATTTCCTAAAATTTAATATACAGTTTAAAAAACTTTAAAAAAAAAAACACAATTTTTTGACGAAATTAAATTTTTTTTGAAAAATACAGTTTACAGTACTCTGGTGCTTATAGACCGATTTTGATAAAATTAAATAATATGTTGCGTTGTAGTATTTTCTAAAATCTGATATATAATTCAACATTTTTTTAAATACTGCTTAAAAAAAAAGATTAAAATGTAAATTTGCGTACATCGATATCTTTTGCTTTGGCGAAATCTCGCTTATTGATCCACCGATTTTGATGAAATTTAATAGAGTGCTGCGTTGAATTTTCCTTAAATTTTTTGTACAGTTCAATTTTAAAAAACACAGCTTTTTTGACAAAATTAAATTTTTTTTTTATAAAAAATACAGTTTTTTAAACAAAATTTTTTTAAATTCTCATCGAGTTTTGAATTCTGGAGTTTATAGACCGATTTTGATGAAATTTAATAGCATGCTGCAATGGAGTATTTTCTAAAATTTGATATATAATTCGATTTTTTTTAAATATTGTTTTTTAAAAAATGTTTTCTTAAATATGCCAAATGTGTGTACATCGACATATTTTGCTTTGGCGATATCTCAGTTACTGATTTACCGATTTTGATGAAATTCAATAGTGTGTTACGTTGAATGATTTCTTAAAATTTAATATACATTTCAAAAAACCTTTTTTAAGAAAACATAGTTTTTTTAAAAACAGTTATTAAAAAAAAATTTAATTCTCATCGAATTTTGAATTTGGCGATATCCCTGGTGTTTATAAAAAATAAAAAAATGTAATTTAGCATAGAATTTTTTGGCTATATGTCGTCAAGAAGACATTTGAATTTTTTTACACGTAATTTTTGATATAACACGAATTTAAAAAAAATGTAACGGCTAATTTAATTCGTGAGGGCTTAAAATTTGCAACAAGTTTGGAACAACATTTTCTTGACCATGATCCTAACATGGAGCGTGTGTTACAATTCCAACGCAAACTTAAATCTTGTGTTGCTGGGTGCCGAGAATTATGTAAGCAACTGGAAAACCCAAAAAACAACTTTATTTAACAGACTTTATAACCAAAAAACCTATAAAGGCCGCTAATAATGAAGATAATTCTGCATTAGATCAAAACCCAACAGTGTCAGACATATCTTCTGACGATGGTGCTATTATTAAGCCAAGCCGTAATAAACGTACACGATTGTTATCAACTAGCGATGAGTAGCTGTATTCTTGTTTCCTATTTTTTTGAGCTTATGGATTGAATTTAAACTGTAAACTAAATTTATTTTCTTGTAATAAATATGAATTGTTTTGTTTTATTATTTCTTAATGAAATAACTCTTTTGCACGGTTTTTTAAGAAAATATTTGAATTTTTTTCATTTTACACGATTTTTATAGATTGTGGAACAGATCCTCAAATTTACATATGAATCGTGTATTTTTTTACACGGTTTTGATTTACACGGTTTTCTGAGGAACGTACCTACCGTGTAAAAAAAGATTCTACTGTACATATAAGTTATGTCAGTATGCCATCTAGAAGCTCATCAAACTTGATTTCAGCATACCGAAATATCATATCTTACGTAACTGTTTTTGCCAAAAGTCTAATCTAAATAGGTCCGCTAAATATTCTCATAAAAGCAACCATTTAAAAAAAATTTTATTCGGTAATTTTTGGAACATGAAATTTAGAGTTTTGGTAATATCTCAGATTGTAATGTACCTATTTTGATGATATATAATATCGTTTTGCTTTGGAGGATTTTCTAAGATCTGGTATATAATTCATGTCGGTATAATATCCGCAAATTGTGGAATTTTAACCAAAATGACGGTTTTTATGCAAATTAAAAAAATACAATTTAAAAGAAAACAATTAAGAGTGATATATTCGACTATGCCGAATCTTGGATACCCTTCACCAATGGTGGTCCAAAAGTAAAGTACAAAACCAAAAGAGTTTATTGTTAATTCTATAGTTTCTGATTACTAAACTTTACCTCAAACATTGGCCTTATAATGTTTAAGATTTACATTTTTGGGTGAATAGAAAAAAGTTAAAAAACTCTCTATGATCCAACAAATATTAAAATAAAAATTTTCAATTTGGTGTACTTTAATTCGAACGTACCATTTATATAGCAGAAGTTCTTGATTAGTTACGTAAAACTCTGAAGCTAGCTGACCAATTTGGATCAAACTTTTGGCAATGATTGTTTTGTCAATCTATACAAGCTTTAGAATGATAGGTTATACACTCTTAGTTTTAGATACATATGTGAGATATAAAGCTTTTAAATGGATAAATATTAGGTCTAAATTAGTTGCTAACGTATCATTGCTTTGTCGGAAAAGTAATAAAATATTTACTTATATGTATATCTGATGATAGTTGACTAATTTAGATGAATAGTAAATCAATAATGTTTAGGAAGTATTGTTCTTCCGATTTGTGCAAGTCTTAACTTATGATGACTCTTTAATTAATCATAACAAGGGATACATGTTCTTACTATGTACATACTAGTGAAATATATAGATTTTTAACCGATTTATCAGTTAATAGACTGATTTTAATAAATAGGAAGATTTACTAAAATCTGATATATAAAACAACTTTTTTTAAGAGAATTGACACTCAGGCAAATACTGCCTAAACAATTGTATATAGAGTACACTAGTCGACAGAATTATTTTGACAAACCAGTTGTTTTTCTTCTTTTTTTATTTTCGGTCCTTTGCAATTAAAAAAATAAATTAAAAATATTGAAAATAATAAAAAATATTGTAATTTATTAGAAAACAAAAGACCTTTCATATTTTAAAAGTTTTGTATAATTTTTTTTTAAATTGAAACTAAAAAATGAAATTTTAGGATGTGGCATAAGTATTTTAACATATTTTTACAGAGCTTATTTATAAAAATTGGGAGCTTCAAGGTCAACAAAAATTAATAATAATTATTTAAATTAATCAAAGATATATTCCGCTTTAGCATTTAAAACGATTTGGTGGGATTCGAAACAGAATCCACCAAGAACTGCAGAAACTCCATTGAAATCTATTTCCAAACATTTACGATCTCAATAACCATTTTATCATTTGTCCTTGTCAAATCCGCAGATCTGTTTTGCTTTCCATATGACTACACATTTTCTATAACATAAAAAACTGGACTTTGGGAAAGCCCATCCAGAGTTTTGAACACCAGAATCTGTTACAAATTTTGTGATCATCTTGCTCTTATGACATGGAGCGTTATCCTGTTGGAAAATTAATGGTTCTCCGATCAATTTATCGCCGGAGGGAAATGCATATTTATTTTGGAACCGTCAACAGGAACCATGTTCCCTACTCCACTACATTAGTATATCCCCAGAATATAACACTTCCATCTCCATGGCTTACTTTCTGGCATATAGGTGCAACATTTTAATCAATTTTTTTTTTTATTTAATTTGACAAAAACTACTTTATGTGATGAGAGTCCACCTGTAGGCCAGAAAGTATGATATGGAGGTGATAACGCATTCACCTCCATATCATACTTTCTGGCCTGGGGATATATTCATATAGTGGAGTAGGGAACATGGTTCCTGTTGACGGTTCCATAAGCCAATATCAATATTTAAGAGTATTGAATGAATATGCATTTCCCTCCGGCGATAAATTGATCGGAGAACCATTAATTTTCCAACAGGATAACGCTCCATGTCATAAGAGCAAGATGATCACAAAATTTGTAACAGATTCTGGTGTTCAAAACTCTGGATGGGCTTCCCCAAAGTCCAGTTTTTTATGTTATGGAAAATGTGTAGTCACACAGAAAGCAAAACAGATCTGCGGATTTGACAAGAACAAATGATAACATCTTTATTGAGGTCGTAAATGTTTGAAAATAGACTTCAATGGAGTTTCTGCAGTTCTTGGTGGATTCTGTTCCGAACCTCCACCAAATCGTTTTAAATGCTAAAGGAGAATATATTTTTGATTAATTTAAATAATTATTATTAATTTTTGTTGACCTTGAAGCTCCCAATTTTTTTAAAAAAGCTCTTTTAAAATATGTCAAAATACTTATGCCACATCCTAAAATTTCCTTTTTTAGTTTCAATTTGAAAAAAATAATACAAAACTTTTAAAATATGAAAGGTCTTTTATTTCTAATAAATTACAATATTTTTTATTATTTTCAATATTTTTAATTTATTTTTCTGATTGCGAAGGACCGGAAATGGAAAAAGAAGAAAAACATCTGGTATGTCAAAATAATTCTGCCGACTAGTGTATATACGAATTGAGTTACCTTCTTTGGAAAAGGGATAGTAGAGAAGCGAAAGATGGTGAAAGAGAGAGATAAGCTTTATATTATTCAACACTGTAATTGCACATCATTTCTATTTTTAGAACAGCGAAGTTGCGCATTTGTTGTTTTTAGACGCATTTTTTTAAGCTTTTTTTTTGTTCTACAGCCAATTTTATTTATTTTTCGTCGACGGCGAGATATTGCAGTAGGCATACCGCCGACGGAGGATGCTGCGGTAATTAATAATTTTAATAGAAATTAATAATTATAGAAATTGATGTTGCCGAGACCAGGGATCGAAAACAGGCTCAATGTGATATTATGCTTAAGGTACGGTCAGACTCATTAAACATTTAAATCAAATATTTTGAGTAAAATATTGTCAAAACAATATAATAAAAAATTTGTGGTCACACTTGCACATTTATTTGATGATTTTTATTTGATAAAATATAGAAAAAAATACGTTCAAAGTATAAACAAAAAACAGGTTTTATTTATGGTCACACTGAAGATTAAATATTTTCCCAACAAATATTTGATCAAATTTTTTTAAAACAAAAGTGTGTATCTAGCAATTTGTTTCTCATATTTGAGTTGTTGTTTCTCAAATTTGATGTTGTTGTTTCTCAAATTTAATGTTTTTGTTTCTCAAATTTGATGTTGTTGTTTCTGTTTTAATAGTAAACAATACAAATGCTCAGCTATTATTTGCCCCTGTTTGATGTTACAAAAATTTTGTAAGATTAAATAATTATTTGATCAAAATTTAATAAAATATTTGCTCTTGCGTGGTCACATTAGGAAAATTTTTATTTGCTGGCAAATGATTTTGTTTTGTTCAAATCAACATGTTTCTTGTTTGAACCTCAAAAATATTTTGTGGTCAGACTACGAGGATCACATATATTCCATATACATATTTTCTGATTAAAAGAAAACTAAAAATTAAAAAACGGTCGCGGTTCAAAAAAGTTCATAAATATGCAATTTTAACTTAACTTAGTAAGCCATTGAGTCCCTTTTCAATAATATTTGGTAAATGTTATTTCATCTTTATGTATGATAAAATTCATTAATTTTGTATAATGGATATAAAAGAAGTTCTTGGTTAGTTATTTAAAACTCCAAGGTTAGCTGACCGATTTATATCAAACTCTTGCCAACAATATTTGGGAGTGATTGTTTTTTAACAATCTATAGAAGCCTTAGAATCTTAGGGTATATGGAATTAGTGAGATTTCTAAATTGTTATCAGAAAAAACAAAATCTTAAGGTTACTAAAGTATTATATATATGTATCGGAAAATTACATGAATTTGTGTAATATAAAAGTTATTGGACTAATAAAGATGAATACATATGCGATAATATTTGGGAAGTATTATTCTAACCAGGGTTTAAATAAACTGCTATAGCAGTTTTCAAATAGTCGGTTATTTCATATTTCATATAAAATTGTGCCAACAATATGAAACAAAGCCACCTTTTGCCTTTATAAAAACTAGAACGAAAAACTATTTCCAAAATTTCATATATGAATTACTATTTGCTTCACATATTTTCGTGGAGTGCTAAAATGATTTTAGCTTTCAGGAACTATTTTATACGACAGTAAAAAGAAAGAATATGAATTTTTTCATCTTAGCATTTAGTTTTATATTCTTAGTTATGAACACGAAAATGTTTCTCGCAGTAAAATATATTCTCATAACTATTTTGAAAATATGAAAAATAAAATGTTGACCAAAATGAACTAAAATGATCGACTGCCACTGATTATTTAGAGATAAAAACTATCAAAAAATATAAAACAAAGAATCAAAAAACCTTCACAAATATTTCATTAAATATAATTGGCACAAGTTAAATTAATTATTTAAAAGTGATCTTGGGGAGGGTGGTAGGAAGAAGAATTAATAAGTTAAATATTTGTTTTAAACTGACTCGACTTTACCAGGAGAACAGAAAAACAACAGCATAAGTTTCAATAACATATTTTTTTTCTTTATGTTGTTGTTTTTGTATACAATTTTTTGCCTCGTTTGTTTTTTAAGTTATTTTTGTTGCTTTTCTATGCAGTAATTCGCTGGTAAGTTTTTTTAAGATCAAAAAATTAACCTTGCAGTTTGAAGGCATAAATTGTCACTAGAACTAAAAAATCAACTAGGTTTGCCAAATTTTCAGCGTGTTCATTTGTAAAACTAGGGTCAATATTAGATTTTTCAAAACTTTACTTGTAGAGAGTAACAAAATAAAGATTCTGTAATATATGTCTTATGTCGTTTAAAACAAAATCGGAGACCACTTCTAGTTTTAAAGGCAACGTTCCCTTGTATAACTGTTGGGTAATCTTTACAGCATTACAAAGTTCTGAAAATGCGAAAAATATACCTAACAGTTGCTTGCTAGTTCTGAAAGATTACAATTTGTAAAGTATTATATATTTATATATCATACTCGTACATATAACGGTTTCACAATGTTTGAATGTCAGACCACAAATTCATGTCGTATGCACTTTGTTCATCTGAAATCGGTTTGAAGATCATCTGGAGTGAGTACTGACATGAAATTATGTATAATGCTTTTGAACTCGTCAAAACACCAGACTCAATGTTCCGAAAATTGCCTCATTTTTGGAAATTTCCTTACGCACCATAAGCTACATGAGTTATAAATTCCATTTTAGGAAAAAACCAACTAAGTTAAAAAAGTAAAAAATTAATTAAAAATTCGGAAATTTGTGATACATCGGTTTTAGTGTTTTGGAGATAATCCAGGTGTTTGTGTTTCCTAAAATCTGATATGTAATTATATCGGCTAATTATATTATATATTTCCTTTATAATGCTCTAAAGCAAAACTTCAGAAAATACACCGACATGAATTATATATCAGATTTTAGGGCGTACTACTGCAATACACACCAGAGTGTGCAAACAAACGAAACCCTTTGCAAACATTCGTAGAATGTAAAGACAGATTCAGCTTTACTTCAATCGTTTTGTTTCATGAACTAAACAAAACAAATTCATTTGAAAATCAAAGAGCAAAAAAACAAACAATATTCTTTGTGCTCATCTTCTTTGCTTCAGTTTACCATACCAATCGTACATTTAAATACAAAACATCCTCAGAAATGTTTGCGAATGATTCGTTTTATATTATCCAAAGGTAAATATCACGATCATTAAAGAAACTCGTGAAAATGAGTATCAAAAACATTCAGTTGGACGTTAACGAAGTTTGCTTTGTTTAAGAAAAGACAATAAGAAAAATACAAGAAACAAAATCAAAACCCTATTTATAGCAACAAAATTTACAGTTTACCTCATTTCAATATGTAAATTTTTCTAGAAACAAAAATTTGTTTCTCTTTCTGATTTCTACTGCTATACGCTATTAAATAAAAAAAGATCAAATCACTCAGCAAATGTTTGCGAAACGGTTTTGTTCTGAGTTTTTCGGTTTTGCTCTCTTTGTTTTTCTTTCTAGCAGAGTAAGTTTAAATAGCATTCGTGTTTTGTTCGTGTACAAATAAAAAAACAAATCATTTTGTCAACTTTATTATCATTATTTGTATTTTGTTTCTGTTTTATACTCTGCAAAGACAGAAATAAAACAAATTCAAATGTTTGGTTTCGTTTGTTTGCACACTCTGATACACACTATTAAATTTCATTAAAATCGCTCCATAAACACCTGAGCAATTGCAAAAAAATCAAATAAAGTTTTCTCAAAAATTTTGAATTTCGCAATTTGCAGTACATCGATTTTACTATTTTAACCATATCTTAGATGTTTAATGACAAATATTCATGAAATTCAACAACGTGCTTCGCGGAAGAATTTTCTAAAGACTGATATATAATTTATGTGTCCCGATCGTCAAGGAAAATTGTTTTTCTTATTTTTCGATTGTATTTTTTAAACAAATGAGCAATTTCGGCAATTTGGGGAACATAGCAGTGTTTTGGCGATATTTCAGGTGTTTATGGGCCGATTTTGATTAAATTTAACAGAGATCTTTGTGGGAGGATTTCCTATAATATGATATATAATTTATGAAGTTTAGTTCATCATGAGTATGGTTTTTATTTTCTATTTGAAATCTACTTTTCAATGAAAAATTTTATATGTGACACATAAATTTTGGTATTTTTTCGATATCTCAGACGTTTTTCAACCAATTTTGATTAATTCTGATATACAATTTATGTCGATACAATCTCTTGCAGCCTCACAAACTTGATTTTAACAGACAGACAGACGGGCAGACCGACAGACGGACATCGCTTAATCGATTCTCCTGCCGATTCTGAGTCGATCGGTATAAATTTTGTGGGGTCTGCGACAAATAATGGAAAAATTACAAACTGAATGACAAACTTATAATACCTTTTCACCTACTGGTGAAGGGTATAAAAAGGGGATATATTTCAACAGTCAAAATTTTTTCAAACTTTCTTTATTTACACTCTATATCAAAACTATTCGGCCTTTCAGAAAAAGTGCATCACAATTCTATTCATAACTTATCTTAAGAGCAGCAAGCTTAAATTTATTACTAAAATCGTGAACCTAATTTTAAAAACAACACAGTTACTAAATTAAAAAAAAAATCCATTAAATTAAATACAATTTTTGTTAGCTGTATAATAACCTACTTTTCTTCAATATTACATGCCATTTTACAGTATTCACGAAGTTTTTTAGTTTTTTTGGTGTTTGATAGAGTGTGGCATGGAGCATTTCAATCAAAACTTATTGCTTTTGGTGTAGGTAACAATTTCTCTCGGTTTCTATCTCCACTTATATCCGACCGAAAATGAAATACAACTCTCATGTATGGGCCGGTGCTTCGAAGTCTATTTTGGAGCTTCTCGACCGTGTACAAGAGAGGGCGAAGGTGCTTATCGGTGACAGTAGGGTAGCCAATTCTATTGACTCATTGGAGCATCGTCGTAATGTGGGTTGTGTTTCACTATTCTATCGCTACTACAATGGCATGTGCTCAAACGAAATTACTGATCTTGTTCCAGAAATCCGTACATTTCTTCGTAGCACACGCAATTCAACAAGGACTCATCCTTTTGTCGTCGATTTTCCAGTGGATTGCAACCAGCGTTGCCGTTTTGTGTACTTCTAACCAAAATTGCTTACTTTTTTCCTTAGTGTGTACATGTGTAAATTTTTTTCATTTTGGTTACATTTTTAATAATGTTTATAAAAGTGAAATGAACATTTTCTTCAAAATCGACATTTCATCATATCATCAAATTTCACACAGATCTTTTCGTTAGTGGCACATGTATGTCTTTAAAGAAACCAAAGAGGTTTTGGAAAAATGAACCACATATGATCTCAGTGATGTAGAATATTATATAGTTTGTGCTTGATTTAAATACGTCATTGAATACAAATATTTGATGTTTTAATTACACAGGTCAACAAGATTTTGCGGCACGAGTTATATTGTTATACAAGTTATATTGGTTATTCCGAGTTGAGTCTAGTTTTCGAGATATCATTTATTTCTGAAAAGGTGGTTTTTAGAATAGCACATTTATAACTCAAAAACAGCTAGCTATATTGAGCTTATAAGAATCTTTAAATCCTTCTCACATTTTTCTTGATAGTTTTAAAGATATCGAGGAATTTACACAGAATTTTTTTTTTCAAAAAATTTTTTTATTAATAAATTTATAAAAAATAGAAGAATAAATAAAAATTAAGTGTTTATGAAAAATGGCAGACCGTTTTTTTAATATGTATATTAATATTAGTCGTCCAAAAATCTATTTTTCGAAAAAAGAAAATTATATCCCGAAAACTAGAGACAACTAGAAAAAACTGATATTATTTTCGGATAGCAGTTTTATTTGCATTTTAGTATAAATTATTTGTATTCAATGACTGAAATCAACACTATAAGCTTGTTTAAGAGCTTATTATACCATAAAACTTGTTTATCGTTGACATAAGAAAGCCCTCATTTTCCTATAGAACTGTTTGGTCTGAACTTTTGCGAAATGACAGAAAATTTCTATGAATCCAATTTTAATGTACTTCAGTAATGGGGTGAAACGTGTTTCTTATTGCCGTTTCTTATATGGCAAGTTACTTTATAGATATCGACATTTAAAATTTTGGTTACTTTTTTCACAATTTGGTTATTTTTATCTAAAAATTTGGTTACAAAAATAATTTTGTCGTGGCAACACTGATCGCAACGCACTATAGAAAAAACTCGTTTTTTAGCCGTATAGCACGAATGTGGAATAAACTTCGTGCATCAGTCTTCCCCTCTAATTATGATATCCACACGTTCAAATCGAATATCCACAAACACTACTCTCTCTATCCTCCTTCCCACAACCTTTTTTCCTAGTTCCATCACAATGCATACGTAGGGGTCATACCCTGAGTGTTGATCCAATTCAAAAAAAAAACTCCTTCTTTTTATTGAAATATTATCCCTTTGAGAGGGCATATCATAGTTTCAAAAGCATTAGTAAATAAGTGATATAAAATGTATTGATTTTTTATTTAATTTTATATTTATTTACTATTTAAACAGAGTATTAATTTAACATATCAATTTTAAATTTAATTGTTATCTATATTTTAATTCTCGTATTGTATTGCAAAATTTTTCACTGTAGGTGAATTACAATATGTTGATTGTTTTTCCGTTATAATAAGAATCATATTGTGCTGATAGTGAAATCTTTATAATAATATTTGTTGGAGCAATATGTCAAGCAGCACCAAACGAAAAAGAATTATTTATATTTAAAAGTTGACCGCACGATTTCAGCTCTGTAAAAACTTCAGTAAAAAATCCGGGTTCTGCATTAATTTTAAGCATTTTATTGCTTAAACGGTTGACAACCACAAGACATCTAAAAGTAAAAAAAAAAAATAAATAGGCAAAATATAATGCACATTTTTTATTTATTTGTTTAAATACTCAGTGATTAAATAATCAGTGACGACACTGTGTAAATAACCGATAATTCAAACAAGTGAGAGTGCTATATTCGGCTATGCCGAACCTTAAATACCCTTCACCAATGGTGTTACAAAAGTAAAGGCAAAGAGTTTTTGGTCAATTATAAGTATGTATGTTTCTGAAGACTGATTTAGGTGAGTCTTACAAAAATACTAATATATGTATATTAATTTTCTGATTTGATTTTATGTAAGTATGTTCTAATACATTTAATTTTTGGCCGATATATGAATAATACTTTAATGAGTAACAACCTTGTTTTATATTGGTTTTAAAACATTTTGGAGGTAGATTGAAATGCGAACAATTTCAGAAATTACACAACATTGTAACATTTCGCACCTTGAGAGAGGTTGTATTTAAATTCATATATCTTTATAGTTAGAGGACCGATTAAATGGTTGCTTAATGAGAGTATTTAGCGAACCTATTTAGATTAGACTTTTGGCAACAACACTTACGGAGGATATTAATAAAAGCCATCATAATGTTCAAAAGTCGCTTTATTTAAGAAATATTTCGGTATTCTGAAATCAAGTTTGATGAGCTTCTAGATGGCATATCGACATAACTTGTATGTATAGGTTTAACATCTAATAGTGTTCTACGAAGTACACTATTAAATTGCAACATATAGTTCTACTTACAACTGAGATATAGCCCAAACTCGAAATTCGATGCTAAATTCAAATTTTTTATTTTCTTTTAAATTGGATTTTTTAATTTGTATAAAAACCGTTTTTTGTTCGAAATTCCACAATTTGCGGATATTATACAGATATGAATTATATATTAGATTTTAGAAAATCCTCCAAAGCAAAACGATTTTCAAAATAGATACATTACAATCTCAGATATTGCCAAAACTCTAAATTCGTTGTCCCGAAAATTACCGAATTTAATTTTTGAACTGTATATTAAAATTTGGATGACGTAGGGGATGTTGGATACCATGTAACGGTTCTGATCGGTTTAACTTGGTAAACCCAGGCTAATCTTGGTCTATCCTTCATCTCAATTGTGGACACTTACCTCCTAGTGGTGTCATCTGGGTAGCTACTTTAACAGCCGTTAAAGTAGTGAGCAAACAAGTGCCGCGTGTTCTCCCATAAGAACGATAAAAACATGGGTCAAGGATGTCGGGCTAGTAACCCACTCCTGGAAAAAACTTACTATGAAAAAGCAAAAAATAAGAATTAAAACGGCCCCCCCAAATGTTGACGACTATGGCAAACAAAAAAAGGACCATGATTTAAGGATCAGCACCTGGAACATCCGAATCCTCTACAGAGGAGGTGCTCTGATCCAGTTGATGGATGTTCTCGATGAATATAAATGTGATGTGACTGCTCTCCAGGAAATAAGATGGAACGGCAACGGTGTCGCCAAAACATCAAAAGGTGACCTGTATTACAGCTGCCATGAGAGTAAGCACGAGTTTGGTTGCGGTTTTATGGTTAACAAAAGATTGCGAAATCTTGTTTCCAGGTTCACACCAGTAAGCGAAAGGCTAGCGACAATACGCGTCAAGGCTAAATACTTCCATCTGAGTTTAATTTGTGCTCACGCTCCAACAGAGGAGAAAGATGATGATGTAAAGGAAGCCTTTTATTAACAACTTGAGGAAGTTTACGATAGCTGCCCTAATCACGACGTTAAGATAATACTGGGTGATTTTAACGCAAAGTTAGGGCATGAAAGTTGTTTTGAGCCTACTGTTGGTAAATTTAGTCTACACAGCGTAACCACTGACAATGGTATGAGATTAATCTCCTTTACGGCTGCTCGCAATATGGTCGTGAGCAGCACCAGATTTCCACACCTCAATATACACAAGGCTACATGGGTGTCTCCTGATCTAACTAACGAAAAATCAAATAGACCATATTTTAGTTTATGGAAGACACGCATCAAGTGTGTTAGATGTGCGTTCCATGCGAGGAGCTAACATAGACTCCGATCACTACCTTGTTGTAGTCAAGGTGAGAACACGTCTAAGTGTGTCGAGGAGCGACAGGCAGAAGCGCAAAAGAAGTATGACGTAAAGAAATTAAAATCTCAGCAAATTGCCACTGATTACACCAAACGGACAACTCAATTGCTAAGAGAGAATAACTCTGGCTCAAACGATATACACACGCAACATATTGCCAACTCCATGAAGTCTGCTGCAAAATCGGCAATAGGGTACCAAAGCCCTCATGCTAAAAACTCTTGGTACGACGAGGAGTGCCGCAACGCCACTGCTGAGAAAAATGCGGCCTACAGGGCAACTCTGCAGTCAGCAGCTACTCGTGGATGTTTAGAAAGATATCGGGAGAAAAAGAGGGAAGAAAAACGATAATTCCGCAAAAAAAAGAAATATATGGAGAGACGTGTGTTTGAGGAGATTGAGTTGTATAGGACACAAAATTAAATCCGTAAATTTTACCAAAAAATCAAGCATCAGACGGATGGTAATAGCAACTGTATCCTTTCCTGTAAGGACGACCAAGGAAATCGAGAAAGCGTATTGAAACTGTGGAAGGAGCACTTTTGCAAGTTGTTGGTTGCAAATGAAAGCGACCAAGATGACACGCCTGAACAAATCAACGATGACGGCGTTATATGTCCACCACCCAACCTGAACGAGGTTAGAACTGCAATAGCGCGATTAAAAAATAATAAAGTTGCTGGTGCCGATGGTTTGCCAGCAGAGCTTTTTAAGGCTGGAGGTGATGAGCTGATAAAGTATATGTCCCGGCTCCTAGAATACATATAGTCAGAAGAACGCATGCCGGACGATTGGAATCTCAGTGTCCTTTGTCCAGTCCACAAAAAAGGAGATAAAACTGTATGTGCAAATTATAGAGGGATAAGCCTCCTCTCAATTGCATATAAGACTTTATCGACCATACTGTGTGAAAGGCTAAAGCCCAAAGTAAACGAAATAATTGGGACATACCAATATGGCTTTAGACCAGGTAAATCAACCACTGACCAGATCTTTACTCTACGTCAAATCCTAGAGAAGACCCAGGAGAAACAAATCGATACGTATCATCTCTTTGTTGACTACAAAGCTGCTTTTGACAGCCCGATACGGAAGAAGGTGTTTGAAGCAATGTCTGAGTTCGGCATCCCTACGAAGCTTATAAAGTTATGCAGGATGACACTTACTAATACAACATCATCTGTTAAGAAAGGTAAGAACCTATTTGAGTCCTTTATAACTAAACGGGGATTCAGGCAAGGTGACAGTTTATCTTGTGACCTCTTCAATATTGCGTTAGAGAAAATCTTGCGAGATGTAGCAGTTAATACAACAGGAACAATTTATAATAGAAAACATATGCTACTCGCGTTTGCCGATGACATTGATATTATAGGACGCACTCTACGCGAGGTAATTGCCGCCTTTTCCAATATCGAGAAGGAATCAAACAAAATGGGTCTATCTGTAAATGAATCAAAAACAAAACTGATGGTTTCTACAGGCAGACAGACCACTAGAATTGGATCACATGTGTCCGTTGAGAACTATAGCTTCGAGGTTGTAAAAGAATTTGTATACCTTGGTACCGCTGTGAACATCAACAACGATATAAGCTTTGAAATCAAACGTAGAATCATACTTGCCAATCGATGCTATTTTGGACTAAGCAAACAGCTAAGAAATAAAGTCCTCTCTGTAAGAACTAAAATCACGCTCTATAAAACGCTCATACTACCCGTGTTATTGTATGGTGCTGAATCATGGGCACTTGCACAGACAGATGAAGCTATCCTTGGAGTATTTGAGAGGAAAATTCTACGAAGAATCTTTGGACCAGTTTGCGTCAACAATGAGTATCGACATCGAATGAACCATGAGCTGTATGAGTTATACGCTGACATAGACATAGTAAAACGCATTTAGCAACAGCGTCTGCGTTGGCTAGGACATGTTGTGCGAATGGAAGTAAATACTCCGGCAAGAAAAGTCTTCCATAATGATCCAGAGGGAACGCGTAGAAGAGGGCGTCCAAAACTTCGATGGAAAGACCAAGTAGAAAAAAATCTTTTGAAACTTGGTATACGAAATTGGACAATATGCGCACAAGATAGAGGTGCTTGGAATTCTAAAATATGCTCGGCCTTTGACCTAAACAGGTTGTAATTACAGGCCATTTAAGTAAGTAAGTAAGTAAGTATATTAAATTTTAGGAAATTATTCGACGCCACACATTACTAAATTTCATCAAAATCATTAAATTAATAACTGAGATATCGCCAAAGCAAAACATATCGATGTACGCAAATTGGCAAATTTTAGAAATTTTTTTTAAAAACAATATTAAAAAAAAAAAAATTATCAAATTATATATCAGATTATAGAAAATACTCCAACGCAGCATGCTATTAAATTTCATCCAAATCGGTCTATAAACGCCAGAGATATCGCTAAAATTCAAAATTCGATGAGAATTTAAATTTTTTCATTTTAAAAACTGTATTTTCCTAAAAAAATTTAAATTTGAAAGAAATTAATTTTAGTTGAGCTAGAAAAAAAAAAAAATTAATTATGACATGAACCTA